>LR812538.1:6947956-7300456 GCA_903798195.1 Danio kyathit | reverse complement strand
TTTGGCATTAGTCCCCACAGTGTAATTAATCACTATATTAATTTATTATTTATCATTAACATCTGTTAGCTAAAATACATTCTTGTGAAATCCTACACTGAAAACCCTAATAAGTTGACTGAACTAAATTAATTGAGTAAACTCATTGCCTCAATTTAATTGAGTAACGGAGTCTCCCAAAACTTGCATATTTATGTTTATTTAACTTGCCGGTTTTGTAGACTACTTAAATTGTTCAGTTCACCAAACTTAGTACTGAGTTTGGTGAACTGAATATTATATATATATATATACAGTTGAAGTCAGAATTATTAGCCCCTCCCCCTGAATTATTAGCACCCCTGTTTATTTTTTTCCCCAGTTTCTGTTTAACGGAGAGCAGATTTTTTTCAACACATTTCTAAACATAATAGTTTTAATAACTCATTTCTAATAACTGATTTATTTTATCTTTGCCATGATGACAGTAAATAATATTTGACTAGATATTTTTCAAGACACTTCTATACAGCTTAAAGTGACATTTAAAGGCTTAACTAGGTTAATTAGGTTAACTAGGCAGGTTAGGGTAATTAGGCAAGTTATTGTATAACGATGGGTTGTTCTGTAGACTTATCAAAAAATATATATAGCTTAAAGGGGCTAATAATTTTGTCCTTAAAATGGCTTTTAATAAATTAAGAACTGCTTCTATTCTACTCGAAATAAAACAAATAAGACTTTCTTTAGAAGAAAAAACATTATCAGACATACTGTGAAAATTTCCTTGCTCTGTTAAACATCATTTGGGAAATATTTAAAAAAGAAAAAAAAATCAAAAGGGGGCTAATAATTCTGACTTCAACTTTGTATATGCATGCGTGTGTGTAATAATATACTATGAAACAATGTTTAAATAGATTTTAAACAAAAAATAAGTAGCCATTTATTCACATTATGATGAATAATTATACCTGAAGCTATTTGTTTTCTGATTTAAAAAAAGACCTTGCACTTAAAAGGTTGTATTATTAGAATTTTAATGTCAAGACTACATTTGTGAAAATGACCTATTTTTTTCAAAGGATTACTTATGATTTTGAGCTCGCTACACTTGAAATCTTAAGTTTATGCATTTTCATGATTCATTCATTTTCTTGTCGGCTTAGTCCCTTTATTAATCTGGGGTCGCCACAGTGGAATGAACCACCAACTTATCCAGCACATTTTTACACAGCGGATGCCCTTCCAGCCGCAACCCATCTCTGGGTTCATTCACACTGAAACACTACGGACAATTTTTAGCCTACCCAATTCACCTGTACTGTACCTAATTCACCTGTACCTTTGGACTGTGGGGGGAAACCGGAGCACCCGGAGGAAACCCACACAAACGCAGGGAGAACATGCAAACTCCACACAGAAACGCCAACTGTCCCAGCCGAAGTTTGAACCTGCGACCCCGTGACGTTCTTGCTGTGAGGCGACAGCACTACCTACTGCGCCACTGCGTCGCCGCATTTTCATGACACATAAGTTAAATTAACTTATATTTTTTAAGTGATAGGACCAAAATGCAAAATTTAAGTTATGTTCAGTCAAATTTACTTAGTTGTTTAAGACAACATTAGGGTTTACACACTGTCAAAAATGCAAGGTTCCACACAATTCTTTCATGTTGACCCAACACAAATCGATTAAGTTAACTTAACACTTTTAACAAATTTATGTGGATTGAGCATAAAAAAGTAAGTTGTCCCAATGAAATCGCAAGAATTGTGTTGTTTTAGCTTATTTTAAATAAGCAGTTTGAACAAGCAAAATATATATTTTTTGAGTGCAGTGTACAGGGCTTAATTCTCTTCTTTTTATAGAATAGCATAAGTCAATAATCTCAATGTAAAAGAACTGGGTTAAGTAATGCATTATGACTCTAATCATGCTTTAAAGCAGAAAATCAACATGGACGATTAGCAAATCAGCATTTTTCCGTGTTAATATCATATGCTGATTTAACTGACTCCCACTGAGCACTAATGTAATTAAAATGTGAGAATCTAGTTTGACTTTGGCTATTGCTTGCTCTCGTGAGACTTTAAAGGAACAATCTACTTTTTTTCTTTCTTTTTCCTGTTGAAAATAGGCTTGTTTTACAAGTCCCCTAGAGTTTTACCATGTTCGTATCCATTCAGATGATCTCCGAATCTGGTAGGAGCGCTTAGTTTAGCATAGATTAAATTGGATTAGACTGTTAGCATCTCACTTAAAATTACTAAAAGAGTTACGATTATTTTCCTGTTTAAAGCTTGAAGCTATAGGAACTTTTCTCTCACTCCTGTGTAAAAATCTGAAATTGGTTGCTGAACTTGCTGTACCACGAATGCAGCGGGCTTAATGATATTACACAGCTCTGTTACCTAGTTACTAGCTGGGGATTATTTTTAGGTGCTTTAAATAGGAAAATTATTAAAACTCATTCATTCATTCATTTTCTTTTCGGCTTAGTTCCTTTATTAATCAAGGGTGCCACAGCGGAATGAACCGCCAACTTATCCAGCATATGTTTTATGCAGCAGATGCCCTTCTAGCTGCAACCCAACACCCGGAAACACACATACACTCTAAAAAAATGCTGGGTTGTTTTTTTAACCCAAATGCTGGGTTGAGACTGCTAGGTCACAAAATTGGGTTGATTTAACCCAGTTTGGGTTGAAAATCGGTCTTGATCTATAATCCAGCAGTGCTGGGTTGGGAACGCAGACGTGAAAGAGAGCACGCACATCACGTCAACATGCTGGGACATCAGCTTGAGAAACCGCCATTTTCTTTTCGGCGTCTTTAGAAGGAAGCAACTGAAATTCTGTCTGAGACGCAAGTTATTTAGTGTGTATTTAACAATTTTCATAAGAAATAACACACTTAGTTTACTGTATAATGTATATACGCACTTTTTTTTAAACCTAACTTAGCGACGGCAGTGCTTTGCCTCACAGCCAACCTGTTGCTCAACCTCACGGCTGACCTGTCCTCGCCTCACGACCGAATGCCATTCCAGCTGCAACCCATCACTGGGAAACATCCATACACTCTTACATTCACACACATACACTACGGCCAATTTAGCTTACCCAATTCACCTATAGCGCATGTCTTTGGACTTGAGGGGGAAACCGGAGCACCCGGAGGAAACCCACGTAAGCACGGGGAGAACATGCAAACTCCACACAGAAATGCCAACTGACCCAGCTTGAACCAGATACCTTCTTGCTGTGAGGCGATTGTGCTACCCACTGCGCCAATTTGCTGCCCTATCAAACTCCAATTCGAATTTTTGAGTGAGATGCTAATGGTCTAATCCGATTCAATGATTTATGCTAAGCTAAGCTAAAAGTGCATCTGCCAGATCCAGTGATATAAACTGGTAAAACTCATCTGCTTAACTGTAGGGGTATTATGTTTCTTTAACAGCTGTGTTTGACCCCAAGAAAGCATTCATTCCCCTTAATATTCACAGAAAAAATGAAAATTACTCCCATATTTTCTTACATTTGATATTTTGAGATAATGGGCCCTATTAAACACCCGGCACAATAAGGTGGATGTCTTCAGTGGAGTGAGTTTCCACCGTTTCCTTATCCACGAAAGTAAAGGAGTAAAGTAAAGCATAAAAGAGAAAGTAAAGAGGCCGAATGGAGAAGGCTCATTCTTTATCCTCGTGCTGCAGATGGTCTGTTGAACTCTTTTCTCGCTAGTGAAGCGTTCAGTTTTTCTACTTACAAAGTCCGCCATGTAAATAGCGAATCCGCCATGGTGCGACGCAGCTGACTCTTAAAGGGAATGGGAGATGAGACTCTGATTGAGGGGTGTCAAAATTAATTGTTGTTTTTTTCCCGTGCGCCACGATGCAGATGCGGACAATTCGATATCGGTTCAGTAATAGATCATAACCGGTTATTACTGGACAGTCTTTCATTGACACTGAAGAAGATACAGTACGAGCTGCTATTTCACTACGAGGGAGAAATGCTGTAAAACTCAATCTCTGTCTCTCTCTCTCTCTCTCTCTCTCTCTCTCTCTCTCTCTCTCTCTCTCTCTCTCTCTCTCTCTCTCTCTTTGGACATTTGACCCGCTGGCGTGTTTATGAGGTAACTTTTCCTCTCCTCTTGGCTGTTAAAGTGACAGCGCTTTCATTTTTAAAGCCAATCGCAGCCCTTTCTGTTGAGTGGGTGAAGACAATGACCAATCATAGGGGTGTAAGATCTCGCTTGACATCGCTCAAAAAGCAAGCGGGATAATATTTACATTAGTTTATTTGCTATAAATGCTCATGTTGTCTTCTGTGCATGTATTGGAGTTTTGTCCAAAACATTCAAAAAGAGTGTTTTCTTTGAGCAGGTTAAATTAATTATATCTTACTGCTTGAATTAAAGGACAAAATTGTGTTAAAAATAATATATAAATATTAAATATAGGTGGGCATAGATTAATCTTTTAATCTAGATTAATCTTGGAATTGGTATAGATTAATATAGATTAAAATGGCTCATTTTAATTGCCGAAGGCATTCAGAATATGTGTGCTATCCAAATAATTACTAAATATAAGTCTTTGAGAACGGGTTTCTCAAGCCAGGTGCCGCATTAGACCAGGGGCTCATCTCCTGTTTACAAAATGCATCACAAACTGCTTGAGAAACTGTTCTACTATTATAATTGGTGATGAAAATAAATAATGTTCAATAAGATGTACTTGTGTTTACTGTTTATTCAGTTAAACATGAATGTTGAACTGTAGGCCTACATAAGCTCCAAACAGCGAGTTTTGATTACCCTAATCCGACTAAAGTCATAACTGTACCAAACAGAAATGGAATTAAGACGTGGAGTATGCAGATATTAGTGGCATTATTAAATTAAACACTGCAATCAAACTATTACCGTCATGTAGGACTTTTCGCCATATTTTCCGACAAGATCCACACACGCGGCTGTCAGTAAAGGACCACACACACACACACATCGCGAAATGCTAAGTTTTTTTTCTTTCCAGTCGGCGTGCGTTATTAAATTTCCATAACACTCTCACCAGTCTTTACTCCTTATCTGCGTCTAATACCCCAGTTTGTCACAGGGGCATGAATGAAATGTTCATGAGTGAATGTAAAACTGCCGAACTGCAGTTAAAGTCATCCAAAATTACAGGAAACTCTTACATGAAAGTACTTCACGTAAACACCTTAATAATATTATTGTCTATTAAGGCAAATAACTAGATTACAGATGTTCATGTAAGCGTAGTCAGTAGTGTCTTCGAAGTTAGTGAAAGATCCAGAAGGGCATCCTGATAAATGCCATCCAGGTGAAAATCATCATAGCTTGCATAGAATAGACCCAGCTTCCAACCCAACTTTGAGAATAGATTAACGGCAATATTTTGTTTATCGCGCGATAAGAGTCTCACGTTAACGCCGATAACGGCCCACCACTAATATTTATAGATTTTAATAAAAAAAAATTCTTGTGTTGTAAAGAAAAAATCGAATTACTGTATGCATGGAAAGCATCGTCATTGCACCGTGACGCACCGAGATATTGAATTGAACCGAATCGATGGCATGATAATCATAATCAAACCGAACCATGAGACCAGTGTAGGTATACACCCCTACTCTGGTTTAATGCACGCTATACTCAAAACACACTCATAACTCATTAAAGGAATAAGCACAACCCTGTTAGACCATGTGTCAGGGCGCAGAGCGCATTTTACCATCTTTAAAATAGCAAAAGTGGATTCAGACAAGCCCTTAATGCTTTTGTGCCATGTGCTTTAGACTTTGCGCCTAAATCGTTAAAATAGCCCTGCTGAAAAAAACAGCTTAAACCAGCCTAAGCTGGTTGGCTGGTTTTAGCTGGTCGACCAGCCTGGTTTTAGAGGGGTTTTGGACATTTCCAGGCTGGTTTCCAGCCATTTCCAGCCTGGTTTTAGCTGGTCAGGCTGGAAAATGACTAGCTTAAACCAGCTAAAACCAGCTAGACCAGCCTGGTTTAAGCTGGACTTGGCTGGTTTTGGCTGGTCAAGCTGGTTTTAGCTGGTCAACTCCCAGCCTGACCAGCTAAGACCAGGCTGGAAATGGCTGAAACCAGCCTGGAAATGGCCAAAACCCCTCTAAAACCAGGCTGGTCGACCAGCTAAAACCAGCTAACCAGCTTAGGCTGGTTTAAGCTGGATGTTTCAGCAGGGAGAGCCCAATGTTTGTAGGCTAACCATTACCCACTGACTTCTAGCCTATATATTTGTCCTACTGTGGTAGTCAGTGGGTACCAACATTCTTCAAAATGTCTTCTTTTGTGTTCAAAAGAGGAAAGAAACCTAGGTTTGAAGGTGAGTTTACAGTGAGTATGGTGGTGTAACTATCTCTTTAAGTTTAGTTAGGCTACAATCTGTTTATATCTTTGCAATAAAACATGACTGATACATAATTATTATTACATTATCTCACCTTTAAGTGTGCAGCAAGGCACACAGCTGCTTTTAAATGGCTTTTACTTGAGAAACATGTTTTAAGCATGCTATCTATTAGCAGATAATTAGCATCTGTTTGCTAACTACTGAAGCTAACCCAGTGTCCTGACATTTTATCCTACCTATCAGATTATGCTACCAACACTGTATTTAAATGGTTCTGAGGTTGGGGTTAGGAATTAGGGAGATATTACAGCTTCATATCATGCTACTCCACATTAAAATTTACACTGGTAGCAAAATCTGATGGGTAGCATATCCATCAAAATGTGCTACAATGGGAGCTACAATCTGACAAGGTAGGACAAACCAACAAAACACCGATACATTTGATTCTTGAAGCATTTTGCAGGACTTTCCCATCCAGTCTGTGGTTAAAAAATGTTTCTGTTCGTAATGTCCTTCATTTATGTTGTTAGTATATGTGAAACTCTTTCTCGTTTTAGTTTCTGCAGTGTTCGCGACCTCTGTAACTTTCTGTCAGACTGTAATTTGCCATGCATATCCTCACTATGGAAACAGCTCATTTGATACTCAGGTTAAAAGGGCTTCATGAAGCTATTAAACAGAACAGCAAGTCTCGAGTCGAGGACTAATTACTGTCTGCTCAGCTCCACATGTATTTGTCTGCAATACAAAAACATTCGGTTTTTAATCTTGCTAATTTCTTGCTGTGTGGGCATGTCTGTTTGTGAGGAGAAAGACAGAGATGGAAACAAGGCAGAAATAGATGTAGCATGCATAATAACTAAAACAGATATAAACCCAAAGCAGAAGTATAAGATTATATTCAGTTTAATATTTAGTGATTTGTCACTTGATTGCATTCAGTGACATATGAAGAGTTCAGATGCAAACCCCTCTAAATCCATCAGACCTCTTTTTTTGTAAATGAGCTATTTCTTCCAGGCTCCTCTGATTAGGTTCAGAAGTTTCATTTTAAAGGTAGTGGTAAGGTATAGTAGGGCCAGACAGAATCTGCGGACATTTTCTGCTATTTCTGTGCAGAATATTGTTGAAAATCTGCGGATTTATGCGGAAGGATTTTGTGAGTATCTTAACTAAAAACTTAATACATGAAATAAAAATTAATACCTTTTTAACTTTTATTTAAGTTTTACAATGCAAATCCAATTACATCCACTTTATTTGGTAAACAAAGCAAGTCTATCATATAATATCTCTACTAAAAGACAAAAAAATATTACTTTACAAACTGTATTGTAAATAAATGAATATTGAAATAAATGAATATTTTCATATTAGTCAATAATATTACTGAAATTACTTTAAAAACTGAATAAATATAAATTTACACACATACACAAGTAAATAAACAGAAAAAAATGATGGGTTAAAATCTATAGAAATCTGCGCACGCAGATTCCGTGTGGGTCTAGTTATTAGCCAGTAAATAAAATAACTTTTTTTTTTTAAATGTCACTTTAGACGTTTCTTTGGTTTTTAACAAGGTAGATTTTCTTTTGCGTCAAAACCAGCTAAATCCACTTGTGCTTTTTTTTTGCAAAAACCTCTAAATCCACCTATTGAGACAAGACAGTGTAACTAGCTGAAAATAAACTAGCTGACTAAAGATGCAATTAGAAATTATTTTACCAAACATAAAACACATTACACAAACCACCTAAAATTAAAAATATATAAATCTGTCAAGTAAGTGGCGGTTCATTCCGCTGTGGTAACTCCTGATAAACCAGGGACTAAGAAGGAAAATGAATGAATGAAATCTGTCAAGTAAGTGCAATAATCAATAACATTATTAAATCTTGACATTAATTAAATCTTAACAATCTGTTGTCATTTCCAGCCTGATCTCACGAGGAAACGTAAGTATTTTACGTTTTGTTAGTTCAGTGGCTAATTCCTACGAATTCGTACGAGTTCAGGCGTACAAAAATATACGATTTTAAAAAGGAGGCGTGGCACCTAACCCCACCCCTAACCTCAACTGTCATTAGGTGATGAGCAAATCGTACTAAATTGTACGAATTAGATTGTACGAATTCATACTAATTAGCCACTTAATTAAAAAGTTACGAATTGCAGTGAGATTGTGTTGTCATTTCTGATATTTGGGATTTAGATTTAATGTAAGTAGAGCAATGTAAACATTGCAAACATTGTAAACTAAGCTTGGTAGATTCAAATAATGTAGTGTAAACACATTCTGAAACATCAATATCTGTGAGTTGTCCATTAATATAAAAAGCTTATCAGATGTATAGGTATTATGAAGTAATATAAATAATGTTTAGTTTTATACATTATATTTATCTTTTTAAAAGAAATAGCTTAAATTAGTAAATAAAACACAAGGTCTACTGGGCAAAAAGGGGATGCCTCTCAGACAATTTTAGAAGCTGTCATTCATTCATTCTCACCATACTTTGGTCTTGGTCTCTTGTTTACCCTCATAGCATCCACGTGGGATAAAAGAACGGCATCTTAACTTGTCTTTCGTGAAACGCAGTTTCCGTTTAATGTATAGTAAATCAGACTCTTTGCCCTTCACTGACAGACAGACAGGTTCATCCAGTTCATCAAACTCCGTCTTTTTTAAATCAAAATCGGTATAAAACAGTCTCCTCATAAAAGCCGGCATATCAGCGCGCCGTTATATTGAAAACATATGATTCGATTCGTGCCTTCTGATTGGTTCTCGGGATATAGCGGCTTTTGCTGTCAAAGGCAAGTGGCGTTTAGCGGCTTTTGCAATCAACCTGTTATTTCTGAATGCGCCGATGCTGCAATTTAGACGATTTGAAGAAAATCTATTTGTTGATGACGTACTACGTGCCTAAAGCATTCTCTCAATGTCATTATCCAGCCTGATCTCACGAGTAAACGTATTTTACGTTTTGTCAGTTTAGTGGCTAATTCGTACGAATTCGTACGAGTTCAGTCGTATGAAAATGTACGATTTTAAAAAGGAGGCGTGGCACCCAACCCCACCCCTAACCCCAACCGTCATTGGGTGATGAGCAAATCGTACAAAATTGTACGAATTAGATTGTACGAATTCATACGAATTAGCCACTAAATCAAAAAGTTACAAATTGCCGTGAGATTGCGTTGCATTATCTCATTTTTGGCGAATGTGGCATTTAGCGGCTTTTGGATCTGAACTCTTTATATGTTCATCCATTCGTTTTCTTTTCGACTTTATATTATATAAAGTAAATCGTATCTTAATGCTTTTACTAAGGAATGTTTTTTTTTATTTTTTGCACCGTCTCCCCATGCCGCCCCCAGCAAGATGCCGCCCTGGGCCTAAATCCGCCATTGCTCCCGGTGTTCGCGTGGTTTGGGTGAATTAAATAAACTAAATTAGCCGTAGTATGTGTATGTGTGTGAATGAGTGTGTGTGGATGTTTTCTAGTACTGGGTTGCAGCTGGAAGAGCATTCGCTGTGTAAAACATATGCTGTATAAGCTGGCAGTTCATTCCGCTGTGGTGACCCCTGATGAATAAAGGGACTAAGCTGAAGGAAAATGAATAAGTGAATAACTTTAACAGTATGCATGCTTGATGCTTAAAATCCCTGTTCATCTTTGACCCATGTGCATCTTTCATATGGTGTACCATCCCAAAAGATTATTTTTAAACATATAATCACTATAGTGCAACATAATAAAAGCAGCCTTTTTTTTCATTGGCTTATTCAAAGTCATCCCTTCTTTATTAGCTGTTTTATTGCTTTATATGCATCATGTGCTTGCTAAGTGAGGAAAATGGATTTGTTACCCTGAGGCAACATCCTGCAATAGAACACAGAAAAATAAACACAAAAACATCCCCGAATGGGTTTAGCAAAGCTGCGCTGTTCTTCAGTCCAGACTCACAGTGACGTGATGTGCTTCGTGAGGGTTTTCTATGTCCCCGAGGCCTGTGCCTGGAATATTCCAGCCTCGATATGATGGGGTCACGTTTGATAAGAACCTTTCACTCCACAAGAGTGTTTCACCGTCATTCACGTCTGCCCAACATCCTCTGTGAGACCGTGTGGCAAGCGTTTTAACATTTAACCGATTATCTAGCACCTAGCTTTGTGATGCTACTCAGTTAAAATAATGGGTTAAAATACCCCAACATATAACCCAACTATAGGTTATTATAGCACCTTCCCAACTATGGGTTATTTTAACCCAGTGCATTGGGTTAAATTTTATAACCCGTTGGGTTATTTTGATTAAATGCTATTTTTTTTCCATTCGGGTATCACTATCACTAGTATTACTAGTACTACTATTAATTTTATAATTATGCCTGTGTAAATAAATAACATACAGTTTTCAAAAATATTGAAAATGCTTTATTTCCATTACATTTTAAGTTCCAGACCGTTTGTATCATCAATAATAAAGAGTGCTGGTGTAACTGATGTAAAAAACAAGACACGAAGAGGTAATTTGATAAAAAATAACACCATTATTGTGTTAGAGCTTAAATAAACTGCCTAACGCAAAAACAACATTACATACGCATAATAATACAGCTGTTCTGTGTCAGTTAAATCAGTTGACTGTTGAAATTCAAAAATTTTAGCCCAACTGGTTTAGTTATTAATAAATAACAAAATAAAGGTTACAAATAACCCAACAAAGCACCAAATATTTAACCCAACTGGTTGAGTTATTTTCCCAGTGATGGGTTGCAGCTGGAAGGGCATCCGCTGCGTAAAAACATATGCTGGATAAGTTGGTGGTTCATTCCGCTGTGGCGACCCCAGATTGATAAAGGGACTAAGCCAAAAAGAAAATGAATGAATGGTTGAGTTATTTAATAAATAACCCAATAAAGGTTAAAAATAACCCAACAAAGCACCAAATATTTAACCCACCTGGTTGAGTTATTTATTAAATAACTTAATAAAAGTAAAAAATAACCCAACAAATCACCAAATATTTAACCCAACTGGTTTAGTTATTAATAAATAACCCAATAAAGGTTACAAATAACCCAACAAAGCACCAAATATTTAACCCAACTGGATGAGTTATTTTCCCAGTGATGGATTGCGGCTGGAAGGGCATCCGCTGCGTAAAAACATATGCTGGATAAGTTGGTGGTTCATTCCGCTGTGGCGACCGCAGATTGATAAAGGGACTAAGCCAAAAAGAAAATGAATGAATGGTTGAGTTATTCAATACATAACCCAATAAAGGTTAAAAATTACCCAACAAAGCACCAAATATTTAACCCAACTGGTTGAGTTATTTAATAAATAACCCAATAAAGGTTAAAAATATCCCAACAAAGCACCAAATATTTAACCCAACTGGTTGAGTTATTTAATAAATAACCCAATAAAAGTTAAAAAATAACCCAACAAAGCACCAAATATTTAACCCAACTGGTTTAGTTATTAATAAATAACCCAATAAAGGTTACAAATAACCCAACAAAGCACCAAATAAATAACCCAACTAGTTGAGTTATTTTCCCAGTGATGGGTTGCAGCTGGAAGGGCATCCGTTGCGTACAAACATGTGCTGGATAAGTTGGTGGTTCATTTTGTTGTGGCGACCCCAGATTGATAAAGGGACTAAGCCAAAAAGAAAATGAATGAATTGTTGAGGTATTTAATAAATAACCCAATAAAGGTTAAAAATAACCCAACAAAGCACCAAATATTTAACCCAACTGGTTGAGTTATTAATAAATAACCCAATAAAGGTTAAAAATAACCCAGCAAAGCACCAAATATTTAACCCAACTGGTTGGTGGCGCAGTAGGTAGCGCTGTCGCCTCACGGCAAGAAGGTCACTGGTTCGAGCCTCGGCAGGGTCAGTTGGCACTTCTGTGTAGAGTTTGCATGTTCTCCCTGCGTTTGCGTGAATTTCCTCCAGGTGCTCCGGGTTTCCCCTACAAGTCTAAAGACATGCGGTACAGGTGAATTGGGTAGGCTAAATTGCCCATAGTGTATGTGTGTATGGATGTTTCCCAGAGATAGGTTGCAGCTGGAAGGGCATCCGCTGCATAAAATATATGATGGATAGGTTGTCGGTTTATTCCGTTGTGGCGACCCCAGATTAATAAGCAGGGTGATTCAGCTTTCAGCTACTAACAGCGCCCCCACTGCTGGAATCAGCTTCCAGAAATGATCAGATGTGCTCCAACATTCACATTCAAATCAAGACTGAAAACACATCTGTTTAGCTGTGCCTTCACTGAATGAGCACTGTGCTATGTCCAACAGATCACACTAATGTCTTTCTTTTCTTTTTCATTCTTTTATAACCAGTTTTAACACATTTTAATCTGTTTTAATCACTTTTATTGTTATTTTTTTTGTTGTTTCTTTTCTTGACTCTTATTTATTATTGCCACTGTATATGAAATGTGCTATATAAATAAACTTGCCTTGCCTTAATAGTCACTGTTAAAATAAGTAGTATCTATTTGATTGGTAGTATGCAACAAAATGTATTGAACAATACAGCAAGTACTGGTGTTTAATGAATAATATAGGAACGCAAGTTGGACAAATATGAACTAGTTTAAATTACTAAGAACCATCGTCTTTAAAAAGGTACTGGTGCCAAAAAAAATAAACACTAGTAGCTAATGAAAAGTACTGTACTTATTGTATCTAACAATAAGTAGTAGACTGAAAATAGATACTGGTATGATTTACAGATTATATGTTAAAACCGCTTGCCATAGGTGACACTAAACAGACGGACATTAGGCTTGGTATTATCTCGGAGTAGACTTAAAGGGATAGTTCACCCAACAGAAGATATTTTGAAGAATGTTGTAAACCTGTAACTGTTGACTTCCATTATAGTTGTCTTTCCTACAGAAGTGAATAGTTACAGGTTTTTGGCTTTCTTCAAAATATGGTTTGCAACCATTTGAGGGTGATTACATTTTCATTCCTGGGTAAACTATCCCTTTACTGTATATACACTGCACACATTAACCCTTTATATATATATTTTTCAAACATTTATTATTTTTACTTTGACCAATATTTGGTTAACTTGTGTTCATGACACCAAACTTTGAAATTGAATGTAAAACTATGGACACAAGGTCAAGCAGGCAGTAACGACCCCCCGTTAAAGGGTTAAAGATATAGTTAACCCAAAAATAAAAGTTCAGTCATCATTTACTCACCCTTCACTTGTTCCAAACACTAAAGATGATATTTTGAAGAATGCTGGAAACCTTTAACCATTGACCTCCATTATAGTTGTCTTTCCTACTATGTGTAACCAAAGGGATGTGACACTGACAACAGGGGTGCGGATCCACATGCAGGTTTATTATCAGAATGGTCAGGCAAGCAATGATCAGAACAGGAGCAAACAGATGTATGAGGGCAATCCAGAGTCGTAGTCAATATAACAGGCAAATGGTCAAAGGCAGGCAGCAGACATGATGAATAGACAAACGTGGCAAAGGTCAAAACCAGGCAAACGAGACAAAGGATACCGCGTTGTTGTGTCACTGTTAACAGGTAACAAGACTCAGCAACAGTGTTTGTGTTTGAGCATTACTTATAGTCCATGTAATCAGTATCTGAGCAGCTACAGCTGTGCCAGTCTAATCAGTGGAGACTTGGAGCAGGTGAGTGTGTGTGTGTGTGGCCTGACTGGGTTTTGTAGTCCATATTTCAGCAGATTTGTAGTTCTTGTGAATGTGTGTGTGTACCAGCGATCTCTAGTGGTTGTATCTCGCTGGTGACCGTGACACTATGGAAGTGAATGGTTACAGGTTTTCGGTTTTCTTCAAAGTATGGTTTACAACCGTTTGAGGGTGATTAAATAGTGAGTACAGTTTTCTTCCTGGGTGAACCATCCCTTTATATACACATTAACCCTTTATATAGTTATAAATCATTTAATATTTTGTCTTTTTACTTTGACCAAGATTTAGTTAAATTGTGTTTATGACTCCAAATTCTGAATCTGAATGAAAAACTAGGTCAAACAGGCAGTAACTCCCCGTTAAAGGGTTAAAGATATAGTTGTCGCAAAAATAAAAGTTCAGTCAACATTTACTCACCCTTCACTTGTTTCATTCACTAAAGAAGATATTTTGAAGAATGTTGGAAACCTGTAACCATTGACCTCCATTATAGTTGTCTTTCCTACTATGGAAGTGAATGGTTACAGGTTTTCGGCTTTCTTTAAAATATGGTTTCCAACCATTTGAGGGTGAGTACATTTTCATTCCTGGGTGAACCATCTCTTTATATACACATTAACCCTTTATATATTTTTCAAACATTTATTATTTTTCTTTTTACTTTGACCAATATTTGATTAAATTGTGTTCATAACACCAAACTTTGAAATTGAATGTAAAACTATGGACACAAGGTCAAGCAGGCAGTAACAACCCCCCGTTAAAGGGTTAAAGATATAGCTGACCCAAAAATAAAAGTTCAGTCATCATTTACTCACCCTTCACTAGTTCCAAACACTAAAGAAGATATTTTGAACAAAGTTGGAAACCTGTAACCATTGACTTATAGTATAGTATTTGTTTTTCCTACTATGGAAGTGAGTGTTACAGGTTTCAGATTTCTTCAAAATATCATAATTAGTGTTTAGTAGTGTTCAGGTCTTTTTCCAAACACTAAAGAAGATATTTTGAAGAATGTTGGAAACCTGTAACTGTTGACTTCCATTATAGTTGTCTTTCCTAATGAAGCGAATGGTCACAGGTTTTCAGCTTTCTTCAAAAAATCCCAAAATATAGTTGTCCTAAAAATAAAAGGTCAGTCATAATTTACTCACTCACTTGTTCCAAACACTAAAGAAGATATTTTGAAGAATGCTGGAAACCTCTAACCATTGACCTCCATTATAGTTGTCCTTCCTTGTATGGAAGTGAATGGTTACAGGTTTTCAGTTTTCTTCAAAGTATATGGTTTACAACCGTTTGAGGGTGATTAAATAGTGAGTACAATTTTCTTCCTGTGAACCATCCCTTTATATACACATTAACCCTTTATATAGTTATAAATCATTTAATATTTTGTCTTTTTACTTTGACCAAGATTTAGTTAAATTGTGTTTATGACTCCAAATTCTGAATCTGAATGAAAAACTTGGTCAAACAGGCAGTCACTCCCCGTTACAGGGTTAAAGATATAGTTAACCCAAAAATAAAAGTTCAGTCATCATTTACTCACCCTTCACTTGTTTCATTCACTAAAGAAGATATTTTGAAGAATGTTGGAAACCTGTAACCATTGACCTCCATTATAGTTGTCTTTCCTACTATGGAAGTGAATGGTTACAGGTTTTCAGTTTTCTTTAAAATATGGTTTCCAACCATTTGAGGGTGAGTACATTTTCATTCCTGGGTGAACCATCTCTTTATATACACATTAACCCTTTACATATTTTTCAAACATTTATTATTTTTCTTTTTACTTTGACCAATATTTGGTTAAATTGTGTTCATGACACCAAACTTTGAAATTGAATGTAAAACTATGGATACAAGGTCAAGCAGGCAGTAACGACCCCCCGTTAAAGGGTTAAAGATATAGTTAACCCAAAAATAAAAGTTCAGTCATCATTTACTCACCCTTCACTAGTTCCAAACACTAAAGATAATATTTTGAACAAAGTTGGAAACCTGTAACCATTGACTTATAGTATAGTACTTGTTTTTCCTACTATGGAAGTGAGTGTTACAGGTTTCAGCTTTCTTCAAAATATCATAATTAGTGTTCAGTAGTGTTCAGTTCTTTTTCCAAACACTAAAGAAGATATTTTGAAGAATGTTGGAAACCTGTAACTGTTGACTTCCATTATAGTTGTCTTTCCTACAGAAGTGAATAGTTACAGGTTTTTGGCTTTCTTCAAAATATGGTTTCCAACCATTTGAGGGTGATTACATTTTCAATCCTGGGTGAACTATCCCTTTACTGTATATACACATTAACCCTTTATATATTTTTCAAACCATTCAAACTTTGAAATTGAATGTAAAACTATGGACACAAGGTCAACCAGGCCACTACGACCCCCCGTTAAAGGGTTAAAGATATAGCTGACCCAAAAATAAAAGTCATCATTTACTCACCCTTCACGTGTTCCAAACACTCAAGAAGATATTTTGAAGAATGTTGGAAACCTGTAACCATTGACCTCCATCATAGTTGTTTTTCCTACTATGGAAGTGAATGGTTACAGGTTTTCAGTTTTCTTCAAAGTATGGTTTGCAACCATTTGAGGGTGATTAAATAGTGAGTACAATTTTCTTCCTGGGTGAACCATCCCTTTATATACATATTAACCCTTTATATAGTTATAAATCATTTAATATTTTGTCTTTTTACTTTGACCAAGATTTAGTTAAATTGTGTTTATGACTCCAAATTCTGAATCTGAATGAAAAACTAGGTCAAACAGGCCACTACGACCCCCCGTTAAAGGGTTAAAGATATAGTTAACCCAAAAATAAAAGTTCAGTCATCATTTACTCACCCTTCACTTGTTTCATTCACTAAAGAAGATATTTTGAAGAATGTTGGAAACCTGTAACCATTGACCTCCATTATAGTTGTCTTTCCTACTATGGAAGTGAATGGTTACAGGTTTTCGGCTTTCTTTAAAATATGGTTTCCAACCATTTGAGGGTGAGTACATTTTCATTCCTGGGTGAACCATCTCTTTATATACACATTAACCCTTTACATATTTTTCAAACATTTATTATTTTTCTTTTTACTTTGACCAATATTTGGTTAAATTGTGTTCATGACACCAAACTTTGAAATTGAATGTAAAACCATGGACACAAGGTCAAGCAGGCAGTAACAACCCCCCGTTAAAGGGTTAAAGATATAGTTAACCCAAAAATAAAAGTTCAGTCATCATTTAAAACAAAGTTTCCATTTAAAGTTGGAAACCTGTAACCATTGACTTATAGTATAGCATTTGTTTTTCCTACTATGGAAGTGAGTGGTTACAGGTTTCAGCTTTCTTCAAAATATCATAATTAGTGTTCAGTAGTGTTCAGTTCTTTTTCCAAACACTAAAGAAGATATTTTGAAGAATGTTGGAAACCTGTAACTGTTGACTTCCATTATAGTTGTCTTTCCTAATGAAGCAAATGGTTACAGGTTTTCAGCTTTCTTCAAAATATCCCAAAATATAGTTGTCCTAAAAATAAAAGTTCAGTCATCATTTACTCACCCTTCACTTGTTCCAAACACTAAAGAAGATATTTTGAAGAATGTTGGAAACCTTTAACCATATACTTCCATGGTAGGAAAAACAAATAATATGGAAGTCAATGGTTACAGGTTTGGTTTGATTTAATTTGATTTATTTTATTTCGAATAAAAAATCACACACTTAAAACAATTCTTTAACAAAATTAATTTTGTCATTATTAAAATGGAGCGGGATGAAGCACAAGCTTATTATTTTCCCCATCCAAAATGTCTTTCCACATCATTCGTCTTACTTTACATACTTACGTTTCCAACATTTTTCTAAATATATTATTTTGTGTTCATCAGAATAATAATAAAAAAAACTGAAACAGGTTTGGACCAAGTGAGCGGTGATTAAACAGTGACAGAATTTCCATTTCATTTGTTGAACTATCTGTTTAAAAGCCAACACCAGACTAAATGGATAAAGTCATTTTGGTGGGCATTTTTCCTCTGACTGTACTCAAACCACCATTTGCTAAAAGCTCTGATCTTTGCCAGGCACCATTACAGTAAGAGTCTCAGCAGAGTCATTTCAGCTCGTGTGGTATAATAAAGCTGCTTGCTTCAGGGGAGCGTTTGAACACTTTCATTTAAAGAGTCTTTTAAGCGGTCGTCCTAATGTACTGTACGTCTTCAAATGAACGGTGATTTGTAAATGGGATAAATCTCTTTGTGTCTTGTAGCGGAGAAAGTGACATCTCTGGGGAAAGACTGGCACAAATTCTGTCTGAAGTGTGAACGCTGTAACAAGACCCTGAATCCAGGAGGACATGCTGAGGTGAGAAAAAAAGAGACAAAAAAATTGAGGAAAAGAGAAAGTGTTGAAGATAAAGACCCTACTAAAATGCATTTGCCCTTTCATTACATGATGAGTCTGTGATGTAATCTAAATTACTTATTTGAGGTAATGTATTTGGATTACTTTTGGATTACTCTGAGATTTAAATAACCTTTTTTTTTGTTAGTTTGTTGCAAAATTTTCAAGCAAAGATCTGAAATCAATTTATCCTCTTAAAAAATGTTCCAAACGTTTATTTCCGCAGCAATGCCATAGAAAGAAGAACCATTTGGGGTTACCCAAAGAACTTTTCAATGACTGAAAGAACAATTTATATACCCAAAGAACTTATTTTTACTTTATTGTAAAATGTAAATGTTTCACTTATGTTAAAGGCTCTTCATGGAAACTTTGATGCCAACAAAAACCTTTAGTTTACCAAAAATGAAAATTCTGTCATCGTTCCAAAACTGCTTGAGTTTTCTTGTTGAACACAAAGGAAGATATACAGTAAATAAATTTGACTTTGGCATGCTAAAATGACTTGATTTAGATTTTGTGTTTTCCACTTGCCTCCTCGTTCATTTAACTGTTTTTTGTTTATGAGCTTACTCAATGAGCATGAGCAAATGGGTTATCCTTTCATACAAAGTGTCACATTGCAATTAGTTTTCTTTCACAGGACTTTTCAGGGCTCAACACAATAGGGATTTACCTTTTTTTTTTCTCTGGCCACACCAAACTAATTATTTCCTTGCCACAAATTTTAAACAATGTGTCAAAACAAGCAAAATACACTTTTTACTCAACAAAACAGCTGCCGTTTAAAAATATATATATTCTCACGCATCTAAAACTATGCACAGTGCTGTTCTGGCTCCCAGATCACCAGTTAACTGTGCATACAACAACATATTAAAGCAATATTATTGTAAAGGATGATTATTAAACTGTATTAACAAAAATAACAGCAAGCAAAAGAAAGCAGGTAAAAAAAACATTCCGTGTGCGATAATGAAGGGATGATGCCGTGCTTCGAGTGAGGAAATGGCATAGGAGTTTTAAACACTCGTGCGCATCAAATCATCTCTGCGCGCGACACTAAAGCCCTCGTCAGTGAGTGAGGAAAGCCTGTCTCACCGTGCGCGTGATCCTCTCATTTGTTATTCTCCTGCTTTCTTCTGCTCGTGTGAAAAGCTGTTTTTGTCATTCGTGCTGCTTCTCGATTCTAAGATCACATTTGTACGCATATAGACAAACTGTCATAAACTAACAGTGTAATCTGTAGTGATGATGAGCCAGCACTGGGATTTAAAAATGGGTTTCAGCCAGCCAAAGTGGCTAGTGGGAGTGGCTGTCTAACCCGCCACAACCGAAATCTACCCGCATTTGGCGGGTGTTAATGTAAAGCCCTGTATATACAGTTGAAGTCAGAATTATTAGCCCGCCTTTTAATTTTTTTTCTTATTTAAATATTTCCCAAATAATGTTTAACAGAGCAAGGAAAATTTCACAGTACGTCTGATAATATTTTTCTTCTGGAGAAAGTCTTATTTGTTTTATTTCAGCTTGAATAAAAGCAGTTTTTAATTTTTAAAAAACCATTTTATGGTTAAAATTATTAGCCCCTTTAAGCTATATATTTTTTCAATAATCTACAGAACAAACCATGGTTATACAATAACTTGCCTAATTACCCTAACCTGCCTAGTTAACCTAATTAACCTAATTAAGCCTTTAAATGTCACTTTAAGCTGTATAGAAGTGTCTTGAAAAATATCTAGTAAAATATTATTTACTGTCATCATGGCAAAGATAAAATAAATCAGTTATTAGAGATGAGTTATTAAAACTATTATATTTAGAAATGTGTTAAAAAAATCTTCTCTCCGTTAAACAGAAATTGGGAAAAAAATAAAGAGGGGGGCTAATAATTCAGGGGGGCTAAAAATTCTGACTTTAACTGTAAATAAATGACTTCTGTAAATAATGGTAAAAATATACAATAGTCATTATCTTTTGCATAAAACAACAGATAAACAGGGCATATTCGAATATACAGTATAGGAAAAGGCTCAATGTAAAGGTAATATTTATTTATTTATTTAGATGCTTGAAAACCCCTTTTGGTCTGTGACCCAAATGCATTTGCCCGTGTGATTTCACAAATCCCACAGGAGCCAAACAAGCTGTTTTTGGAGCTTGATTACATAAATGCTCTTTTTAATGGTACAAAGCCCTCTTATATGTCAAAACACTTATATGTCAAACGAAAGAAAAAGTTGATTTCTCATGTCGTGAACCTTTTAAGCAGTATTACATGAGCAAGAATGCAGTTTAAATATCACAACCATCAGAAAAAAATAACACTTTAATAATCAAGTAACTGTAAACTGTGAAACTTATTTTACAGTGAAAACAGTGGTGTTCCAGACATGTAAACAAATACTGCAGTAATGTACAGTATGGTAAATACTGTAGTGTGTTTAGACAATACTATAGTACATTACTTGAATTAATCTTTCTTGGTGTTTCTGTTGATGTGGTAATACAACAAATACAGTAAATTACCCAAAAGAAATTATCCTTGCTGAAATGCACATTCAGATGTCACTGAATTAATGAACTGTGTTGAATGAATTGGTTGAGGGAAGGTAAATGTATAGGCTTACATTTGCATGACCGGTCTAAAAATGGCCTTTTATTGTTACATATAACTAAAACCTTAATATATGAAACAAAAAATAATAGCTGTTTAACTTTTATTTAATGTTTACAATGCAAATCAACCCGACAAGTTAACTTAAACTGTTTGAGGAAACTGATTGCGGCAAACCATTTACGTTTTGAAACAAAATGGTCTGAGTACTGTAAACTTACATATTGTGTCACATACACATATACCATTTATGTTGATATCATCAAACTTTTACCCCCGGTTTCACAAACAAGGTTTAAGGCTAGTCTTGGATTAAATTGCATGTTTGAGCTGTCTCAACTGAAAATAACTTGCAGTGAGATGTCTTAAAATATGGCAGTGTCATTTTTTGTTTACAGGTGCACACCTGTAATGTATTTTTCTAAGGCTGTTTTTATAAATGTGGCTTAAATAGCCTAATTTAACTAAGGTCTAGTCCTGGCTTAAGCTAAGCCCTGTTTGTGAAACTGGGCCTTAGAGTATTAGTAACTTAAACATTTTAAGTTCAGTTATCAAATCACTATTTGTTCAACTAACTTAAACGAATTAAGTCCAAACTACTATATAGCTACTCAAATGGTTTGGTATTCCTTCTAGCATTAGGGTTAACACACAAAATACACTGTAAAACCCAACAGTCAACGTTATCAAATGAAATGAGTGTGGTTAACTTAAAATTGACTGAACGTTAATTCTACTCATTTGAAAAGAGTTTTGAACTCAGTGTTGAAGGTAAAGAGTTAATGAAAGACCTCATTACTTCAACTTAAATGGAGTATAAAAGTATTCATATAGGTTAGTTTTTTAACTTAAATGGTTTGTTGCAATCGGCTTCCTCAAACAGTTTGAGTTGCTTTAACTTATTGGGTTTTACAGTACTCAGTTGGTTTGACTTCTCTTCATTTATTGAGTTTTACTGTGCTCAAATTGCTTAATTTACTCAAATGGATTAGGTTCACAGTACTCATTAGGATTAGTTTTTGAACTTAAATGGTTTGTTGCAATCGGTTTCCTCAAATGAGTTTGAGTTACCTTAACTTTTTGTGTTTCATTCATTCATAACTCATTCGATTAGAGTTCTGCTTAATATAATCAGTTTATGAGTTACCGTTGAGTCAAAGTAACTTTTAAACAAAAATGATAAGTTAAACTAACTTATTTCAAGTAGTGACGTTCACTGTTGGTAAACAAAGCAAGTCTATCATATAATATCTCTACTAAAAGACAGAAAATATGACTTTACAAACTGTATTGTAAATAAATCAAATGGACCTTTTCATATTAGTCAATAACATTACTCAAATTAATTTCAAGACTGAATAAATATACAATTACACACATTTACACAAGTAAATAAATAGACTCAATGATGGACTAAAAATCTGCGGAAATCTGCAGATTTCTGCGCGCACAGATTCCGTGTGGGCCTGTTTAATTAGGCCTGTTATATATAAACAGTTTTAAAAGTTATATATAAACATAGTTGGGTGATGCGGTGGCGCTGTGGGTAGCACGTTCACCTCACAGCAAGAAGGTCGCTTGTTTGAGCCTCGGCTGGGTCAGTTGGCATTTCTGTGTGGAGTTTGCATGTTCTCCCTGTATTTGCGCGGGTTTCCTCCGGGTGCTCCGGTTTCCCCCCATAGTCCAAAGACATGTGGTATAGGTGAATTGGGTATGCTAAAATTGACTGTAGTGTATGTGTGTGAGTAACTGTGAGTGGATGTTTCCCAGTGATGGGTTGTGGCAGGATCCGCTGCGTAAAACATATGCTGGATAAGTTGGCGGTTCATTCCGCTGTGGCGACCCCAGATTAATAAAGGGACTAAGCTGAAAAGAAAATGAATGAATGAATAAACATAGTTAACCTGCAGTTATATATCATAAAAGTGATGTCCACGTGTACATGTTCAATAAATTGTATCTGTGTATTAGGCTAAGTGTGTGTGTTGTCCTCCAAGTCCTTGATGGTTTGCATCATCTCTTCCCAGGACTTTAAGCAACCCAGGGCCGTGCACAGGGAGGTGGCCCGGTGGCTAGAGCCACTGCCCCTCTACCCTCATTGGCTGAGGTGTCCCTCTCAACATGTACCTCCTCCCTCCCCCTCCAAAGCGTCCGTGCCCCCGCCCCTGGCTGTTTAGTTACCGCTTCGCTAAACAACCACTGATTCCGTCAATCCACTCCATGTTTTACCGCCCGCTCCGTAATCCGCAGCATCACTCACACAATCTGTGTGCCCGCTCTCTAGAAAGTGGAGACAACAGTTCTTGTCTACAAGGTAGTAGTCCAGTTCGTTGCAGTACAAGGTAGATAGTCTCATTACAATCCACATGGCAGTCAGTGGTCTTCTAAAAGTGCTGACAACTTGTGCTAAATAACCACGTTATTAGAATTTGAATGTCTAATCAAAATCAGATCTAATATAAATAACAATTTTCTGTTGTTGGCAGTCTTTGTAGACAAAAAAAAATCCTCAAAAAAGCAATGCCTTTACAAAAAAGCAGACAGAGACAGAAAGAACAAGGGGAGGCTGCTAAAGGTAGTTCAACACTGAAAACATGGATTCAAAGCTCCAGCAAGCCAGCAAGTAAATCATTATATAGAACATTTAAAGTTAGCTGCGTTTGTCACACTTTTAAGTCTTCTAATTAATTATATTTTTATAACAACTGGGAAATTTGTATTAGCAAGAACCCACCCACTTAGTGTCCCTTTTTTTGGTTTGGGCCACTGCCCCTCAAAATGTCTGTGCACGGCCCTGAAGCAACCATATCTTTTTATAAACACAGTTTTACTACAAATACCATGGATACTGTATCCAAACCATGGCTAATTTGTGGTTATCACTGGCTTTACTACAAACCCATCTTTTTTTGTAGTAGTATTAGTAAAACCATGGTTAGTTTTTGTAATGAGTATGTACCGCCCTGCTAAAAAATCCATCTTAAACCAGCCTAAGCTGGTTGGCTGGTTTTAGCTGGTCGCCCAGCCTGGTTTTGGAGGGGTTTTGGCCATTTCCAGGCTGATTTCCAGCCATTTTCAGCCTGATTTTAGCTGGTCAGGCTGGGAGTTGACCAGCTAAAACCAGCTTGACCAGCCAAAACCAGCTATGCCCAGCTTAAACCAGGCTGGTCAAGCTGGTTTTAGCTGGTTTAAGATGGTCATTTTCCAGCCTTACCAGCTAAAACCAGACTGGAAATGGCTGGAAACCAGCCTGGAAATGGCCAAAACCCCTCTAAAACCAGGCTGGTCGACCAGCTAAAACCAGCCAACCAGCTTAGGCTGGTTTAGGCTGTTTTTTTCAGCAGGGCGCTTTTTCACAGGGCAGGTGCAGTTGTTTTGCACTTTAGATGTTGCAAATATTTTGTGCTGTAACATTTGGACAGCATGCGATGTTAATTTTTGATGACAACAGACAAGGATGGCAGGAACCGGAGGCCTAATTAATCTCAGTGATGTGCTTTTACTCCCTGTCAACAGCATGATGGGAAGCCGTACTGCCACAAGCCATGCTACGCTGCCCTCTATGGACCGAAAGGTACAGTGCATCTAATTAGTGTCTTGCATGTGTCTCTTCCTAATTTGTGGGGCTTCCAGCAAGTAGGACACGCTTTCCTTTGATGCTACCCATTCCTTAATGAGGCAGACACACATGAGCAGCTTCCTTGCTTAAATCTCTGATCTCCAGATATGGGTTATTGCTACATGGATTTAAAGTTCTTACGCACTGAGCTGTTTAAATATCAGCTGTAGACTAGAATTAAAGAAGAAGCGACTGTGCTGTGTTGTGTGTAGGTGTAAATATCGGAGGGGCTGGATCATATGTCTATGAAACACCTGTCGGCGATGACTCCGTTCCTGTTGCCATGGAAACCAAGCCCAAAACTGAAGAGAAAAAGGCCACTAGAGGCCCAGTGAAAGGTGAGTTTGTCTGAGATACTATTTGTACTACTGTAAAGAAAATCACATACATCAAATCTCTGTAATTAGGTTTTAATTATACGTGTCAGACATTACCTTTTATGTCGCAGTTAAAGTGCCTGAAATGAGTCGTTAATTTCAGCCTTAAAGGGACAGTTCACACAAAACTGTGATCGTTTACTCGCTCTTCACTTGTTCCAAACCTGTTTTACTTTCTTTGTTCTGTTGAACACAAAAGAAGATACTTTGCAGAAAGCTGGAAACCTAGATTTTGACACGATCAAATCGACTTTACTTGCACTTCAAAAGTTTAAAGCAGGTCGCACACCAGAAGCGCCGCTCGGCGACGCGCCGCACAGCGCCACGCATTTAAGAATTCTAAAAATAGATTTCAATCAGAGTACACACACCAGTGCCGCAAGTCGGCGGCTGTCCGCGGCTGTCCGCGGCGCCCAGCCACGACTCAGGACACTGTTCATATTTCTGTCGCGCCACAGAGCGCCATCTGATTAGTTTTGTTTTAAATAGCCTGCAAATGTGCGCGTATGGTGCGCGCCGTGTCGCGGCGCTGAACGGCGCATCCGGTGTATGATGGCCAAAAGGAGTCAAATTAATGTTGTAAAGCTGACTAAAGCAGGTCGCACACCAGAAGCGCCGCTTGGCGACGCGCCGCACAGCGCCACGCATTTAAGAATTCTAAAAATAGATTTCAATCAGAGTACACACACCAGTGCCCGCGGCGCCCAGCCACGACTCAGGACACTGCAAGGTTTCCGCTACATTCATTCATCCGTGGCGGGCCGCCACGCCAAAATTCATCCCGCCACGGCTACATTACAACTTCTCATTAAACATTTAGTCGTGTTTTGTATAGCGGATTATAATCGCACTAAAACATATTAGAGGTAAACAGCGCAAACTTTTCTGCAACCGTAGTAGTGCTGTGCGCTATTTGTTCAACCCTTTAAGGTGACATGCTGGCTCTCTGACAGACTGACTGACAGGTGCGTGAGTCCAGCAAACACCGCGTAGCTTTCAGTTTAAGATGAACACAGTTTCCATAAGTATATTTTATTGATAAATGTCAATGGCTCTGCATACAATGACTTTATCTTGCTGGAGTTTCACTTTACTTCAGGACGCGTTAATGTCGGAAAACGCACAAAAACACACTAAATCGCGCTTCAGCAGCGCTTACTGGAGAGCGCACGAGAAGATCTGCACTTGAACGTGTAAATTTGAGTGCGTGCAAGAAGTTCTGTGCACGAAGAGGAAATCGGCGCGCAAGCAAAGAGATTCGCATGCTCGTATTACATGAATGCTATCTCGCCTTGCAATAATGCGTGTAATATTGGTCTTTGAAATAGTTGGCAGATCTGTGTAAAAAAAAAAAAGTCCTGCCGCCACTGCTGGAAAAAATCCTAGAGGAAACACTGCACTGTTCATATTTCTGTCGCGCCACAGAGCGCCATCTGATTAGTTTCGTTTTAAAGAGCCTGCAAATGTGCGCGTATGGTGTGCGATACTTTCAACTGTCATGTGCGTGCCGTGTCGCGGCGCTGAACGGCGCATCCGGTGTATGACGGCCAAAAGGAGTCAAATTAATGTTGTAAAGCTGACTAAAGCAGGTCGCACACCAGAAGCGGCGCTCGGCGACGCGCTGCGCAGCGCCACGCATTTCAGAATTCTAAAAATTGATTTCAATCAGAGTACACACACCGGCGCCGCAAGTCGGCGGCTGTCCGCGGCGCCCAGCCACGACTCAGGACACTGTTCATATTTCTGTCGCGCCACAGAGCGCCATCTGATTAGTTTCATTTTAAATAGCCTGCAAATGTGCGCGTCTGGTGTGCGATACTTTCAACTTTCATGTGCGCGCCGTGTCGCGGCGCTGAGCGGCGCATCCGGTGTGTGACAGCCTTAACTGTTCATGTCATATGGGTTTACAACTGCTGAGGAAGAGCTACAGTTCAGATGTGGTTACAGGTGCTGCAAGCGTGGACCAATCAGAACAGATTTAGAGAGGGGTTTAGAGAGACTGGGAATTAATTCCATTGCAATTTGTTATGCCCTTGACTTCCTAATGTCCGCCCGTTCTCGTTCCCTCAAATGCAAAGGTGTCCACATTTGGTGGAAAATCTGAATGAGTTTAAATTAAATAACCTAAACCCTTGAGCACTTAGGAACTGTCATGATGACACAATTGCATTGCATTCTGGCACATACACACTCACCAGCCATTTTATTAGGTACACCTTAAAAGTACTGGGTTGGACCCCCTTTTGCCTTCAGAACTGCTTTAACTCTTTGTGGTATAGATTCAAAAAGGTACTGGAAATATTCCTCAGAGATCCATGATGCGAATCTCCACCACATCCCAAAGGTGCTTTATTTGATTGAGTTCTGGTGACTGTGGAGGCCATTTGAGTACAGTGAACTCATTCTCATGTACAAGAAACCACTCTGAGGTGATTCATGTTTTATGACATGATGCGTTATCCTGCTGGAAGTAGCCATCAGAAGATGGGTACACTGTGGTCATAAAGGCATGGACATGGTCAGCAACAATACTCAGGTAGGCTGTGGTGTTGACATGATGCTCAATTGGTACTAATGGGCACAAAGTGTGCCAAGAAAATATCCCCCACACCATTACACCACCAGCAGCAGCCTGAACCGTTGATACAAGGCAGGATGGATTCATGCTTTCATTGTTTATTAATGCCAAATTCAGACCCTACCATCCGAATGTCACAGCAGAAATCGAGACTCATCAGACCAGGCAACGTGTTTCAATCTTTTATTGTCACCCGGTCCCCACTTTCATCTGCGATCCCCTCACTTAACGAACCAGTCATTTTCGTTTTCACTTTCGGGTTGAGGGCGGCGTGATAGTCCTTTGCCTAGAGCGCCAGTTCACTATCCCTTTAACATTCTAGTAAGTTTTACGCTTGAAGAGATGCTGTTGTCATTTCAACTAATGTTACATGTGAGAATAATAGTCTGCTACATTTTTTTCCAGCTGCAAGTTTCAGTTCGTTCTCTGGTGAGCCGAACATCTGCCCAAGGTGCAACAAAACAGTGTACTTTGGTAAGCGCTGACATTCAGACATTAAAGTTCACCAAATGTGGACCGGCTCTTGTGTGCTCGGCAGTGGCAGGACATACATTAGCATTTCTGGAGGTTGCCTGATGCTTACCGAGGGGCCTGTGTTTCTCTCGTTGTGTTTCAGCTGAAAAGGTCAGTTCCCTGGGTAAAGACTGGCACAGACCCTGCCTGCGCTGCGAGAGGTGCAGTAAGACTCTGGCTGCAGGCAGCCATGCGGAGGTGAGGAACACGGTGCACAAAACACTGCAGCTTTACTTGTTTACTGATTTCGATTCTCATATAATAAAAATAATATAAGTATAATTTAGTATATAGTAGTATTTTAGTATTTATATATTTTAATATTTTACTAATATAATAGCTACTATGTATTTTTATGTATGTGTTACTTATGTCTCTGCAGGCATTTTTGATATTTTTATAGAGTTTAAATGGGCTTTTATGTAGAATTGTGAAAGTACTGTATATATATATATATATATATATATATATATATATATATATATATATATTTTTTTTTTTTTTTTTTTTTTAGATGTTGACTGGCATACAGTTGAACTCAGAATTATTAGCCCCCCTGAATTATTAGCCCGCCTGAATTATTAGCCTGCCTGTTTATTTTTTTTTCCCAATTTCTGTTTAACAGAGAGATTTTTTCAACACATTTCTAAACATAATAGTTTTAATAACTCATTTCTAATAACTGATTTATTTTATCTTTGTCATGATGACAGTAAATAAATGTAACCACAGATACAGGGACACTGGAGTGTTTCACCACTGCTATGCTGATGATCTCCAACTATATTTTCTTTTCAAACTAGGAAAAGATTTATCATTAGAACACCTTTTCTTATGCCTAACCGACATTAAGACCTGGATGACCAATACCTCTCTGCAACTAAATGAAAATAAAACAGAGGTCTTATTATTAGGTCCTGCTGCTACCAACGATTCAATTAAAACTTAGCAAGGATTCCTAAAGGACAGTCTGCACAATCACGCCAAGAACCTCGGAGTTATCTTTGATCCACTGTTGCAGTTTGACAAACATGTAAATGCAGTTGTGAAGAGCAGCTTTTTCCAGCTTAGATTGGTGGCAAAAGTTAAACCGTTTCTTTCAAAAAAAAAAAAAAAAGATTTAGAAATTGTAACACATGCTTTAATCTCCTCTCGGTTAGACTACTGCAATTCTTTGTACATTGGTCTACCTCAGTCAACACTCTCTCGGTTACAGTTGGTTCAAAATGCAGCCGCCAGATTAATAACAGGAACTAAGAAATGGATTTCCCCTATCCTTGCCTTATTGCACTGGCTTCCTATAAAATTTAGAGTTGATTTTAAAATCCTGCTTTTCACTTATAAAGCATTGCACAATTCTGCCCCGGCCTATGTCAGTGAACTTATTAGGCCTTATCAGAGCTTAATTTGTGAATTGCGAGGTGCCGGAACAGATCGGGGTAACGAATCCGGCATGTTACCCGAGGATGGAGAGGTCTCGCGGACGATATATATATATTCATGATTTTTAATGCTGTCATAAAAATCATGGAGGCCTTACAAACTACCAGATAATGTAGTTTTTGTTGTGTATACTCATTTTTGTGAGTAAAACAAAAGAAAAAAAATTGTAATTAAGTTATTTTCTCAGGGGCGTCGCTAGACCCAATTTACTGGGGCACGTGCCCCAGTATAAATCGCCAGTGCCCCATTAAATGCTTTAAGATATGATTTACTTCATATGCAAGTGTGTGTATTAAGAGGGGTAATCAAGGAATAAAGACGTTATTCTCTATGTGCAACCGAACCAACGCTGGTGAAAGCACTGTAGTTTAATCAAAAAGCAAACTGACGCATGTGCGCAGAAAACCTCACCCGCGCGCCTCACACACCGCTCCTGCTGGACCCCGCGCTGCTCTTCTCCCGGTGCGAGTCCCAGTTGTTAACATGTACGACGAAAAACATACCCGCTGCTCACGTGACGCTCAAGACACAGTCTTTTATCTGGAGGTGGAAGTGAGTTTTGCAAGTTGACAAAACTAAAGTTTAAACAATATGATGGTGATCTTACTAAGCATGCCTCCTGATAGATTTTTTGTATGAAGCACAAAGGATGATGCAGTCAGGGAGGTAAAACTTAATAAGCCTAATTCTCTGCCATGTGTCAAGTCTAAGACAACAGATAATAAAACATCTTTTTTTGTATTCTATAGAATTGCCTATATAGAATTTCATTCAAATGAAATTATTATTCATGCAAAAGATTTTTTTTAATGATCTTAGCATCACTCCAGTTGTGTCTTTACATTATTTTCCAGTTACATTTAGGATTAATTATTTAGAATAATAATTGTATAATTACAATAATAATATTATTTGTTTATATATATATGTATATATATAAATAAATGTATATATAAATGTATTTTGTTAACCTTACTATTATGTTATAAGCGAAACAGATATTTTAGGTATCAAATGTATTAAACTTAGACTTGTCAACATTTTGGAAATTGTCTGTTTTCATTGGGATATTGTTTTAAAATGTTACTTTCGAAGGGGATGTACTCATTTTAACACAAATTTAATTCAACATTGTAATTTATTCTGTCTAACGTTATTAATCCGTGTTGTTGTTCTATTGGAATTTTCATTCCAAAATGGCCGCCGCGTGACACTAGCGGCATCTAGTGGCTGTTTCCCAAATAGCAACAGAGTGTCGCCTCTTGGTGACTCTATGCTCTTTGTCCACACACTGTAATAAAAGTCTCGCACGCAGACTTTAAATGGTTTAAAATATTCCACTAGGCTGCTTAAAACATACATTTAGAATATTTATGAATCAAATATGGGTTTTGTACAATGTCTATCTGTATTTTTAACTGGAAAAAAGTGTATCCTATCCAACCTTAATATTGACAAAGCTACACAAAGGTACAACTCAAAAATAACAGATTGTATAATAACAAGTATAATTACATGGATTTTGTTCTAAACTACAGCATGACGGCCAGCCCTACTGCCATAAACCCTGTTACGCTGTTCTCTTTGGACCAAAAGGTACTTTTTACTTCATTCTTTAAATAAAAACAAACATCAACAATGATATTTTGTTTCTAGATAATTAATACATTCACATATTTCACAGTACATTACTAATTTTACTGTATTTTGATCAAATAAATGCAGCTTTGTTGAGCAGAAGACACTTCTAAAAATCCAAATGATGTATATTAATGACAAGAGTTTGATGTTTTTGTTTAGGAGTTAATACCGGAGGTGTCGGCAGTTACATATATGAGGACCCAAACACTGAGGGCCAGTCGTAAGAACCACGACCAAACCAGCAGTATTAACAATCCTAGATCAGTCCTGTCTTCTGCTTTCTTTAAATACACATGCTCTCTTTCTCAACTCTGAACTGATCTTTATCTACGGAGTGCCACTTACATACTTACTGAAATGAGCTAGTATTAATACTTACTAACATGAATCCGTGTCTAGCCTTTTTGCTGTATTTATATCTGGTTTTTATATATTTAAGAATGTAGTTTTTGTTTTTGACTGTGACATTATATTACAGGTAGACAAAAACATTAGTTCAGAATTTTTGACATTAGTTCTGATATATGATTAGTTTTGTGTAGCATTTTAGCACACTTATATATTATAGTTTACTGACGTACAGCATATGTTTTCTGAAATTTGCACTTAAAATATGTTTATGTATTTAAAATATGTTTGTATTTCTAATTAAAAAGTATCGTTAAGTGTATTGAAATGGTTTGTTTTCGTTTCACTTTTGGCGCACACATTCCCCTGCAAGCTCTTTGAGTTTAATTAGAAGAAAATAATTCTGAAACACAAAAATAAATCAACAAAACATATAAAAAAAAATATATAGAAATGCAAATTACATGGTTTCTGATGAATTATGGTTGGAGATGCATGTAACATTAATATGTTTATAGCCTATACATATACAAATTATACATTAAAAATAGTTTATACAAGCCATTTTTATTCAGAAATGCTATTATATTTCGCAAGTAATTAGGCTACAAAGATGTAAGCACAGGTAGAACTTCCTGCAAGGCATTTTTGCCTGACGCACCTCCGCCGGTGCCATTTAGGCTGGCTGCAGGGTCATCAGCCGGTGTGATGTTTCGCCCCAATTCCGGAACATCTCCGGGTGGTGGAGCAACGGTAGGGACGTCTCCCTACCGCCCCCTGCAGCCAAACCTAGGATCCTTCTCTCCCCCATGCCTTGTCTTTCCTCCGAAGCCATAGCCGAAGCTCCCTTTCTCTGCCTCCTCTGCCAGCTCTTTTAGAGCTCTTGATAATTTGGTGCCTCTGACACCAATAGACTTCAGGAGCTGTTGGGTGGAGGTTCCAGGGAAGCCTCTGCAGCTAATTTCCACTGGAAATTGGCTACAAAAGAAAATGTAAGTAACATTTGAATTAAACATTTTAAAAAGTGTGTGTGTGTGTGTGTGTGTGTGTGTGTGTGTGTGTGTGTGTGTGTGTGTGTGTGTGTGTGTGTGTGTGTGTGTGTGTGTGTTTGTCAAAAATCGTATCTTTTTTATCCTAATGCCATTAAAATTTCATAGAAAATCAACCACGGATCTGGGGAAGGTTCATTCATTCATTTTCTTTTCGGCTTAAGCCCTTTATTAATCAGGGATCGCCACAGCGGAATGAACCGCCAACTTATCCAGCATACGTTTTACGCAGTGGATGCCCTTCCAGCTGCAACTCATCACTGGAAAACTCTGGTGAAGGTTTAAAGAGCCCCTATTATGGGTTTTTGAAAATCCATGTAGTGTGTAACACAACTCTTAAGTGAAGTGAAATATCCAGCTAAGGCTTAAATCTGAAAGTGCACCGTGTTTAAAACTATTGATTCATCTATAAAAGAGCTGACTCGTCGTGTTTCAAATGCATCATCTTGATAACGAGTCTTTAGCCGTGCCGGCATGACGTCGGTACAGAACTTAAGCCCCGCCCATTTGTTGCACATGCAAACCTGGGAAAATTGAACCCCCCTGGCCCCGCCCACAAACACAAGAGCAAAGAAGAAGAAGAACACTATAGCAGACACCGGTTGAATCATGTCGTGAAGACGCTGTGCTCAGCTGGATATTATTGGAAGTGTGAAGGAAAATTAGTGTTATTTTCCCTACCCAATGATGAAACTGAAGATTCAGTGGTGTCATTTTTCTGACGAGTGCTTTGGGAATCTACACGCTTACAACGGGAGATTCGTCGGCCGTTTGTTAAAGGAAGGATCAGAAAAGACTATTGATGTATGGGAATTTGTCAGAGCTTGACAGGAACTGTACAGTACACAGTTCATGGACCAGTTTCTTCCTCCATTTCACAAGTTTAAGTAAGTGCAATTAAATTGGTTGCCTCCCTGTTTTCTCTAGCTTGCAAATTATGTATTTAATTGTGTTTTGTTTCTTGTAACCGCTTGTAGTGTATGTGGTTAACTCTTTATATTCTCATATGATGTCTAAAGCCACGTTGAAAATTATGGTTGAAATTCCGAGAGTTTTCCGGGAGAAATAACAAAACGGGAGGGTAGCGGGAGATGGGTCTGAAAATGGGAGACTCCCAGAAAAAACGGGAGTGTTGGCAGGTATGCTCACACATACACTCTGCACTCTGACTACTTCAATATTGTTGATAAGCCGTGGTGGCCATTTTACTCTGTCTCGCACTGAATGCAGTCAACCAATCGCAAACGACTGTCATCGGTCCAATCAGCGCAGATTAGCATCGCGCTACCCTGCTGAAAAAACCAGCATATGCTGGTAAGGTATGTTTTGATGCTGGTCTTGCTGGTTTTAGTGCTGGTATTGCTGGTTTCAATGCTGGTTTTGCTGGTCTTGATGCTGGTCGTTCTGGTTTCAGTACTGGCCTCAATGCTGGTCTTGCTGGCCTAAGTGCTGGTCCTGACCAGCATTGAGACCAGCAGGACCAGCAATGAGACCAGCATTAAAACCAGTAAGAACAGCATCAAGACCAGCAAAACCAGCATTGAAACCAGCAAAACCAGCAAGACCAGCATATCAGCATCAAAACATACCTTACCAGCATATGCTGTTTTTTCAGCAGGCTAAGGAGGGGTTTGGGAACAAATGAAGTGCTGAACGAATCATATTGGAGTCGCTGGGATAATTATGTAAAAATAAAGACATATTATAAGACAATGAAAGTGTTTTTTGACCTTGCATGCAGATCAGCCTGTTGTTGGAGACCCCCAAAACTGAAATATGACTATTTTTAATGTATAATAGGGGCTCTTTAAACCAGAAAGTTAGCTATATAAAATCAATGAGAAGAGTATTTAAATGTATTAAAATAAATACACAAATAAATAAATGAGGTGTGTGTGTGTGTATTTAAGCTGCACCGCAATTATTTATTGCATTTAATTAGGCTAAAATTTCATACACATGCTTATTTATTTAAATTATATATATATATATATATATATATATATATATATATATATATATATATATATATATATATATATATATATATAATCTTAACGTAAATCTATTTATGTAAACATCTCTTTAACAAACATTCAACATGCTCGTCAAGAGATCATATCGTGTGATGAAGTTGGCCTGCTTTACAACAACAAAGCAGTGCATTCTGGGTAATGTGGTCCACGACGCTCTCACACACGTCGTCTCTCGCTCTCATTCAACGGCCGCTACTCCTGCACTGATGTCGGCAGCGGTGGTTTTAGCCGCTGTCCTCGGCGGTGGGGTTTTCTTCATCGCCCGGAGGATCATATTCAGGCGGAAAGCGCTGAGATTAATGAGCTACCCCGCGGATCTGATGCGCGGAAAGACCGTGATCGTGACCGGGGCGAACTGCGGCATCGGGAAGGCGACCGCGGCGGAGCTGCTGAAGCTGCAGGCCCGGGTGATCATGGCTTGTCGGGACAGGCTGAGGGCGGAGGACGCGGCCCGGGACATCCAGAATCAGGCCGGTCCGAGTCAGGGAGAGATCGTGATCAAACACTTGGACCTCGCGTCTCTCCAGTCTGTGCGCAGATTCTGCGAGGAAGTGATCAGGGTTTGTTTACATCTCTCTCATTCTCTTTCAGTCCATGAATCAGTGTCATTGACGTTAAATAGGCATATATTTATTAATTAAAGCAGAAATAGTACAAAAACAATTCATGAACAAATTCAGCAGTTAGCCGAACTAGCAAACTAATCAACCATTATATGCAATGTTAATGGTTAGCATACATGCTGCGCAACTCTATAAAGGTCAAGCAGTGAGCACGTGTTTCTCGGGGAAATGAGCTATCCAGTGTCCTGAAATAAGACACATTTGATGCTATTCCCTTAATCTTGCTGACCTTAGTTACTATAGATATTAACTGTTGGAACTTAATCACCACTGTCATCATAAACAACATTCACTTTTCATGTTTTGTTTTGTTTTTTTTATTGCAAAAATGTTACACCACAAAACGGAACAATCAACATCGCAAGGCATGTTTACCATTAAATAAATTAGTAAATTAAAATTGTTACAACTTTAACAAGGAGCAGTGCAAAAGACCTAAATCAAAGACACCTTATAATAATAAATGTATAATAATATATATCCTGAAAATGAAGTACAGAGACCTTCAGTTATTTTGGTTTCTGAAGTATTTGAAGCTTTGAGCCACTTTCCCTACATCAGAAAGAAAACACCTAAAAGAGGGTCTGCATATTTTTTCCATTTACATCATTGAATATGATATTTACCCATTAGTAAAATAAAGTTCACAACATCAGAGAAAGAAAAATGTAAATCACATTTGTAAAAGAAAATATCTTCTAGAACAATAGGGGGACTGAAATCATTGAAGTTTGGGACATTCTCCTTAATAATGTAGTTTCAGAATAGTATTATTTGCAAATTCTAAATGGGGAAATCATATTAGCAGCCAATGACTATCAAAGTACAACATTGTTTACAGTTAAATAAATAGTGCTAATGTTGTTTGGAAGTCATACTAACATGCTAGTTAAGACCGAATATTCAAAGTAGCATGGTAAACAATATAGGTACCGTTAAATGAACGAATGTGCGAATGTAAAACTAACTTTACCTCAATACTGAAATCATCTTTATTCATTCATTCATATTCTTACTGGCTTAGTCCCTTTATTAATCCGGGGTCGCCACAGCGGAATGAACCGCCAACTTATCCAGCATATGTTTTATGCAGCGGATGCCCTTCCAGCTGCAACCCATCACTGGGAAACATCCATACAAATTTTCCTGTTAACAATCTCTAAATACAATCAAGAAAAAGATATATAAAAAATAAAGTGTTTTATCGTTTCCCGAGACTAACAGTATTCAAGTACAGTAACTGAATGATATAAATAAAAATAATTCAATAAAATGAATCATTGTTAAAGTCACAAGTGGTACAAATTTCGTATGCTTATCATGAATGCTTTTAAAATCATCATACAATTCCATGCATCAAAAACACTTGCAAATGATAAATTATAATACAAGCTCAACATTGCGTATATGTGACTATTGTGAATGATCACATTGCGATATCGATGCTGAAACCATATATTGTGCAGCCCTACTTGCGTCAGAAAATAAGTGCAATGTATTGTATTGCACAACACTTATTATGGGATACCCCTAGGGACAGGTATGTTTGGTGGTATAATGGGTAGGTTTAAGGGGGAGTTAAAGGGACAGTTTACTCAAAAATTAGAATTTACTATTTGCTCACCCTCAAGTGGTTCCAAGCTTTGTTTCTTTTAAGTATAAATATTCACCTAAGGTAAAATGGATGGGTCAACAGATTAATTATATAAATTAATTACAGCTGTTTCTAAAATGTACAGCTGTACAGCTTTGATTTCTAAAAAGTAAGTACAGTGTAAAAAGTGTATGTGTACAATAAGTATCAAATTATTAATTTAAATTATTAAATATTACAATTTTAATTATTTATTAAAATATTAATTGTAATAAATAAAGCGCATAGTAGTTAGTCACTTAACAGACCCCCTAGTTTTTTGCGATTATTTTTATTTATTTATTTTTTCGCGATAAAAATGACTGATTTTGTGGCGGTAATTCCCAGAAATTTGCAGACAATTTTGCGAATAAAATATATAAATATATATATATATATATATATATATATATATATATATATATATATATATATATATATATATATATATATATATATATATATACTGTACACACGATTCAGTGTTAAATATAAGTTGGACATTTATGGGGCCATGTAACATGTTTTTGTGTTTGTTTTTTGTTCTAGTGATCTTTAATATATACTGGGTAGCTACGCAAAATGTTTTCTAAAATGTCAAGCAGGAATTTATCGATTAGCTTTAATTATGAAGACAAATAAATATTAAAAATAACAAAAATAAAATGATAAAAAAAAATACAAAGATAAAAAGAGCACCATTTTGCTAAATATAATAGTCCTTTATATGCTTTAAATCCTGCTATGTGTTGTTTCATATTCGTTTTTATTTCACTTGATGCATTAGTTATTTAATGTTTGAAAGCTGAAAGAAATAACAGCCGTCCTTTAAATCATTATTTTACCATCAAAATGTAGTATATTTTATATTAATATCAACTTTTGATATAAAACCGCTGTGTAATTTAATTGATTATTAAAAATGAAATAATTTTATGGCATAACAGTGTTTAGTAGTTGCTTTCGCTTTCGTTCTTCACGGAAGCTTTAACAGAAGCGTGTGCCGCATTCACCTCTGACGTGGCTACTGCCTGTAGCCTAGTTTTGGATTTTTTCGTTGTGACGATTAAGCAAGAATCATAATGCATTGCATATTCGGCTCATTCTTCAGTAGCCTCAACACAGGCTGGTAGCCTAGATTTAAACGGATCGTTTATAAGAATGAGCGATTAATAGATTAATTGGTCGTTAATTTAAATGATCATTGATCACTGGATTTTGTAGAAACTGACATCCCTAGTTCAAAGTAAAAAAAAGAAAAGAAGAGAGATCATGCTTTTATGATGTTAGTTTTCATACAATAAAAAGATTTCAATCAGAGAAATCCTCTGGCTTTTTTCCTTTTTTTTTTTTTTTTGCTGTATCGAAAACATACCGAACCGTGACACCACTGTGTCGTATCGAACCGAACCGTGATTTTTGTGAACCGTTACACCCCTAGTATATATATATATATATATATATATATATATATATATATATATATATATATGTATATATATATATATATATGTATATGTATATATATATATGTATATATATATATATATATATATATATATATATATATATATATATATATATATATGTATATGTATATATATGTATATATATATGTATATGTATATAATATAATATAATCTAAAATGGTAGGGATTAAGGAAGGCTGTATAATTTTTATGCACAAACTTACTTTCTCTCTCTCTCTCTCTCTCAGATTTCGCTCCCCGGAGCATCTGACATGTACAGTACCTCACTCAAAAAATGCGTTAGGGCTTCCTCTACCGTTATACACCTAAAACACGGATTGCCGTAAAACTCCTCGCAGGGAAGTGTTTTGGTTTTCTCTCGTTAACTGCAGGGAAAGCATTTCATGAACATGATAATAACATAATACCATACGTGTAAAGCACAAATATTGTTTTTCAATTCGGTCAAGTCCAGCAGCCGTCATGTTTGAATCAATCTCCGTCATTGTAAGCTGTTTGCTTTTCTGTCTGTTTCATTTCTCCGTTTTTTCCAACTTTCTTTTGCAGTCTGAAGCATGTCAAACTCACAATTTGCACCACAGCATGTCTAATTGCATCTTTGTATTGACTTCACATGTAAATCACTCGCACTTCATCCGCGTCTGCTTACTGCACAAGCTGCAAAACACCCGCCCCCATGTAATGTAATGATTGTGAGGGCGCAGGTGAGACGTCATTTTTCGAGAGACACTCAAATACATCATGTGCGCTGCGTATGGAATGTATGGGGTGATGTTTTATAAACAAATTTCGGGAGGAGCACGGTCAGTCTTTGACGAGGCTAGTTCATCACACATAATCATTCTATTATCCAATCAGCACACGACCAAACCCCTATAAATAGTCAAACACGTCATACCTCCGTTTTCTCTTGACTTCAGCATCCCTCCACCACCCCAACTCCACACTATTAAACCCGATACTTAAGTCCGAAGGGGGAGCGTTCTGGAGCCGGGCTAGACACTGCGCTCAGACCCTATCTCAATATCCTGAAAAGGGGAATAACACGAGTTAGGGTGTCTTCCCAAGCTAAGAGCCCTCTCCCCGGACAGCACGCCAAATACGCATATTTTATTCAGTCAAATATCTGTAAGTGTGAACTCGTGAAACGTCTATACGTCACGTAAAACATTTAATTGCAAACTGAAATAAATATAATTTGACTATGTGGTCTGGAATTGGATGTTTTATTAAATTTTTTCAAACATTTTGTGCTTATTTAGTTAAGAATTTTGCAGGATCGCAAAAATTTGCGACTTTTTGTTGACTTTGTGTTGGATTCAGCAATCGCGGAATCACAAAAAACTAGGGCGTCTTACTTAATATAAAGTGGGACCAAAATATTTTATTAGTTCACTGAATGCAGAGCTTTAAAGGTAGTAATGTCTCAAAATCCACAAATACACTGAGCGATCTACAAATGCAGAGAGCTACCCACAAATGCACACTAATCTACAAAAATGCACAGGATGCAATTCACATATATATGTCAGGCAAAATTGTGTTTGTAGAATAAAAAAAAAAATACTCTAAATTTTTTTTTTTTTTATTTGCAAGTCTAATTTTACTTGTGAATATAATTCATGTTTGTGGAACTCTAATATTTATTTGTGGATCGCATATTAGATTTATTTGGAATTACGAAACAATTATCAATTATATTTTGAGATTGATCTGACTCCATACAAAAAAAGCTGCATTTGTATGAAACAGGAAAGAGGGAGTCTGCATTACTTGGAGGACACCTCGTGTAACAACTTGTTCATGTGATAGCTTCCTTCAGTATCAACGCTGTTGATTTATATGCATTTCTAAATTTATATAAAACTTATTTTCTACGCTCAAACACCTAACTGAACAAAATGCAACACACAATAAAAAGTATATTTTCCCCTAGCCCAAACTGTTTTTATTTTTGCGATTGGAACAGCAACATAAACTACTATGACTATGATCACTTCAGGTGCTGATTATGTGCTTACCAATGTAAGTCTGAGTACCATTTTATGACATTTATTGCAAAACCGTAGTGGAGGCAGGTAGTTTACCTCAGATCTTGTACAATAAAATAACTAGTAAATAAAACAGTATTTTGAAAATGAATGTTCAAACTGGTAAAGAGGTTTAATATGTATTATTATATTTAATTTGATTATATACCGTACCATTTCTGAACAGCACTGGTATTTAATGTTGCATCCGGTGCAAACGGACAAAATGCGTGTCGCTGGAATCTTATTGCTTCACATGTTGTTGGGACATGGCGTTCTGCTTTTTAACTAGTTTTATTAATACATTTTTTCTCATTATGTCTGTATTTTTACATTTTATGTCAATTTTAACCTTTTTAAATATGTAACCAATGTTTTCTATTGCATTTATGCTGTATATAGACCATTTTGAGGGATGTAAACAAAAACTAAGGTCCCAATGTATTTCCTGTTTTATATTTTTAATTTCTATAGCTTCCGAGAATCCAAAAAGAGCCACATGTTGATGAATAATGTCATGATAGCTGTTTTAACATTAAGTTATGATTGAATTGACTCTTGTTACAGTTATGAAATAGTTTGATAACAAGCAGGAAATGTTCATGGGCCAATGACATGACCACATAAAAATACAGTGTAAAAATTGTGCCCAGAATTTCTAAACTCCCAATTGTGTTATTAAATTAGGAGGAGCCAAGGATTGATGTTCTTATCAACAACGCTGGCCTCTACCAGTGTCCCTACAGTAGGACAGAAGAGGGCTTCGAAATGCAGCTGGGAGTAAACCACCTGGGTCACTTTCTTCTGACCAACCTCCTGCTGGACCTCCTGAAGCAGTCGTCTCCCAGCCGCGTCGTCGTGGTCTCCTCCAAACTCTACAAGTATGGGAGCATCAACTTTGAGGACTTGAACAGCGAACAGAACTACAACAAATCTTTCTGCTACAGCCAGAGCAAGCTCGCCAACCTGCTTTTCACTCGTGAGCTGGCCCGCAGGCTGGATGGCACTGAGGTAACTGTAAACGCCCTCACTCCGGGTATCGTAAGGACCAGATTGGGCCGGCACGTCAACATCCCTCTGCTGATTAAGCCTCTTTTTTGGCTGGTCTCCTGGTTGTTCTTTAAAAGCCCACTGGAGGGTGCTCAGACCCCACTGTACCTGGCATGCTCGTCTGAAGTTGAGGGTGTGTCTGGAAAATGCTTTGCTAATTGCGAAGAAGAACAATTGCTTTCTAAGGCCACCGATGACCATGTGGCCAAGCGGCTATGGGACCTTAGTGAAAGCATGGTGGGCCTTAGAAGGTGAAGGAAAGATCCCTTCGCAATTGTGGCAATTTCAAGCCTCAGAAAAACAATGCAGTCGATTCTTTTTGGGTTGTGTTTTTCGGCCAAGTACCTGAGGGACTTACTGGATAAGAGACAGGAAATTAAAATGTCCATCTGTTTGCCGTATCTTTGCTGCAGTGTTTTCAGAGATGGCCTCGGGCTTGTGACTCACTCTTCTCTGTGAATGAGAGCCGGAAAGTATTGAGTCCAACATGTCCCTTGAATACAAATGACAGGAGCAACGTGCCTAAGAAACATGTGGCTCGGTGCTAACAAGAACACAGAGGACCACTGCATATATCTCGACGTAGATTAACCAAGTGCGGATTGTTGTTCTGGAATTAATTGAACAGAGCTATTCATCCATGAAGTGAACTAGTTACGTTTCAGCCTCTCAGAATCTCATCTTTTCATAATGCCGTGGAGTAAACTGCCACCCTGTGACTTATTCAAGATAGATTTAAATATGTTTGTGCCATTCCGGAGTTGGCACATAATCAAAAAGGAAACACGTAGGCTGTTGCTCTGCGGATAGTGGACTTAAAAAAAGGAACCACCATATTGGCTGTGTAAATTGCATTGCCTCTGCTATATATTGCTGTGCATTAGCCATTATTAGATATATTTCATTTGCAGTGGCGCTGTAGGGAGTTTACTAACTACAGTCTTTAATCACACGCACTAACATGACATGTTTTGAGTGTAAATGCAGTGCTTCAGATATACTCTAAAGATTGAATAAATTAATGTTTGGGAAAAAAAAGGTTGGTTGTTATGTGGAGGAGGACCAAGGTCCTTCCTTTGTGTGCTGTCATTCTCACTGTACAAGGAAACATTTCGTACTGGAGACTGAATTCTGAATTATAAATTCTCCTCAGCAGCAAACCTGGCTCTCCAACAGGAGCAGTGCATGAAACAAAAGGGAGTTAAAGAGACGGACATGGTGCAACTATTGTGCTTTATTAGATATAGAAAGCAAAACAGAAGAAACAGAGTCATGCATCATTGTGTCAACTGACACAGGATCCCAGCTGATTAAGAAAGAAGAGAGGGATTGAATCGTGAGGTAGAGAGGGCCTGAGGGAGGGGGTGGGGGGCTTACAGCACTGAGGAACAAAAGAGAGAAAACACTGAAAAGAACAATCACCTCAGAAATTCCATCGCCCAACAAAACACATCAGGAGTTTAATAAAATGCCCAGTGCTTCCAAGATATTGTACGCGTTTGATGGTGCAATAGATTTGAGCTGTATCAAACCTATGTGGAATAGAAATAGATTAGGAGTATCGCTTTGGCTGAGACTTGATCTTGAAGGGCTGACTTGGGGTAATATGAATCCATGCAGACTTGATTCTCAAATATTTGCGCAAGGTCTTGCTCACAAACCTCTGGAAGGATCCATCAATGGATTGTCATGAAATCTCAAATCGTTGTCATGACTTAAATCATTTGAGGCATTTTTAATCAATTGCAGTTTGTATAATTGTGCTGATTGCCTTATTTATAGCAATATAAATAATTTACAATTATATAGATTGTTCGATCTCCCCATAGTGTTACATTTATTAAACGATAATAGATATAGCATACTTAACAATAAATACAGCTATTCATAAATTAAATAATAAAAGATCAGATTTCTTGTCAAAATAAGCAATTCTTTTTACATAGCATGTGCTGTCCATTCACAAACCCTTTCGAGCCGAAGGCTTTTGGTAAAACAAAATTAATCTCTTTCTCTCTCTCCGAAGACTTGTTTCCAAAAGTCCATAATCACCTAATGCACTTAAAATACTTTCTCACAAACCACACAGAACCATTAATAAACTTTCAAAATAGGCTATACAAATAGTGCTGAGTGTTAGAGCTTCATATCAACTGTACAAACATGAGCAATTCATGTTTGATGTTTAGAAAACACTGTAACAGATACAGAAATCGAGAGGGAAAAAATAGATAAGAGCTGATGGAATGAAAAGATTCAGCAGAAAATCCCATCAAGTGTTTGGCTCAAACTGTAGCTTAACATTCAAAACCTACCAACAAAAGAGGGTAACCAGGAAACCCTGCTCTTAGTACCATAGAGCTGCAAAAGAGAGTAACCAAGAAACCCCACACTTAGTTTAGTAGAGTACCATAGAGCTGTGCCTTGGTGAGACTGTCCTTGCGTGACAGCCCTAGTGTGCCAAATTTTTGGTACGGTTGTTGTGGAGGAGGTGGTGGGGTGGTTCCCTGAGGGGACACGCTGTGCCTCTCGGGTTGATAATGCTGCAGTTCAGCACCCATTTCCAGAGATCCATGGTCCAGTGACTCATTTGAGCTGTTTGGACTTACATCAACATATTCAGTTGCTTGGCCCCCAGCTGCCACCCCACCGTCCTTAGGGCTGTAGAGGCTATGCTCGGACTCTTGGCTATCCTCCTTGGAGCGGTACAGGTGAGGTTGGCTTTGCTGTTGTCGTAAACCTGGGCTGCAGTCAGGGCTTGGGCTGGAGAAGGGGTCAAGTACCCCAGCATGATGATATACATCAGTACCCTCCTGGAAGCTACTGTAGAGTGGACCAAGGCGAATTTTTGCAGGCCGGACAGAGAAGTGCTGCTCAGAGAAACTGTAGGGCGATGCCCGGCCTGGGCTGCGGTATGAGTGGGCACTCAGATCCTCCACGCTGAGTTGCCTCCACCGCCCAATCAGCTCTTCTTCCTCAGGAGCAAACGCACTTCCACGGCGACTGTCACCGTAGGTGATGCTTGGAGAGGTGGAAGGTGGCAGGGGCTCGTAAGGTTCACTGTAACAGGAGGACATTGTTCTGCTGTAAATGGGTGAGCTACCATTCTGATGGTGGCTAGTCTCAGGCGGTTGAAAAGCATGTGCCTTCGTGAAGGCGCTTGGACTCTCCCGCTCCCACGAGGAATCGCTCTTGTGCTCATATTCACCCCCATCCCTCCAGTCCATATAAAGGGCAGGGTGGCGTGGAGAAGATGCAGCACTACTCGGAGGATCCTGACCCTTGTCCTCTGATCCTCCTCCACTAAAGCTGGAGTAAGAGCTGGAGCCTCCTCCCAGAGAGGTTGTAAACTTTCGGAAGTGGTCCTGCGAGAAGCCAGGCTGTAGGGACATTGATCCCTCTTCTGGGTTGCTATCAGTGGAGTTCTGGGGCTCGTAAACCTTTCTTTGTCCATGGAGGTCCATGCTGGGTCTGCGCTCTCGTCTCCGTTCATCAGGACAATAAAGTGCTGTGTCACTGCTGTACAGGTCTGACTTGTAAGTAGCTCGGAGGCCAAGGCGCTCAGTGCTACCCACAAGGCTGGTGCCCACAAGGAAGCCCTGGCGTTCCTGGGGTTGTGGGCTGGGTGAGCGAGAGGCTTGACTGCTGCAGGCCTCTTCTGGTTTCTCCAGGACCTTAGCAATGACAGAGGCAGGCACTGTATCGGCATATGGGGAATGGCAGAGGGAAGAACCCTCCATGTGCAAGCTCACACGCTCCTGAAACTCTGCAGGTAACTGAGAGAGAAACACAGACATCCATTAGATGGAACCAATAAACAAAAAAAGTTGAGAGACTTGCGCATGAGGAGAAATGTTAACGTGATTACACCAAGACATGCTCCTGGATCAACATCTGTGCTTTATGTATTTAGGCTTACAGTTGGGGTTATGTGCTTCTATATCATTGTTATCCCACTCTTAATCCCCTCTGATATTGTGAATAATTTACAGTTAGGGTTAAGATTATGGGTAGGAATTAGGTGTGGATTACATTTTCAAACAGGAGTGATGTTCCAGAATCAACATACTGTAGATGTTAATCCAGGTTCACATCCTACTTGGCAAAATCACACCCACAGAGAAAGTAGAAAGGGATAAGAGGGAGAATAAAAGCTTTAGTCAGGTCAGTATCCTTGCAGGCAGTAAGAAATGTACAAGAGATGAATGGAACTGAAGCGCTTAGTAAACCCAGAAGAAAACCTGCAAAGCAGGCATCCAAAGATATTGTTAACAGCCAATATTAAGTCTGTGCTAATGGTCTACACAAGTATATGGCTCTACTTTTTCCATTTAGTGAAAATTGGCCAGAGGGAAAAACCACAGATTTCATTGCTACTGACACCACACACAGAGTACTAGGCATCAGTCCAATATCACAACTCTTTTTACCTCTCAGTTCTTTCACCATAGCAACAAGAAGAAAGTAAATTGCAGCTAATTAGCTAACTGAACATGGCTAATTATAGAAGCATAAGAGGAGCAAAGATAAAAACAAAAAATTGTAGTTCTTAAAAAATAAAAATCTCATTTGATATCTAACTCGTAGGACATCTGTTGACCTGAGTGTTCTTGCTTTCAAGGCTTTTGTTGGCTGCTTTTAAAGAAATCTTGCTATGGTCATACAGAAATTCAGTTATTCTTCATAACCGCATGAGACCTTTTGTCCTGCTCTGTCCGACTATTTTAACGAATGCTTCGTGCCAGTTCTTTGGCATTTTCAAATAAAACAATATGAAAGGCTTAATTCCCTAAACGCGTTGTATAAGACGCATTGATGTTTCCATTCAGCTCTATCTGCCAAATATGAACAGGTTTTTACAGCAGGCAGCATGCCAACACAAGGTCTGCACTAGACATCATGGGACCGGCATAAGGCTTGGAGCAGATTAATAAATTGCCAGGTTTATTGGCAAATACTATTATTACTTTAACACCCACACATTTGTCCTGCCAGAATAATCTCTTGTTCTTAATTGGGACAGAACTTCATTGTTTAAAAAAACAAGAACTTGATTTACTATGTTTTGCCTTGCTGATTCCACTAAATAACAAGAATCATGTATCGTGATTTGGTACATTAATATATGCAGGTTTCTATAGCTAAAATACTTCAATTATATGGTGTTTGAATGATAATTGTGGCGGTTGTATGGAGCCAGATCAGTCTCAAAATAATACATTTAAGAAATAAAATTCATACATACTCAGCACAATTCAAATTTACAAAATCCAATTTGTAAATTCAAAACATAATTCATAAATGCAACACACATTTTATGAAACCACAAGTAAAAATCATAAATATTTTGGGTTTGATTGGGTTTTGAATTTATGAATTGGATCGGTGTATTTTTAAATCATGTTTTAAATTTACGTACTTGATTGTGTATTTTTAAATCATGTTTTGAATTTATGAACCGGATTTGTGTATTTTTGAATCGTTTTTTAAATTTACGTACTGGATTTGTGTATTTTTGAATCGTTTTTTAAATTTACGAACTGGATTTGTGTATTTTTGAATCGTTTTTTAAATTTATGAACTGGATTTGTGTATTTTTGAATCGTTTTTTAAATTTACGAACTGGATTTGTGTATTTTTTAATCGTTTTTTGAATTTACGAACTGGATTTGTGTATTTTTGAATCGTTTTTTAAATTTACGTACTGGATTTGTGTATTTTTGAATCGTTTTTTAAATTTACGAACTGGATTTGTGTATTTTTGAATCGTTTTTTAAATTTACGAACAGGATTTGTGTATTTTTGAATCGTTTTTTAAATTTACGAACTGGATTTGTGTATTTTTGAATCGTTTTTTAAATTTACGAACTGGATTTGTGTATTTTTGAATCGTGTTTTGAATTTACGAACTGGATTTGTGTATTTTTGAATCGTTTTTTAAATTTACGAACTGGATTTGTGTATTTTTGAATCGTTTTTTAAATTTACGAACAGGATTTGTGTATTTTTGAATCGTGTTTTAAATTTACGAACTGGATTTGTGTATTTTTGAATCGTTTTTTAAATTTACGAACTGGATTTGTGTATTTTTGAATCGTGTTTTGAATTTACATGAATCCAATTCATATTTCTGAATCGTGTTTTACATTTACGAACTGGATTTGTGTATTTTTGAATCATGTTTTAAATTTACATGAATCCAATTCGTATTTCTGAATCGTGTTTTACATTTACGAACTGGATTTGTGTATTTTTGAATCGTGTTTTGAATTTACGAGTTGATTTTGTGTGTTTACGAATCGTGTTTTGATCTTACATATTGGATTTTGTTAATGTGAATTGTTGATGTATGACTTATATTTTGTAAATGTATTATTTCTGAGACTGATCTGGCTCCATAGTTGGGTTTATACAGATAACATACTGTATCTTGGAAACAGTGCATCAATTATATAGGCTATATAAAGACTGTACAAGATGTTGTACTATAAATAACTATTATCCTGAGACTAGGTGTAAATGTTCCCTTATGCTCTATTTTTTTGTTCATTATTATACAGACGTGCAATTATATTTCAGAATTTCTAGTCCATTCTTATGCCCTGTATATTAGAAATTATATAACAATGTATCAAATTTGTGCCTTAACACTTAAACCAATTTATTTCTACCTTCAAAAGCAAATCCATCTAAAAACATTACAATATTTGTGCAAAATAATATTATTCATTCATTTTTTTATCGGCTTAGTCCCTTTATTAATCTGGGGTCGCCACAACGGAATGAACCGCCAACTTATCCAGCACATATTTTACACAGCGGATGCCCTTCCAGCTGCAACCCATCACTGGGAAACACCCATACACTCTCATTCACACACATACACTACGGACAATTTAGTCTACCCAATTCACCTATACCACATGTCTTTGGACTATGGGGGAAACCGGAGCACCTGGAGCAAACTCCACACACAAACGCCAACTGACCCAGCTGAAGCTCGAACCAGCGACCTTCTTGCTGTGAGGCGACAGCACTACCTACTGCGCCACTGCGTTAGCCAAAATAATATTAAATTATTATTATTTAAATGTTTTTAGTTAAATGATTTTGTTGTAATTTAGGGAATGTTTTTATAATTTTACAAATATTCTCTGGTTAAATTCAAGCACTAAATTAATTATAAAGTATTTGCAGATATTATTGGTATTTTATATTAGTAAAGCTCATCAATAGCAAGCAAAGAACCAACACAGATGCATACCTGCCAACATTTGTCCTAATACGTTGTGTGTTTGTATGAACAACACAGCTTGAGAATCAGGTTAGTAACTGTACTGTGGTGTTAGTAACTGTACTATGGACCGGTGTCCTACACTTTCAGAAAAAAAAAGTACACAGTGGTACAAATAATGTTCCTTTAGGAACAATTTTGTATCTTTGTATAAAATGTACCTTATATGGTACAGAAAAGACCTCTTATAATACTGTTCTGTACCTTTTATGGTACAATTGAAATGAAGGGACACAATTGTTCTCATATAAAAGGTACAAAAGTGTTGGACAACTCCTTCTTTATTACAATATCTGAAAATAAATATGACTGTAAAGGCAAAGTGATTTATGAATCATTTCCATATTAAAACATGAATAATCATTTAAAAACATACAGTTGAAATCAGAATTATTCGCTACCTTTTGATTTTTTTTTCTTTTTTAAATATTTCCCAAATTATGTTTAACAGAGCAAGGAAATTTTCACAGTATGTCTGATAATATTTTTTCTTCTGGAGAAAGTCTTATTTGTTTTATTTCAACTAGAATAAAAGCAGTTTTTATTTTTTTAAAAGCCATTTTAAGGTCCAAATTATTAGCCCCTTTAAGCTATATATTTTTTTGATAATCTACAGAACAAACCATCATTATACAATAACTTGCCTAATTACCCTAACCTGCCTAGTTAACCTAATTAACCTAGTTAAGTTTTTAAATGTCACTTTAAGCTGTATAGAAGTGTCTTGAAAAATATCTAGTCAAATATTATTTACTGTCATCATGGCAAAGATAAAATAAATCAGTTATTAGAGATGAGTTATTAAAACTATTATGTTTAGAAATGTGTTGAAAAAAAAAATCTTCTCTCTGTTAAACAGAAATTGGGGAAAAAAGAAACAGGGGTGCTAATAATTCAGGGGGGCTAATAATTCTGACTTCAACTGTATGTTTAAAGAAACTCATAAACAGGAATTATTAAGTTCTATAATACAAAACAACTGGTAAAACAAAACTATTGGCATTGTAAACTAAACATTTAAGGCATTTAAAAAAATGTTTGGTAAGCATTTTTGACACTGTTAAGGTACAAAGTCACTGTCACTTGTCACTGTAGTGGTACCTTCATGGATCAGATTTGTACTTTGATGAAGGCACAATATTCTATCTGCAGGTTTTAAAAACCAAAGGTACATTTTGGTTTCCCATGGTACAAATCATGTCCTTAAAGGTACAAACTGCAATGGCACAAATTAGTTTCTTTGTCTTAAGGTACAATTCTGTTCCATAAAAAGGTACTGCCCCAGTGACAAGGGTTTGTACCTTCTTACAACATTGCACCATTTTTTTTCTGAGAGTGTACCCATCAGATTATGCTACCAACACTGTATTTGAATGGCTCTGAGGAGCGGGGGGTTGGGTGAAATTCCGGGAGTTTTCCGGGAGACAGAACAATACGGGAGATGAGTCTGAAATACGGGAGACTCACGGGAAAAACGGGAGTGTTGGCAGGTATGGATTAGGTAGGTTAGAGCGATATAAAGGCCCGTGCACATCGAGATGTTTTTTGCTCGCGTTTTCTGTTGACGTTTAAGGCCTCGTGACTAAATAAAGGGCGTCAATGTGATCGTGCACACCAACACGCAAAACGGCAGGCGCAAAAGCGTCATTTAAAAAAAAAAACGCCTCATGCTCGTTTTTTTTGTTTTGACGCGCCACGTCAAAACCTCCACCAATCAGATTAGCACTTTTGTTCACGTGCACAGAGCTGCTGAAGTTAACTTGGGACCGTTCCCCCCACTTTTCGTGAAATATGGGATTATCCAACCACCTCTCATACATTTTGGAGTGTCCACCCCCCCCCCCCCCCCCCACCACTTTTTGTAAAATTGAGGTTGTTGGGCGGGTGTTTTTGCACTTCGGTGGGTTTTTGGGCTGGAAAAAGTCAGTTACATCTGGCAACACTGGAGGCGATATGAACGTGGAGCTGCTTATTGCACTGGTGACCAATAATCATTTCTTCATCGCTAGAGCTGCAGCTGCTACTTGAACCATCCATAACAGCGTGTCAACTTGGTCTTCTGTGTTACAAACGGGTGTCAGAAGCTTAAAGTTGTGTACCGCCATCTAACGTCAAGGAGTGATTTTGCATACTCTTCTGCTCAATGCCTGTGAAAATCGCTTGGGTTTGAATCCGGAAAGACGTCTTGAAAAAGCTGACGATAAACGCAAACGAAAAGCGTCCTGGTGTGTACGAGCCTTTAAAGTTTTAAATCACACTACTCCATATTAATATTTACACTGGTAGCAAAATCTGATGGATAGCATATTGCGTCATCAATATGAATCAAATGAATTACAGACATTTCACGTAAAATAACGAATGCTAAGTTACAGAAATTTCCATAAATGTACCATTATTTTACTTTTTTTGTACCTACTTTTTGAATGGGAGGTAGGACAATCTAAAAAGGTAGGAAAAATCGACAGAACACCAGGTTTTGGGTGGCCGCTGGGATCGGATACTATACAAAAGTTGTCGACCGAGGGGTGTTACAGACTGTACCAAAAAGTTGAGGACTGGGGGTGGGGAGAAATTACAGGTGTTTTCTGGGAAAAATAACAGGAGGGTGGCAGGAGATGGGTCTGAAATACGGGAGTCTCCCGGGAAGAACGGGAGCCCCAAGATAATATTCTATTTGCAATATTTTAATTATAAAACGTAAAAATGAAGACACGCATGGAAAAGCCTTCCGAGTTATTATTATTATTTCATACTGTCACACCATGGATTAATTAAAACCAAGTTTTTTCCACTTAACAGTAACTTATCAAAATTAACTAAATGTTTATTAAAAAGAAATGTAATATTTTATTCAGAGTGCCTTGAAGTGCCATGAAATTCAACATAACCAAACTGAACCAATCAGATTCTCCCCTTTGCATGACACTAACAAGGAAACAGACGTTATGCACACCAATGGAAAGCATTCTAGCACTTGTCTGAATTATTTATTCCCTGTTTAGTGAACTATTTCTCATTAAACATATAGAAAAAGTACCTGTGTGAATTATTTCAGCCTTTAGCATATTTTTATAATACAGGGGAAATCACACACTAGTAGAGAGCATTTGATTGGACAAAAAAATGACAAGCTGAAATGTAGAGTGATGTCATCAAAATAAAAAACCAACTATATTGGTAAAGTGAGAGGCTGACAGTTTTGGATGCGTATAACTTTTAAATGAGAATTGTGTCCTTGTTTTGGAGGATATTAGTTTAAAGATAACCTTAAAACTTCAATACTGATTTCAGGAGAACTTTAAGATAACTGTAACATGTAACAGGACTAACCAATGAGAAAATTTACCTTAATTTAACTTACCTCAGATAACTGGGCTCTGTAATGTGACTTATTGCACTGCAAGAGCTGTGCAGCAAGGTTACAGTCTTTCCTGTACAAGTCCTATTAGAGCGGGAGAAAAGGAACATTAGGTAATCTAAAGCAAACCATCCTCCAAAGGGTTGCCGATAAGCCTCAGTGTGCAAAGGGAAATCACATTGTCATTATTTCTCTTACATTGTCCTCTCTGAGTTTTTCAATGGTCATCTTGGCTTCCATGAGATGATTGTTAAGAACGATGATTTCGCGACTGAGAGCCCGTTTCTCATCATCGTGGTGCTGGGACTAGATGAAAGGAGAATGTTTTCAGGTGAGAAAAAAATGACAGATTTGCAATGTCATACACAGCAAAAATGCTGTTCTTTCTTTGATTTTTTGTCTTGTTTTTAATCAAAATATCTAAAAATTCTTAAATCTATAGACAAGCAAAAAAAATATGGTCTCATTTTAAGAAATAATGTCAAAATTAAGAGATTTTTTTCCTTAAAACAAGCACAATAATCTGCCGGTAAGCAAAGTAATCTTATGTCAAAAAGAAAAACTATTTTGATTACCCCATTGGAGATTATTTAGCTTGTTTTAAGGAAAAAACATACTTAATTTGGGGGGTGGGGGGGCAAACACCAGAAAAAAAAAATCTAACTGTTGGTAAAGTAAGAGTGTAAAAGCCATTTTTCAGGTTATGTATCAAAAAACTAAAATATGACTAAAGCATACAATAAATGCATCACAAATCAGTTCATTTTAGTTCATTTGGGTTTATTATCAGTAATGAAGTAATCAAGATAATCAGTAAACACACACACACACACACACACACACACACACACACACACACACACAAATGTTGCCTAATCTCTGGCCAGTAGCACTACTTGAAAATAAATTTTGCTCTCCTTTTTTTCTGGCTTGAAAATTTCTCAATAACCTTTTGGTTAAAGTCAGTCATCTCAGTCACCAGTCTCTTCTCTATTGACAGCATGGCCAATGCATTCAGCCTCACTTGCTTCATGCTGTTTGAAACAGCAAACACGGAAATAGTAAAAGGCATGACTTACATCACAACCTGCCAGCCAACTCCTTTTGTCATAACAAGTGCTGGAAAAGCCCCGAATATAGCTACGCGCGCTCGCGATCACTTGACTACTGGTGAATTTGCAAGGAAGGTTGATCTGGTCCAAGCTTTCTGATTTTTTTTCTTCATCCAAACGCCTTGTGAACGGATATCTTTGCAAAGATACAACAGAATTTTCCTTCATCTCGAGAAGTTGCATTCTAATCTCTGGTGAGAATGGTCCAATCACATAAGGCCAATCATATAAAAACAAATATGATTCGTTCTAACAACAAAAATGGGAGGGTTAGGGACGCAGAGCGCTGCGCCCCAAGGACAATTTAAAACAGGCCAATTAGAGCTTATTGTCATATCACGTGCATTGCAAAAGTTCGTGTACCTACATAGACACCCATTAGTCCGGCGCTCCGCACACATATGAAAAAATATTGTTCATACATTTTTTTTAATAAATGTTAGTATGACTACAATAAATGTTAGAATGTTATAATTAAATCAATTTATTTTGTTAATATTTGTGATAATAAACATTAACATATTAAAGGGGTCTAACTTGAAGGGGGCGGCGCCCAAGCGCCCTCTATTGACCAGCCGCCACTGCTAAAATTCTCCTATTGGATTAATTCAATTTTTCTTGTTGATAATTGGCGCCATTTTATCTACAGTAGAATGACAATTTACTATCATTGGATGGAAGCGATGCTTTATTCACAAATGTTTTATATGATATTGCAGTTTTGTGCATAGTTTTCATTTGTATCTTTGGACAGGACCATAACTAATGCTGATTATCACACTTCTAGAGATTCTTGATTAAAAGCAGCCATCTTGATGCCATGTGTCAATACATTTATTGGCGCATTCACTGTACCAGCAGAAAAAAAAAACCTGCCATTTTTGTTCTCACCGGCAAGAGTAGAGATGATTTGAAACTGAAAATGGTTTTACTTTTAGTTGTGTACAAAGAAATGTATTTAATTTTTGCTAATTAAAGAGTTAGTTCTTACAAGAATGAGAATTATGTTCTTCAGCAGTGGCGGTCCTCCCCCCTCTGGCTTGCCCCCCTGGCCCCCCTAAATTTCGATAATATCACGCGTATTTTTGTGTCAAAACGCCACAGAGAAGCGAGATCAGCCATCGGTGGCAGACTGCGGAGATATGACTGAGGCCAGTGTTGCCAGATGTAGCTGACTGATTCCAGCCCAAAAACTATCCAAAACCCGCCGAAATGCACATACATGCATGCAATCTAAGTCCAAACCGCCCAATCTGGCAACACTGACTGAGGCCTCTCTACGCTCTCGGTGTCGCGCGCACTCGCTCTCTCTGCAGTGACGGTGCTGCGCGCATCAGCTCCCCGCATTCGTCAAAAGTTAACCTCCAAACTGACACAGGTAAAAAAAATAGATTCAGTCATGTTCATGTTGTGAAAAACTATCAAAACCTAAAACCCAAAGCTCCCTACTTGTTCAAAGTCCAAAAAACAGACCATTTGCAAAGTTAAGAGAATACTTTTCTGTGCACAAAAAATAAAACTAAAATAATGACTTTATTCAACAGTTCCTCAGTGTCAGCATGAAGCTCATGTTCATGAAGGTGATGAGCTCTATATCCGTGTCACATTTGGTTGCATCCCTGATGTATTGACCTTATTCTGCGATAGAGAAGTATGCTCGTCTGATTCATTTGCCTATATGGGAGAAATAGCAATAATAATAAACGGCAGAAAACGGTCAAACTACTTGCTTTACAAACAAGTGTGTTCATGTGTTCAATAATATAAGAAAATATCAGCTTGCAACATCAAGCAGTATAACAGGCTGTTTTTAATTTTTGTAATTACACCTTTAATGGCGCTGCAGGTCATCCCTTACAACTTAACCCACCCTTAAACTTACCCATACCACCAAACCTGACCCTAACCCAATCCTTGTCCCACATTAAAAGCCCCAGAAATGTTCTGCAATATATTATGAACACAGTAAGTACAGTTGAAGTCAGAATTATTAGCCCCCCTGAATTATTCGCCCCCTGTTTATTTTTTTTCCCCCAATTTCTGTTTAACGGAGAGAAGATTTTTTCAGCACATTTCTAAGCATAATAGTTTAATAACTCATCTCTAATAACTGATTTATTTTATCTTTGCCATGATGACAGTAAGGCAACGCAGTGGCGCAGTAGGTAGTGCTGTTGCCTCACAGCAAGAACGTCGCTGGGTCGCAGGTTCAAACCTCGGCTGGGCTGGGTCAGTTGGCGTTTCTGTGTGGAGTTTGCATGTTCTCCCTGCGTTTGCGTGGGTTTCCTCCGGGTGCTCCGGTTTCCCCCACAGTCCAAAGACATGCAGTACAGGTGAATTGGGTAAGCTAAATTGTCCGTAGTGTATGAGTGTGAATGTGTGTGTGGAAATTCCCAGAGATGGGTTGCGGCTGGAAGGGCATCCGCTGCATAAAATCGTGCTGGATAAGTTGGTGGTTCATTCCACTGTGGCGACCCCGCAAGGGACAAAGCCGACAAGAATGAATGAATGATGACAGTAAATAATATTTGACTAGATATTTTTTAAGACACTTCTGTACAGCTTAAAGTGACATTTAAAGGCTTAACTAGGTTAATTAGGTTAACTAGGCAGGTTAGGGTAATTAGGCAAGTTATTGTATAATGATGGTTTGTTCTGTTGACTATCGGAAAAATATATAGCTTAAAGGGGCTAATAATTATGTCCTTAAAATGGTTCTTAAAAAATAAAAAACTGCTTTTTTTTCTAGCCAAAATAAAACAAATAAGACTTTCTCCAGAAGAAAAAATATTATCCAGACATACTGTGAAATGTCCTTGCTCTGTTAAACATCATTTGGGAAATATTTAAAAAGAAAAAAAAAAATGCAAAGCGGGCGAATAATTCTGACTTCAACTGTACGTTGTAGATGTATTTATTTTTTAAAGCAACTACACAGTAATTAAGGCTACTTAATATAAAGTGGGACATCTTCATTTTTTAGACAAACAAAGGTTTCGGTGGTTTGGAGTGACATGAGGGTGAATAATTTCAACATATTAAACCTTATAACATCAAGTTTTTATAAAAATCTAAATAGCAACAAAAACATTCCATCACTTACTGATCATATATTTAGTTTACAGTGTATAAATATCAATCATAACTGTAGCTTAATTAGTTTTGTTTTGTTCTTTTTCGTTAGTATTTTGGACAAAATGTTGGATAGCGATCGAGGCACAAATTGCAGCATTATGATTGGTCAGATCACCTGTCAATCAAATAAGCATAAAAACAACTTAAAGAGTTGGCGCCAATAGCCTAGTGGTTAAGTGTGCCAACGAATAGCACCATGGTTCTATGCTGATCCTTCCCCTCTCTTTGTTTCCCAGTACTGGGTTGCAGCTGTAAGCAATGGCAGATTTAGACATGGTGAATGTGGCCACCATCAACCCCCCATCCCCGCCCCAACTCCCCCTCCCTCCCTCCCCCACCCTGTGCTCTTTGCTTACGTCTGCGACATCAACCTCAACATTCCCTACTCTTCACTTTTGTTTAAGACATCACACCCCCCCAACCCCCCTTCACTTTCGTCTGCTACATATCACCACACCCCCCCCTCCTGCTCTTCAATTTCGTCCACGACCCACTGCTCCCTACCCCCCCCCCCCCCCCCCCCCCACCCTCCCTCCACGCTCTTCACTTTCGTCCACAAAAGGGCAGCATGAACACAGTGAGGGCGGCACGTTCATCGTTTGCCTAGAGCGCCAGGTAAGCTTGTGCCGGTACTGGCTGGAAGGGCATCTGCTGTGTAAAACATATGCTGGATAAGTTAGCGGTTCATTCCGCTGTGGTGACCCCTGATGAATAAAGGGACTATGCTGAAGAAAAATCAATGAATGAACAACATAAAGAATAACATTTTATTTGTCTTTCAGAATTCTTCATTTGGAATTAGTTTTTTCCTTGCGTAAAGCTGTTAATTACTGTAATATTATTTTAGATTTTCATGTACTTTGTTTAAAAGGAAAGCTTATTATAAATATCAATCATAACTGTGGCTTGATTTATTTAGTTCTTTTTTGTTTGTATTTTGGACAAAATGTTGGATAGCGATCGAGGCACAAATTGCAGCATTATGATTGGTCAGATCACCTGTCAATCAAATAAGCATTAAAACAACTTAAAGAGTTGGCGCCAATAGCCTAGTGGTTAAGTGTGCCAACGAATAGCACCATGGTTCTATGCTGATCCTTCCCCTCTCTTTGTTTCCCAGTACTGGGTTGCAGCTGGAAACAGTGGCGGATTTAGGCATGGTCAATGTGGCCGGCATCTTGCAAGCGGCGGCATGGAGTCTCAACCCCCCAAACCCCCCCTCCCCAACCCCGCACTCTTTGCTTATATCTGCAACATCAACCTCAACCCCCCTGCTCTTTACTTTTGTTCGCGACATCACACCGCCATCACCACCCCACCCCCCTTCATTTTCGTCTGCTACATACCACCGCACCCCCCCTTCCTGCTCTTCGGTTTCGTCCACGACCCCATCCCCTCCCACGCTCTTCACTTTCGTCCGCAAAAGGGCAGCATGAACACGGTGAGGGCAGCACATTCATCATTTGCCTAGAGCACCAGGTAAGCCTGCACCAGTACTGGCTGGAAGGGCATCCGCTGTGTAAAACATATACTGGATAAGTTAGCGGTTCATTCCGCTGTGGTTACCCCTGATAAATAAAAGGACTAAGCCGAAGGAAAATCAATGAATGAACAACTTAAAGAATAAATTTAATTAGTTTGTCTTTCACAATTCTTCAATTGGAGTTAGTTTTTCCTTGCGTAAAGCTGTTAATTACTGTAATATTATTTTAGATTTTCATGTACTTCTTTGTTTAAAAGGAAAGTTTATTCCATTATGATTCTCATCATAGATTGTAGGTTGATTTTGGCTCATAATGCTTCAACAAAGCCTTCTAAAATCCCTTTAGAGATGCTTTCAACGGACATTAAGCCATTCTACAGTAGCTTTCTCCTGCAGCAGATGGGAATTAATAGGCCTACTCAAAGAAATATCAAAAGAAGGCTGATATCAGATCATTTTCCTTTCATACCTGCACCCATAACCTTCAGTGTCATCATTGACGTCATAATGGACGCAACCTGTTGCTTAAAAAAAGCCTGTTTACTTTGACATAGCCTACTTGTAGTAAGCTCCTAATACAGACATGTAATGGTCACGCAATGTACTGCGCCAGGCAGGCTAATTATAATTTAATTGTTTGCGACTTCAAATTAACAAACAGGCTGTGATGCAGATTTGCGGCGTATAATAGACTCACTATCACACTGTCACATGAAGGCGGACGGGCTGTTGTAATGGACTATAATTAACGTCAGGCGCACCAGTGGCACTGTATTGATATTCAAATAGACTCTTTAGTGCATTCAGCGCTATTGTACATGTTTAACACTTTCACCAATCTGTCACATTACAAAAACACATACACACACACACACATATGTGGACACGTAAACACTTTCTCCCGAAAACCCATTTAGAAGGGAAAACACTTAAAGAGCGAGATGAGTACTCGTAAACACATTAAAACAAAAAGCAGTGCATGTGTGCTGTATTGCCAATGTGCGCACTCACATTTCGGTGGATTTTATCCTCTAAGTCCTGGTTGATCCTCTGCAGTGCTGAGTAACTGCTCTGTATTCTGTGGGAAACACATGAACAAAACGTCTTGCTTCAGATCCAGCGTGTACAGAAAGGTCTTAAACGGCTTCCTTGTTTGCTTAGACATCTGTTAGATAAAGCTGCTTTTTTTAAAGTCCGCTGCCAAAACTCTTGCCAGCGCACCTGTTCATCTTTCACATTTTATTATGGCTTCTGTTGTGATATCAATTCATAACTCATGTTTTTATATATATACAGTTGAAGTCAGAATTATTAGCCCCCCTGAGTTATTTGCCCCGTTTATTTTTTCCCCCAATTTCTGTTTAACGGAGAGCAGATTTTTCCAACACATTTCTAAACATAATAGTTTTAATAACTCATTTCTAATAACTGATTTATTTGATCTTTGCCATGATGACAGTAAATAATATTAGACTAGATATTTTTTAAGACACTTCTATACAGCTTAAAGTGACATTTAAAGGCTTAACTAGGTTAATTAGGTTAACTAGGCAGGTTAGGGTAATTAGGCAAGTTATTGTATAATGATGGTTTGTTCTGTAGACTGTCGAAAAAATATATAGCTTAAAGGGGCTAATAATTTTGACCTTAAAATGGTGCTTAATAAATTAAAAACTGCTTTTATTCTAGCCTAAATAAAACAAATAAGACTTTGTCCGGAAGAAAAAATATTATCAGACATACTGTGAAAATTTCCTTGCTCTGTTAAACATAATTTGGAAAATATTTAAAAAAGAAAAAAAAAATTAAAGGGGGCTAATAATTCTGACTTCAACTGTATATAAAATGGACTACACACATAGACAATCCATTTAAACTTGGAATGATTAAAAAAACAACAACATTAAAGTCATCTCTCTTTTTTTTTTACAGTTCAGCTTTAGTGATCTTCATGTTTACAATTGCGCTCCCTTCGCAGTGTACATTTGAACACAGCCGGAATTTGTTACGTCTCCAAAGCTGGTATATTTTTTTACAGTCATTGCTCCAAAGCTTGTGAAAACAAAAAACATAGCATGCGTTAATGCTTTTATTTTATAGCAGGCTAGGTTATTTATTAAGAAATGTATCTGTACTGTATATGACATGGGCCTGTTGGTTAGAACAATTCTGCAGTGGCTTGCATGTGTCTAATTGTAAAAGTAGACTTTTCAAAAAATTTATAAACAATATCGTTCTTAATAATAATAATAATATTAATATTAATAATCATCATCATTAATATTAATAATATTATTAAAGTAGGATTTTTTTCATTTCCTAATAAATATTAAATTTCATTTCTTAATAAATAGCCTCATTATTTATTTATTTATTTATTTGATTTATATATGATATTAGAATACGTGTTAGCTTTTGTAAGTGATTTTATGTTTCAGAATAGAATATGTAATGTTCTCAATAGTATTAGTAAAGGAAACACAGGCCCAATATGAGCCATTTACATACATTTCAATTGATATGGAAAACGAGTGCATGTTTTTACCAAAACTAATATTGAATTTGTTTTTTTTTTTAAATGATTTTTTGTGTAAAACATAATTTGCACAAAGAAATTATGGAGTTTTTCTCTAAAGAAGTAGTTACTCCACCCCATTTAGAGCATCATTATGGGCGTTTTAAGTTATAACTAACGTGGTTCAAGCGATGGATCTGCGACAGAGAAACTACGGGTTTTGGGAAACACTCGTCACTACATCGTTCTTTTTCCAAACGATGCATCGTACTATGGTAGTTCAGCCGGGAGTTACGCCGTTGTTTGGGAAACGCACCCCTGACCTGAAAAAAATATCTGTTCTTAAAGGATGTTGAATTTGTATCGTTATAATTTGGTCTCATTTAACTGGAGCCTCAAGAACTGTGAAAACATACTTTTACATTATTCAGAAACTTGGAACACAATTCGGTTCTGAAGGGGTTAATCTGCTGTGTTGAAAGAACAGCTACCATATATATATATTTATTTATTTTTTCAGCCATAATATGCACAATAACAAGAAATTGTATAAAATCTTCATATGTTGTGATGAAAATAATGACTGAAGATTAACTGGAACATTTTGAGGTCGAAGTGGGATATTTCACTGCTGAAGTTCTCACCTCTGTGTCTGGAACCTAGCACTGTGTATGAGCTCATTTAATTCCCAGTTCCTCTGATGCCAGTAGAGTAGTTATAGGATCTATGAAATGTCCAAAAGGCCTTGTCTGATATGCAATAAAGTAATGGTAGAATCGGTCTTTGTCAGTCACGTGCGTTTGTTGTGATTGACGTCACACGTGCGCCATTTTGGTAGTATCCCTTCTACGACCAGCAAGACAACAAACAACTCGAGAGATACAAAACAGCGTACATACAAGCCATTTAAACGTCAGGATGGAGAAACACAAGAAAACCGAGAGGACGTTATACATAAATAAACTAAACAAAGATGCCAAGGATCGCTATTCTGAAAAACTGTCCTTTATTCAGGACATCGATCCATACCAAATAACAGCAAAACAATGGAGTGCCGACCCCTCATTGCTTCCTCAAACCTCCTACCTGGACATCGTTAATTACCTTGTTTATGGTGTAAGTGCATACACTTGTGAACAATTTAGAAAATACAAGTCTTTAGAAGCCCACGGACATTTCACAAACGGAAGTGGGAAATTTAAAATATCTGTCGGGATTAATTCTGTTTCCTTTTCGATCGTGCGACTTACTGTTACAGTCCTTAACGCAGCAAGAACGTACCATCGTGTTAGTTTTGAAAAACGCTCAAACCAGCAAACAGCTATCGCGAACTCTGATACTACACAAATGGCGGCCATCTCCCATAATGCAACTCGGTGTTTACGAGCGTGACGTCACCTGACAAAGACCGATATGTGTATGCCACCTGGAATAACCATTTTCAGACACTTTGCTCAAAACAATGCCACATCACTTTGTTAAATTTCCATTAAGCACTGCAAATTAGGGATTTTACAGTACATACACTCAAAACTACATACAAAACCAGTCACTGGGATAATACCTTTTCAAAAGGTATACTTTTGTACCCTAAATGTGTACATGGGTACATTAAAAGTAAAATTCTGAGAGTGTACTGCACTGTTTTGCATGAAAAATGTATGTCATTTTCCATAACATAAGAATGGGAATTGGGATGTAGAAGATTTCAGGTCCATTACCCTGCTTGATAAACTGCTTAGTAACCGTATGTGGATGCAAAACTCTATTGTGAGCACTCTTCTTACCGGCGTAATTTGTCTGTAAACTTGTCGAGCTCCTCCTGAGCTCGGCGCAGCTCTGTCTCCAGGTACTGCCTTGTAGAGTCGAACTCTCGCTCCAACAGCTCCAGCTTATGAGTGGTGTAAGAGAGACGCTTGCGCAGGTCCTCCTTCTGCTCCTGCAGAGAGCTGCAGACAGACCATTACATTCACTTCATATGACCAAAATACACCTCAATCTATCTTCATAGATCAGACAGAGACTTTGGATCAATAATGGGAATGCGACAGCAAAAGTAACAGTTTTGATTGAACATTTACTGAGAATGAATCTCAGCATATTATATTTTGCTTCGGCATAATCGATAACTGTCAAACAACAAGCCAGTCATATTTAGTGTAATCCCAACACACTCAACGGCGCTTTGATAAATCATTCTCACTGACCTTTTTAATCCCCAACACTCATTTTCCCCGTTTCCCACATTGATCCGTAGTCACATGACCAACGCCATGTAGAGAGACGGTCTATTTATAGATCAAGCACACAGGCAGGGATGGGGGGAGAGAGATGGATGGAACCAAACACAGCTTTTTATGGTAGGCGAGAGAGCCGCTGAGGGCTGATAATGGTCTGGTATTGATGGACACATGTGTGGTGAACGTAAATGACTTTACTGGCTGCTGATAGAGCTGGCTCATTTAAGCACTACAGCCTTATCAGACACGTGTCTGGACCAATGAGAACGCTACAAATCTGAGATGTTGTACTGATAATCGATGCACACGTGTATTTAAAAGTCAGCATACAGGCTAGATAACACATGCTAGTTGTTATGAGGCCACATGTGCAGCAGAACACAGACACACACAGAGAGATTCACACACTTGTGCTGTCACAATACAAAATCATCAGGATGATAAGTTAAGACTAACATTAAGCCTGACAGCTGGATTCCACTTTCAAAATTATACTCTTCTATTATGAATTATATTATACACTACTTGACAAAAGTTTTGTTGGCTATGCAAGTTTTAGGAACAACAAATAGTAACTTGACAGAAGTGGCAAAGGCCTCTAGATTACGCTTATTTTACCAAAATAAAATATGATCATACCTTGATTTTTTATTATTTATTTAGGACAGTAAGGGCTGACTTTGCTTATTTTTTTTAGCTTAATGTGTATACAAATATTGTTTATAGGACATTTACTTTCACATGTGAAAATGTAGGTGAGAATTAACCAGAATGAATATTCAAATTTCATTGTCATCAGTTTCCAGCAAAAACAAGGTAACATATGAATGAATGAATGAATGAATGAATGAATGAATGAATGAATGAATTTATCGAGACTGTTCAAATTATTTACTCAAAATATGGATGTCAGAACAACTAAAAACCGCAAACAGGCAAGTCATTTTTTCTTCAGTAAATAGTTTTGTAAAGTATAATAAAAGACACACACAAAGACACATTACCACACTTTAAGTTACAACACTTTTAACTTATGGAGCCAGATCAGCCTCAAAAATAATACATTAATGAAATAAAATTCATACATGCACCACAATTCACATTTACCAAATCAAATTTGTAAATTCCAAACACATTTCATAAATACAACACACATTTTGTGAATTAAAAAGAAATATTTTAGCTAAATGAATTGGATTTGTTCCCAGAGATGGGTTGCGGCTGAAAGGGCATCCGCTGCGTAAAACGTGCTGGATAAGTTGGCAGTTCATTCCGCTGTGGCGACCCCGGATTAATAAAGGGACTAAGCCGAAAAGAAAATGAAATGAATTGGATTTGTCAATATTATGATTTTTTTTTATTATTTACGTGTTAGATTTGTGTATTTTTGAATGATGTTTTGAATTTATGAATTGGATTTTTTGTATTTTTGAATCATATTTTGAATTTACAAATTGGATTTGTGTATTTTTGAATCATGTCTTGAATTTAAAAATTGGATTTGTGTATTTTTGAATCATGTCTTGAATTTAAAAATTGGATTTGTGTATTTTTGAATCATGTCTTGAATTTATGAATTGGATTTGTCTATTTACAAATTGTGTTTTGATCTTACATATTGGATTTTGTAAATGTGAATTGTGTTGTGGATGTATTAATTATATTTTGTAAAAGTATTATTTTTGAGACTGATCTGACTCCATATTAACTCAATAGACCCTTTTCACAATACATTGATGATGCATTTCAATTGTTTTTTGTTTATAGGACATTTACTTTCACATGTGAAAATGTAGGTGAGAATTAACCAGAATGAATATTCAAATTTCATTGTCATCAGTTTCCAGCAAAACAAGGTAACATATGAATGAATGAATGAATGAATGAATGAATGAATGAATGAATGAATGAATGAATGAATGAATTTATCAAGACTGTTTAAATTATTTACTCAAAATATGGATGTCAGAACAACTAAAAACCGCAAACAGGCAAGTCATTTTTTCTTCAGTAAATAGTTTTGTAAAGTATAATAAAAGACACACACAAAGACACATTACCACACTTTAAGTTACAACACTTTTAACTTATGGAGCCAGATCAGCCTCAAAAATAATACATTTATGAAATAAAATTCATACATGCACCACAATTCATATTTACCAAATCAAATTTGTAAATTCCAAACACATTTCATAAATACAACACACATTTTGTGAATTAAAAAGAAATATTTTAGCTAAATGAATTGGATTTGTTCCCAGAAATGGGTTGCGGCTGAAAGGGCATCCGCTGCGTAAAACGTGCTGGATAAGTTGGCAGTTCATTCCGCTGTGGCGACCCCGGATTAATAAAGGGACTAAGCCGAAAAGAAAATGAAATGAATTGGATTTGTCTATAATATGATTTGTTTTTTTAATTTACGTGTTAGATTTGTGTATTTTTGAATCATGATTTCAATTTACAAACTGGATTTGTGTATTTATGAATCGTGTTTTGAATTCATGAATTGGATTTGTGTATTTATGAATCATGTTTTGAATTCACGAATTGGATTTGTGTATTTATGAATCGTGTTTTGAATTCACGAATTGGATTTGTGTATTTATGAATCGTGTTTTGAATTCACAAATTGGGTTTGTGTATTTTTGAATCGTGTTTTGAATTTATGAATTGGATTTGTCTATTTACAAATTGTGTTTTGATCTCACATATTGGATTTTGTAAATGTGAATTGTGTTGTGGATGTATTAATTATATTTTGTAAAAGTATTATTTCTGAGACTGATTTGACTCCATATTATCTCAATAGACCCTTTTCACAATACATTGATGATGCATTTAAATTGTTTTTTGTTTATAGGACATTTACTTTCACATGTGAAAATGTAGGAGAGAATTAACCAGAATGAATATCCAAATTTCATTGTCATCAGTTTCCAGCAAAAACAAGGTAACATATGAATGAATGAATGAATGAATGAATGAATGAATGAATTTATCGAGACTGTTCAAATTATTTACTCAAAATATGGATGTCAGAACAACTAAAAACCGCAAACAGGCAAGTCATTTTTTCTTCAGTGAATAGTTTTGTAAAGTGTAATAAAAGACACACACAAAGACACATTACAACACTTTAAGTTACAACACTTTTAACTTATGGAGCCAGATCAGTCTCAAAAATAATACATTTATGAAATAAAATTCATACATGCACCACAATTCACATTTACCAAATCAAATTTGTAAATTCCAAACACATTTCATAAATACAACACACATTTTGTGAATTAAAAAGAAATATTTTAGCTAAATGAATTGGATTTGTTCCCAGAAATGGGTTGCGGCTGAAAGGGCATCTGCTGCGTAAAAACGTGCTGGATAGGTTGGCAGTTCATTCCGCTGTGGCGACCCTGGATTAATAAAGGGACTAAGCCGAATAGAAAATGAAATTAATTGGATTTGTCTATATTATTAATTGTTTTTTTTTTAATTTACGTGTTAGATTTGTGTATTTTTGAATCATGATTTCAATTTACAAACTGGATTTGTGTATTTTGAATCGTGTTTTGAATTTATGAATTGGATTTGTGTATTTTTGAATCGTGTTTTGAATTGACGAATTGGATTTGTGTATTTATGAATCGTGTTTTGAATTGACAAATTTGAGTTGTGTATTTTTGAATCGTGTTTTGAATTTATGAATTGGATTTGTGTATTTATGAATCGTGTTTTGAATTCACGAATTGGATTTGTGTATTTTTGAATTGTGTTTTGAATTTATGAATTGGATTTGTGTATTTATGAATCGTGTTTTGAATTCACGAATTGGATTTGTGAATTTATGAATCGTGTTTTGAATTAATGAATTGGATTTGTGTATTTATGAATCGTGTTTTGAATTAATGAATTGGATTTGTGTATTTATGAATCGTGTTTTGAATTAATGAATTGGATTTGTGTATTTATGAATCGTGTTTTGAATTTACGAATTGAATTTGTGTATTTTTGAATCGTGTTTTGAATTAATGAATTGGATTTGTGTATTTTTGAATCGTGTTTTGAATTCACGAATTAAATTTGTGTATTTATGAATCATGTTTTGAATTCACGAATTGGATTTGTGTAATTATGAATCGTGTTTTGAATTCACAAATTGAATTTGTGTATTTATGAATCGTGTTTTGAATTTACGAATTGAATTTGTGTATTTTTGAATCGTGTTTTGAATTAACGAATTGGATTTGTGTATTTTTGAATCGTGTTTTGAATTTACGAATTGAATTTGTGTATTTATGAATCGTGTTTTGAATTTACGAATTGAATTTGTGTATTTATGAATCGTGTTTTGAATTCACGAATTGGATTTGTGTATTTATGAATCGTGTTTTGAATTCACGAATTGGATTTGTGTATTTATGAATCGTGTTTTGAATTCACAAATTGAATGTGTATTTATGAATCGTGTTTTGAATTCACGAATTGGATTTGTGTATTTATGAATCGTGTTTTGAATTCACGAATTGGATTTGTGTATTTATGAATCGTGTTTTGAATTCACGAATTGGATTTGTGTATTTTTGAATCGTGTTTTGAATTCACGAATTGGATTTGTGTATTTTTGAATCATGATTTCAATTTACAAATTGGATTTGTGTATATATGAATCATGTTTTGAATTCACAAATTTGATTTGTGTATTTATGAACGATGTTTTTAATTCACAAATTGGATTTGTGTATTTGTTTAATGATGTTTTGAGTTCACAAATTGGATTTGTGTATTTTTTAATCATGTTTTGAATTTATGAATTGGATTTGTCTATTTACAAATTGTGTTTTGATCTTACATATTGGATTTTGTAAATGTGAATTGTGTTGTGGATGTATTAATTATATTTTGTAAAAGTGTTATTTCTGAGACTGATCTGACTCCATATTAACTCAATAGACCCTTTTCACAATACAGTGATGATGCATTTCAACAGCCGACATCATTTTAAATCCTCAAAAAATGTATGGTAATCATTTATAAAGCTATGCTTTGTATGCAATCATCTTTGCATCAAATTGCAAGTAGTTATGCTTATGCAAAGTGTTTCTAATCAAGCGTCTATGGGTGGGACAGTAAATCGGCCATTATCAGCCCCACACAATTTTGTTTTCTTTTGAAAGTCATGAAAACACTATCCTGGAGTTTTTGTTTAGTTAACAGAGCAAATTGTAATACAAAAACCAACGTATTTGTGATCTCCCAATCACCGCTTCCCAAGTTTACCACAACTTCCAATGCTGACAAACCTGGAACTATGAAAAGGGTCTATTAACCTTCACCACATGATTGACCATATTCTGAACAAATACACCAATTTACCACCTCAAAACCTTACCGAGATACAGTATAAAGTGATAAATAACCTCTCTCATGTGTCTTTCCACATATCAAAATGCCATATAAGAACAAACACAATGAGAAAAGATCTCTACACTGCTGATAGTCTCTATATGACAGCGCGTAATTGGTTCCACTTGTTGCCTATCGACAAGTGTTTGGCTCATGTATTGGTTTGCTAATTTCTTCAAACAGCCTCATTTAGCAAACCAATAACACTTCCATAGTCACAAGTGCATTGGAGAGCAGATGATTATGTAGTGAGTCCAATAGCACATTCATTGGTCAACACTTGCAGCTACAGCACTCGTGATTGACCAATCAGTTACAAAATCATGGGTTCAGCACTCGACGGAGATGCACATGGTGGATGAGATGACGGTGGTGGGCGGACGACGGGGTTAAGAGAGCACCTTACCTCTTTTTCTGATGTTTACAACCATTTCGAGAGGTTTTAAGGGCCGTTTTCCCGATGTATATCTTTTTCATGGTTTTTCGCAGTAGGCCACCTCTCATGAAGGTTTGTGTGTTAACTCTCTGCTCCCTAACAGGGGGGTCCACTTATTCCTGCTCGAGTCTGAGGTTATTTTTCCTTTGCAGCCCTGACAGACCGCTGGAGATCCTGCCAACAGAGCAAAGAGAATGGCGGATGGTGCTCGAAATCACATTACAAAATAACAGCGACAGCAAATTAAGGACGTGTCATCCAACTTGAAGCTTCATGCATGAAACTGGAGCACGGCGACAAGCATAATTAACCTCTCTGGGCCGATGGCACTGTACTGATGTTTCGCTGTGACTGGAGGTCCCGCACACAGGTGCGTTCGCGAGCAACGAGATGAATTAAGGTGGGAACGCAATGAGACAGCTTGCGACTTCATCAAAAGAACATTCACATGCAGAGCCTTATGTGTGAGACGTGCCTAGTTAATCTATAGAGCGCTGAGGCTCGGGGAATATTTATACCGCACATTTATGACACTCTCTGCTAATAGGGCTCCAACCAAGACCTGAAACTTTTATAAAGTTTGAGGTGGAGGTGCTTGAAATGCAGAGCAACATTGTCGATCTAACTAAATATTAGATGAGCTAGTTTATTCTATACGTGTTCTGGGAGGTCTGTAATTGTTGCAATCCTGTTACCAAATCTGCAATTCCATTGGAAATATGTATAAATGTCTATACATTTTAGAAATTTTAGGTACTAAAAACTTTCCCTTTCAATTAAGTTATAGACAGTGTTGGGGAGTAACTAGTTACATGTAACAGTGTTACGTAATTAATTACAAAATAAAAGTAACAGTAATTCGTTACAGTTACTGAGAAAAAATGTGTAATTAAATTACAGTTACTTATGAAAATGTTAAACATTACAAATGGGGTTACATCTAAAATTTCCTTAAAAATTTGGGATATGTTGAATTTATCTGTTGCTTTGCCTGTTTTTGATATGCACGATGCCTTCTGCTAAGGCCATTTATTAAAGCGGTGCTATTCTGATGCTTTTGATTGGATTTCCGGTTTGAATTTGCGGCGCACCTCCTCTTTGCTGCTGAAAGCATTAGGCTGCTACAACCAGTCTGAGAGCTGCCACCATGGCGAGTGATAAAAATGCATTTCATTGCTGGAAAATTAAAATTCTGGGCACCAACAGACTCCTCTGGCCAAAGCGATTTTATCACATTATTGGGCAGTAGCGTCGCTACAAGTAGGGACGCTAGTAGCTTAACCACATTTCTCAGTAGCGTAGGGGTAGCGTCGCTACTTTCTAAATCAAATAGCTTTTCAATAGCAAAGCTATTTTATTAGTGAAGTAGCGCAGTTGCGTCCACACAAGCTGCATTTACCGATCACGGATCAATAAGTGACGGCACCGACATTCACAGGCCGGTGTCTAGCCGATGAAAGTAAATCCATATGATGGCGAGGATGACGATTTCTTCTTCTTCCTGTTTTTCGGTGGATGACAACAAACTTTTTAGTGCGTTACTGCCACCTCTCGCTCTGGGGTGCGTTTCCCAAACAACAACGTAACTCGCGGCTGAACTATCATAGTGCGATGCATCGTTTGACAAAAAAACGATGTGTGACGAGTGTTTCCCAAAACCCGTAGTTTCTCTGTCGCAGATCCATCGCTTGAACCACAATAGTTATAACGTAAAACGCCCATAATGATGCTCTAAACAGGGTGGAGGAACTTCTTTAGAGAACAACCCCATCATTTCTTCGTGCAAATTATATTGTTTTACACAAACACGCACTAAAAAAAAAACAATATTAGTTTTGGTAAAAACATGCACTCATTTTCCATATTAATTAAAATATAAGTAAATGGCACATAAAAGGGCCTGTGTTTGCTTTACTAATATTATTGAGAAGTTGAACATTACATATTCTATTCTAAAACATAAAATCACTTACAAAAGCTAACACTATTCTAATATCATATATAAATAAATAAATAAATAAATAAATAATGAGGCGATTTATTATAAATATATTTACTTTAATAATAATATTAATAATAATATTAATAATGATGATTATTATTATTATTATTATTATCATTATTATTATTTAGGATATTGTTTATTTATTTAAAAAAATTACAATTTGACACATGCAAACCACAGCAGAAAGTTATAACCAACAGACCCATGTCATATACAGCAGAGAAACTTAATCAATAATCCACTATAAAATAAAAGAATTAACGTATGCTATGTTTTTTATTTTCACAAGCTTTGGAGACGTAACATAATTTCCGTTTTTAAATATACCTAGGCCTATAGCTTTCGCCATGAGGCTGTGTTCAAAATGATATTAATGTTTTCAAAGTGCACTGCGAAGGGAGCACAATTGTAAGCATGAAGATCGCTAAAACTGAACTGTAAAAATACTTTGAAAGCAAATTACACCTAAGAGAGATTAACTTAATGCTTTTTTATTTTTAATAATTCCAACTTTGAATGTTAGAATGTCCTAAATAAATAGGTCATAGGGGGGATAAGTGGGAATAGAACACAGCCAGGAACTATGCTTTTAACTACAGCTCCAGAGGTGTCGTTTCAAGTGTTCAAGTTTGCAACGCAGTTTGCGAATGTTCGTTGGAGCGATGGATTTGGGAAACAGCAAATCAACGAACTATGTTTGTAACGACAGAACTTGCGACCTTAGTTGGCTAACGATGGTTTTGGGAAACGCACCCCTGGTCGGTGACGTCGCCAACCAATTAGGCTAACATGAGAAATTTGCTATATATATACAGTTGAAGTCAGAATTATTAGCCCCCCTGAATTGTTAGCCCCCCTGTTTATTTTTTCCCCCAATTTATGTTTACCGGAGAGCAGATTTTTTCAACACATTTCTAATCATAATAGTTTTAATAACTCATCTCTAATAACTGATTTATTTTATCTTTGTCATGATGACAGTAAATAATATTTGACTAGATATTTTTCAGGACACTTCTGTACAGCTTAAAGTGACATTTAAAGGCTTAACTAGGTTAATTAGGTTAACTAGGCAGGTTAGGGTAATTAGGCAAGTTATTGTATAACGATGGTTTGTTCTGTAGACTATCGAAAAAATATATAGCTTAAAGGGGCTAATAATTTTGACCCTAAAATGGTTTTGTTCTTGCCAAATTAAAACAAATAAGACTTTCTCCAGAAGAAAAAATATTATCAGACATACTGTGAAAATTTCCTTGCTATAATTTGTTTCTGTTTAGGGCAGCATATTATTTACAGTAAATAACTGAACTGAGCAATTCTGCCTCATATGTTACATTGACAGTTTTATTGATCACTAAGATCTGATTAACTTGGATTTAAGTTGCTTCGCTTTAAAAATGAATATTTTTTATTGCAAATGCCACAAAAATCACCCTGCACAACTAACTAAAAACAGTAAACACTTTGTTTGTTATGAGGTCTGGTTTTGTGGTGGCTGTACTTTAAAATTAAATGAATATAATCTTAATTCAAGGGATGAAAGATTTTGAAACTCTAACAGTAAACAGAGCTACTGTAAGCTCACACCTGCTTGGTATAAATGCTTGAAAATGATTTAGTTGATAATATCCATTAGAAACTTAAAAGTAATCAAAAAGTAATCAGATGTAATCAGTTACTTTACTTTTATAAAGTAATTGAAAAGGAACACTACTTATTACATTTTAAATAGGGTAATTTGTAATCTGTAATCTATTACATTTCCAAAGTATCCTCCCTAACACTGGTCATAAAACATAATTTTAATGTTCTTTTGCTATTTTTAAGATGATGTAATTCTTTAGACGATGTATTAATGTTATTTTTTGGTTACAATAACATTATTCAAAACATTTTCACCACATTTCAGTCTCATCTTGTATTGCTGTTCTCAGAACATTATTTGACATGTTTTTGAAAAACATTCCTCCCATGTTATAGCACCCGCTTTGAATGTTATCACTCGATTCAATGGATGTTATCAGTGGATATCAGCTGATAAATATGGGCCAGTAGTGGCCTTCTGCACCTACTGGTAGCCTCAGAAGGTTGTTATCATCCGCCTACATGGTTAATCAGCTATACTAATAGGGAAGACTCCAGATACAGATCTGTTTTTACATTACTTTGGGTTTAGGGTTGGGGTAGGAATAGACGTTAATAAAATGCGAAATTTAATAAATAATAAATATAATTCTCATTAACAGCCGTATGTGATATATAGCTGATTAACCATGTGGATGGATGATAACAGCCTTCTGGGCCTACCAGTAGGCACCGATGGCCCCTACTGGCCCATATCTATCAGCTGATAACTACTGATAATGCCTATTCAATCGAGTGATAACATTCAATTCGGAAAGAATGTTTTTCTATCAATATTCAAGTTCAAGTTCAATTTATTTATAGAGCACATTTTAAAACAGTCACAAGACTGACCAAAGTGCTGTACACAAGACAAGTCAAAAATAAAAAGACAGAATACAAAACATAAAAATAAGACAAGAGAAACGTCTAAAAAATGTAAAAATGTAGCAGTAGAAAGGACTATTAAAATAATATAAAAAAGCCAAGCTAAAAATGTACGTTTTAAGAAAAGATTTAAAAATAGATAATGATGGAGCCATTCTAATATCAAGGGGCAAGGTGTTCCACAACCGAGGACCCGCCACAGAGAAAGCTCTGTCCCCTCTACGCTTCAGTCTTGACTGAGGAACTAAACGAAGATTTTGATTACATGACCTAAGAGATCTCATGGGAGTGTAAGAATGAAGCAGCTCTGAGAGATAGGATGGGACCAGATTATGGAGGGATTTGTATACCAGTAAAAGCACTTTAAAATCAATTCTAAATTTGACAGGCAGCAAATGGAGGCCCCTTAGAAAAAGATAATGTGGTCATATTTTCTGCTATTACAAATAAATCTAGCAGCAGCATTTTGGACCGACTGAAGGCGAGAAATTTGAGCTTTTGAGATGCCACAGTAAAGTGGCAATATTATGAAAACATGCTTTAAGAACAACTAGCGTCCTAAAGATATTCCAAGAAAACGGTTCTAAGAACATTTTTCTATCAACAATACAAGAATGTTCCAAAAATAACATATTAATAACATTATGTTCTAACTTCTAAGGATGTACAGCATTCTACAGATTTCTAAGAATTCAATTTTACTAAATGTTCTGAGAACATTCCCTGTTATCTGAGTCAAAGACTATAGAATACACAAGACATGTCACTCGTATACACTGTAAAAAATGGCCGTGATTTCAACGGTAAAAAACTGTAAAAATGCTACAGTACAAATCTGTAAACTGGTTAACAGTATGTTTCCTTAATATATATGGCGAATAACCGTAAATTGACTTTCCCAGAATTCCCTGCATGGCACATCACTTTTTAGGCTTTTTGTTGACATTACTATGGATCTTTTTAGTTGTTTCCCCATCAGTAATGTATATTAGTGAGTTATGTTACATCTAATGTTGATAAACAATGTTTATTTCATGACTTTAATTTTATGCGTGTTACCATACTGGTGTTTAGTAGCTGTGTGAATGACACTGAACACCCTTTTTACACTGATACACTTTTCTGATTGTGGGTAAAGTTGTTTGTGATGAGCATTGGGTCGTTATGTATGAACTTTCTCATCACCACCTGCATATGGCTGTGTTATGTCTATTTGTGTAACAAAAGATGTGTAGATGTTGCTAATTTAAAATACAGACATATTACCTCTAGAAATTAATAAAATACGGTAGTTTACTGTGAAAATGAGAATTTACTTTTACGGTTTGTACCGTATTTTTTACAGTTAAATACTGGCAACCACAGCTGCCGTTTTTTTACTGTAAATTTTACGGATTTATTTTTTACAGTGTAGTTTTGAATGGTGACAAGTGTAATGGTCAATATGGCTAATGAAGCCCTGCCTACTAGTACAGGAGCCAATCATCGATCGCTATAGACGTGTCAAGCGTTTGTCCAGGGGAGAAGCTCAGACCAGACGTGTGCTTTCACGACAGTTTATGTCGTCAACAAAAACACAGGAATCTCAGCGAATACTTGCTTCACAGACATAAGGAATATATTCACATAAAGTTTGATATCTCTGCTATTAAATGAACAGGCTACACTTGAAAACAAAAGTTTTCTGTTTTTTTAATCTATACCAAACAAACGCGAGGTATAGTTCATTCTGCCAAACGCACATCACATGACAGCAACTACTCAAACACACACAAACTTGTAAACAAAGAGTCCCTGTCATTTCTGTAGGAGACTCACCATCGAGACCAAGTTGTGAATTACTTCAGAAGAGCAGCGCGATCTGACAAAGCATTAGTCAGAGGATGGTAATGTGCAGAATGGCCATAAATGAGGTCGGTGTCGTGATCTCGTAACTTTTGAGTGTGTATGCACATTAGCTCGGGCTACCTGAAAATATGCAGATTTTGTTTGATTCAAACGTTTAAGTTGTTTTATGGTATTTATTTGGTGTTGTGCACAGAACTTTATGTTCTATAATATATCCCTATAAATATCATTAGTGTGAAAAGGAACTAAATGTCTTAGCGTCATTCATTTTACCCACAAACTGCTAATATTTCACAACATAGGATGAAGCATGTAGTTCTAATGAGCCTGTGTTCAAAATCTGAGACCTTAAGTGCCCAGAAACATGTTATGTCGACTTAATTGTTCAAATTTCAAGTGAAACATGGAGACAGGGTGGAACATATTAAAAAGCAACTACTCTCTTTTACAAATAGCCAATAGCTCTTTGTATATTTCGCAGCTCAGCTAGAACAGCTGAATTTAGCAAAACCACATATGACAGGCACCGTCTAAAAGTAATGCTGAGTATGTCTAACAGTTTCTCCACCAAATATCCCCTCTTTAACGCTTTGAGCAGTATGATCCTACGTGTGGGATTGCTATTTCTGTGCCCCTGGGAGTACCGCCCACATGGGATTTAGAGTGTTCAGATTTTAGGATGTAACTGATACAGAACTGCCAGAATTTCAAATCAGAATGTGAAATCGGCTACTCTTCTTAAATCGATGTGTTGCCAGTTGCCATGGAAACTAAATCAGAATACAGAGTAAAGTTCTAAAGCTGTTAAAAACTTACTCCAGGGAGGATGAGAAGCTGAAACACAGCATGATTTCATCAAAACAGTTCATCTGTATTGGCAAAAGTGAGAGATTTTAAGTTTTTTAATGCTTATATTTTTTAAATGTCAATTTGAAGTTGTTTTGAAGCATATTACATTTTAGTTAATCTTAAGTCTAACGCATACAAGACAAAAATGGTTTGATGACATGGGGACTTTAACCCTTTTACACGTTTAAAATGCTTAAGCTGACCCACCAGCACAAGTTTTTAAATGTGTAATTACTTAAAATGGCATTACTTCCAGTGCTTCCCACAGGTTTGGAATATACTTGCGGTGCTAGCCGGATTGAAACACACCTTTTACCCACAGCACATAAATGGTCCACTGCATGCGACAAATAAAAGTGATTTTTAACTATATTTTTATTTATTATGACACATTTTCTTTTCAATGGGTTAGTTATTTTTTAAAAAAGGCTGTTGAAATGACAGAAATCAATTATTTCTCTTACTTTTATGCTATTTAGGAGCCATGTGCACCCACCGACAGGTAAAGGGCTCTCTCTCTCAGAAACAAATGAATAAAAAATAGACAATATTGCTAAAAAATTATAATAATTACTAGAACAAAAAGTGTAGATAATTTAAATTTAGTGAAATTAGTTGATTAGCCATTTCTAACAAATATTTTGCAGCCATTAAAGATGTAATTTTGTTTAATAAATCATATGACAGTAAGTTGCTGTTAAACTGGGAGAACAATTGAGTAAATGTTTTAGTTAGCTAGACTATGTGTATGTGTTGTGATCAACGCACATCACCAGATTATGTGTAACATAGATATCAACCAAAAACATTGATTATTTCATTGAAAACACAGATAAGATTTTTGACAAGCACTGTGCACACTTTCTTTAGCTCAACCACAACCATCATGGAAAGTTTAAATTAGAAAATGTTACTGAAACATTTGCTGATCACACCGGTGTGATTGTACATGTGTAAGTGTTAACTGATTACTGTATGTTCACCTGTGCCTGGTTTGGTTTCTCATTTAGCCAGAGATTTAATCGGATCTAAAATCTGAGAGATGGAGGTGTCCGGGACTCGAATTGAGAGTCCCTTTTTTAACCCATCACTATGACATTCATTGACACTGTGTGACATTCTGTCACTTTTTACAGTGACCATAGAAATGAATGGGAAGTGCTATGCTCTGTATCTTAGCTGTTGTAAAATTGTCAATGGCTGTTACTCAATTCCAAGAACGCTAGGTCACCTCGGAAGAAAGAATTTGGGAGGTTGCGAGAACACAGATCGCGTTCTGTGAGAAATGAGATGCTGTACTGTAATAAAATTCACTATTTTATGTTTTTTTTCTGGCAGCTGGGGTGACAGAAAAAAACGTAAAATAATGACCATTAAATTACAGACATTTATAGTAACGTAATGGACATTAAATTAGAAATTTCCATTATTTAAATTTCCAATGAATTTCTGTAATTTAATGGTTGTTATTTGACATTTTTTTGTAAAAAAAAAAAAAAAAAAAAAAAATGGTAAAATAACAGATTTTTTTTACAGTGTGCTTTTTTCCTGATCGTCACGTGACCTTCACACATTTTAAACAGAAAATTATTTAAGCATTACAGCATTTATACAACGATTTATTGTTTTACCCATTTTCAATATATATAAAATGCACATAAACTGTACAAATATACTTTCCACAATACAAATAAAATAGATTTTAATACGAATTTCAGCAGATAAACACCCTTAAAATGTTTATGCCTTTATTAAGATTTTCATGGCAATGTTTACTTTCACCATCTCATTAAAGGAAACTCCTGAGATAAATAAGATCTCTGAACTTTAGTAATTAACAGGTATAAAATGCTGCACCCCCCACATCCTTTATTTAGCCGCAATGACTTCTGGGACTTCTAGAGTGATTTCAGTGCTCAAGTCTGCATCGACGCATCCTCGATACCAAAAGCGCATCCGGGAACTTTCACGCGTCCTCCGTTCTTGCGGTCTTGAGTTTTGGAACTGAACTTTGACGGTTGATGATGATGTTACACGAGAACACAAGAACCCTGAAGAACGCATATTGAGAAACAGCCAATGACTTCTCTACCAAAAAAATGTTTCCTGTGTAAATAAAATAAATATATCAACCCAGAACTAACGTGTAAGTACAAAAGTGGCGAAGATTATCCAGTATGCTGAATCCTAAACTACAAAGCTGAAGTCCAACAAAAGCAGTTTATTCAGCATTGTGAAACTTCTTTTCTATTAACATCCATTTAAAAATAAAAACTACATATCTGCAAAGACAGAGCATTAGCTTGAGCTGTTATGTTTTTTTTATTTTTTTGGTTAAACATTGCAGACTTGCACTAAATAGGGTAGAAACACTAACTGTGCATATATGTAATGAAACCCTCGGTTGGATTCCTTATTTTGTCCTGTATCGACTTTGCATTCATGAAGCTGATGGATTAATTTGTGCCTTGTGGATTACAGTTTTAGGTAGAGAAAATCTGCTGCATATCTACTGCTCCTGTATTTAATAGACATAGCTATTTTAGTATAATTGACATATAATAATACTTCTCTGTTCATATTTTACTATATTATATTTCTTTATCTTTCAATTAATTCAAATGATGAAATTGTTTCACTTTGTTTTATGTTTATTTAACTGACACTACTTGCAGCTCCGACTGTTTAATAGATAGTCTAACATACTGTATCAAATACTTACAAAAAAACTCTGGTGCTTTAACCCTTCAACTGCCTGCTCTACCAATGGTTGACCATATTTTGACTGTTTTCAATAATGACTGTTAAAGTAATTTAAAGAATGACTGTTTTGAATAATGGTTTACACACACAGCATTGTTGGTTTACAAAAAAATCAAACAAACATCCTGTTGCAATACTACACTTGATTTTGGTTTTATTGTAAAAACAACAACAACAACAACAAGAAAATGTGTTAAATGAGAATCTGAAATATTTTATGGCGTACTTAAAAAAATTAAGATCATTTAGTATTCATGAATGTTTTAATTTGATTATGTTTTAAAATAAATTGGCCTTGCATTTCATATTTTCTGATTTTCATAGTATACAGTATGTATTAATTCTGGTACTATTACAATAAACCGACATATCAACTGATATTTTAGAAATTATGGTATGTGTTGAAAAAAAATGAATTGAGTGTGTTGACTAGCGACATTAGGGGCTCTATTTTAACAATCTAGGCTCAAAGTCTAAAGCGCATGATGCAGAAGCATTAAGTGTTCGAATCCACTTTTGCTATTTTAAGGACAGAAAAACACGGTCTGCGCTGCGGCGCATGGTCTAACAGGGTTGTGCTTATTCTCTTAATGAGTTATAGGTGTGTTTTCAGCATAACTGCGTCAAACCAATCCGAGTCTCATCTCTCATTTCCTTTAAAAGTTGTGTCACACCATGGCGCATTCGCTATTTACATGGTGGACTTTGTAAGTGGAAAAACTGAACGTTTCACTAGCGAGAAAACAGTTAAACAGACTATCTGCGGCAAAAGGATAAAGAATGAGCCTCCTCCATTTGGCCTCTTTACTTTCTCTTTACTTTTACTCTTTACTCCTTTACTTTCGTGAATAAGGAAACAGTGTTGTACGCACTCCACCGAAGGCATCCATTAGCCTACATATTTAATTTTGTTTGTTATGTGCAAAGATTTGTTTCAAAACTATTTCTAAATTCAGTTTTAATTTACAGCAAATGAATAAATGAACAATAATAATAAAGTGTGGTCAAAAAACAACATCCAAGCATACATCCTAATCTTATGCTCCATATGGTGACGTATACCTCTCCAAAACCCGTCAGGTGGACAAATCTTAGCTTGTTTTCATAAAAAAAAAAAAAATTATTAAAAAAAAAAAAAAAAAAATATATATATATATATAATATTAATACTATTAAAAACATTATACAAATGCAAATTGTCATGAATTAAGCCTCCCGAAATAAAGCATCGATGCAATGGGTTTTATATTTATGTAGAAAATAATAATTTTTGTAATATTTTAATCCTTTAATTTTTTCATATGTAAGGATATTTGTGTATTGCTGTACATCCTGTGTGTATTAAGCAATGTGTAAGCATTTGAACCCACATGGGCGCAAAACGAACGAGCTCTGCGGTGGACTTTAGACCAGCTTTTAGATGGTCAATGGTGCAGTCTATTTCAGTTCTTCAAAATAGCAACACGCCAACAATGCACCTTAACACACCTCTATTTTAGACCAGCACACCCATGAGTCCACAAAGTGGCGCAAATGCACTTGCTATTTAAACAACGTGGTGGAAAACGTGAAAATTAGGGTTGCGCTGGTCTGAAAATAGCAACAAATCCCGCCAAACACGTCTTGCACCTTATTGTGCTGGGTGTAGGGCCCTATGAGTTAAGAAATGCAATCCAACAGTTCTTGGTGGGGCAGTTAAAATGGCCAAATTTCATCCTATTCATAGAAAGTGCTACATATTTTCTTTAACTGTATGTAAATATTTACTTTTATACAGTGGTGTAAAGTACTTCAGTAAATGGACTTTGTTACTTTACTTAAGTATTTTTTTGGCTACTTTGTACTTGTACTGAGTATCAAAAATATAAGCAACTTTTACTCTCTACTTGACTACATTTTTGATTGAATATATGTACTCTTTACTCCACTACATTTGAATGGATGCTTACCGTTACTCATTACATTGTGATTGTGCACGACAAGTCGGCATCTTTATCTACCACAGCTAATTTGTTGGGCGGATGAGGCGATATCGCCATCTGCAGGGTGCTGAAGGTACTGTATGCTATTCATGAGCTAAATCATGTGAACGTAATTTAGCAGCTTGCCTAATACCAGGTGTTTAATTAGCGACATGGCTGCAGCCAGTGATGAAGCCGAAGCTTTAATTTATATGTAACTAAGTTGAAAAATAACACTGCTCCTCTTTGCTTAATTTTAATACAGAGAAAACATCTTAATCAATTGAAAAACTACTCAAAATAAAAAATATTGCCCCCCTCTGATACTGAGAGATGAATCACATCAAAGTCAGCTCTGATTTTTTTTACTATGTTTTACTACTTTTTTTTTTTTTTTGATAAATTGTTTGTGCCTGTTTTGAACATTTGAGTTTGACTGAGACGTTTTGTTCTATTTTTTTAATATTTTGTTCTGCCATTTTGAAACATTAAGGTGTTAAATTTAATTTATATATTAGGAAATTAAACCTTTCTTGGTGTTCAGTATGAGTAAAATACTTAAGTTCTTTTAAAATCGGATACTTTAATACTTTTACTCAATTCTTATTGGAATTGGCAACGCTATCTCACGGCCAATTCGTAACTTTTTGATTAGTGGCTAATTCGTATGAATTTGTACGATCTAATTCGTACAAATTATTACGATTTGCCCATCACCCAATGACGGTTGGGGTTAGGGGTGGGGTTAGGTGCCACGCCTCCTTTTTAAAATCGTACATTTTCGTACGACTGAACTCGTACGAATTAGCCACTAAACTGACAAAACGTAAAATACTTACGACATTTCCCTTGTGAGATCAGGCTGGAATTGGTGACTTGTAACTTGTAATGGAGTAATTTTACAGTAAGGTATCAGTACTTTTACTCAAGTATGGTTTTCAGGTACTCTTTACACCTCTGCTTTTATATATATATATTTTCAACAATTCAATTTAACAAAAGCATGCATATCACTCTTAAATGGATGCTCAGTCAAACAAAAAGTATTACAAAAATATATCAGAAGAGGCGGCAATGGCAAAGCTCCAAAAATATCAAATATATGTTTACTTAAAAATGCTAACACAGCGGTGTAAAGTGTAACATGCAATATTAATGACAAACATAGTACAAACCACCAGAAAAGAGTCAACATTAATAAATAACATGTTTAACAGATCAGACCAAAAAATATAATCTTAACTATGAGCTACTAACAATAATAAATATATGAAAAATATATTTGATATTTTTGGAGCTTTGGTGTTGCCACCTATTGATATATTTTTAAACAATTACCTGCAATGAAAGACCTAATTTTTCCAGTCTCCCTGTCGTCTATTTCCATCCAGTCCATCAAGCTGAGAATTGAGAGATTTTTGCGACAACTGATTATGCATTTCTCTTTGGTTTCCCCCACCTATGAGTCATCGTGCGCTCACATCTTTCCCTCTCTCTCTCTCTCCCGTCTGAATCACCACAGGGTGTCAATATAACACATCTCCCTAAATCCTCACCCACGAACATTTACCACATCACGAGGGGCAAACACACTCCCACAGCAGGCCACGCAAGTCAATGCGTCTTATATCACGGGGGGCTGCATCCGCTGCATTGGCCGCATTTGATCTTTCAGAAAGAGAAGCTGACATTTCAGAGGCGCGAGGGAGGGAATGAAAGACAAGTGGAGCTGCAAGATTAGAGGGGCAGGAGTGAGACGGAAGAAAGGAATGAGAATGACAGAAAAAGAGAGGTGTGAAACGACTCTCATCTCATCTCCGCTTTGTATTCTGTGCCTCTCGACGCAGAGAGATAATCTCTCAGGAAAACCCCTCATTCAGGCACACACTCACACATCTGCAGAGTCACAGAGCCCATGATCCACCACATACAAGTCTATGGATCAACCGAACGGCAGTCAAACCATGGGAGACACTGTTTAGTATTAATGCGTTGTTAGCAATCAGACGATTGCCATATTGAAGAAAATCATCATATGCTGGTTAGGTATGTTTTAAAGCATGGTTTAAGCTGGTCCTGAGCGGAAGCTAGTTCTTATGGACCAGCTTAGAACCAACTTCAATCAAAAAATTGACACTGCAGATGGGCTGGGTTTAGGTGGTGTAAGTGGAGTAGACGTTAATAAAATACATCAGGTTACTGTGAGGTTGGGTTTAGAGTTGGGGTAGGTGAAGACCTTCTCGGTTCCTGGGCAATAAAATGCCAGTGTTGGAACATTCTTTCTGAACTCTGTTTGTATGCGTCCTATCCATATTGACACATATATAAGTGGTTACAAGTTGCTATTTTCTAGGCCGATATGTCTAAAAACGATTCTCTCCTTCCAGAACTTTGCTGCCATACCATGGCTGCAGCAGGCACAATAATATTACACAGCACTTTCACCTAGTTACCTAGCTGAGGATTACTTTCAGGTGTAAGATAATATCATTGTGCCTGCTGCAACCATGGTACAGCAGCAAAGTAAACATTTTTGGAGTGAGATGCTAATGGTCCAATCCAGTTCAATAATTTATGCTAAGCTAGGCTAAAAGTGCTCTTGCCAGACCCCAGATCAGCTGAATGAATTTAAAAAATGGTAAAACTCAACTGATGTCAGCGCCAATAGCCTTGTGGTTAGTGCGTCGACACATGGCACCGAGGTGTTCACAGCTACCCTAGCTATCTCTACTCTACATACTTTCCTGTCTCTAAATCTCCACTGTCCTATCGTAATAAAGGTGAAAACCCCTAAAAAAAATAATTATAAAAAAAAAACTCAACTGATTAACTCAAGTTGACTTGTAAAATGAACCAAAAAAGTGGAGTTGTCATTTAACACGCATTCAAAGGTGACTGTTTGGATGTAATCAATACCATTTCCTTTATTTCATCTACTGAGTGAAATAATGAGTTAACAGGAAAGTTACCAAATCAAAAGGATGTCAATGGCATAATCCATGTGGTTTGTTTTGGTGCACTTTCCCACAACACTTCCTATACTAATCATGTGATAAGTAGGTGGAGAATAGCCAACGCTATCTCACAGTAAAATTCGTAACTTTTTGATTAGTGGCTAATTCGTATGAATTCGTACGATCTAATTCGTACAAATTAGTACGATTTGCCCATCACCCAATGACGGTTGGGGTTAGGGGTGGGGTTAGGTGCCACGCCTCCTTTTTAAAATCGTACATTTTCGTATGACTGAACTCGTACGAATTCGTACGAATTAGCCACTAAGCTGACAAAACGTAAAATACTCACGTTTCCTCGTGAGATCAGGTTGGAATAACGGGTCCTTTAAATGCATTTGGCCACATGAGTCTGGATGAAATCCAGTCGAATGTGTTTTTAAACACCTCTGGAAGTCTTCAAAAGTGAACTAACTCAAAATCCTTTTCAAGAAATGTTTATCAAGTATTGTTGATCAGTTAAATTTTGGATCAGTTATTCAGAATCTTAAGGAATATATTTACTGTTTTGTTTAGGCTCTTTCTCAAATCTGTCTTATACCTCTTTTCCTTGCCCCAGAAATATTCCCTATGAAATGGTGCACAACTACTACTTCATTACATGTCACCATATGCAGGTAAAAGCATGAATCTGTAAGCATTATTCATTTATTTCATGATCTTGTATTCATGGACATAACCACAAGAAAACAATCAATTAAAGTTAAATACTGATACCAGACATGTTGTAAATGAATTATCTGCCAGTGGGCTTTTATTTCTGACATGTTATGCTGTCAAGTCACTGGGTATCAGACATGAAAATAGGATGTGAGACTATTGTGCTGTCAGTGAATGGTTTAATAATAACAACAACCTAAAGTAGTTTTTTTTCTTTAAAAAAACATGATTATAAATATGAACACAAGATTCTATATAATGTAAAAAAGTCATTAAAATCCTAATTACTGGCCAAAAAAAATCTGAAAAAAGTAAAAAGTGCAATTTCTACCTCTACACCTCCAACCAAAAGGGAATGAAACCCCCACTATTACTTCCCACGAATACTTGTGAATACTCAAAATATGGGAGTTAGCTAAAAATGTATTTATTTATTTATTTTTGCACTTTCTCATGACTGTAATAAAAGTAATTACCTATGAACAAAAATTATATCAATATGTTATGTTTCAGTAAGAATAATTAAACAATATTTTGCTGAGTGTAATGGACAAAATATGCATATTGACAACACAAAAAGTTCAACAGTCTTACAACCATATCATTTTTCATAGTCATTAATTTGTTTAATTCAATATTAACCTCACCTAATGAGACTGGTGGACACAATGTTTTCAGCACAAGTCTATTGTTGGCTTAATTTGGGAGATCACTAATCAGAGATCATTCTCAATGTTAAGTTGTGGCCTGTATTTATTTTTAATGTATTTGATTGCCATAAAAGTGTAAGAAAGTTTAACCTGGTGCTATAAAATCAATCTGCTGTAGCTGACGCTATTGCTGTGTTGTTAATCTAGCGTAAACACACCAATCCTTTATATATAAAAAAAAAAAACTGAAAGGCTGATGGCTTTTCATTTGTATTTTTTACTATTACAAACTACTATTATACTAAGTTATTGTATAACGATGGTTTGTTCTGTAGACTATCGAATAAAAATATGGTTTAAAGGGGCTAATAATTTTGTCCCGAACATTGTTTTTAAAAAATTAAAAACTGCTTTTATTCTATTCGAAATAAAACAAATAAGACTTTCTCCAGAAGAAAAAATATTATCAGACATACTGTGAAAATTTCCTTCCTTTGTTAAACATCATTTGGGAAATATTTAAAAAAGAAAAAAAAAATTCTAGGGGCTAATAATTCTGACTTCAACTGTATATATATATATATATATATATATATATATATATATATATATATATATATATATATATATATATATATATATATATATATACATATATAGCTGATGGCCGATAGACATCACGATGCTGAGCTGCCCCCTACGTAGCAGCAACCTGCTCAAGAAAAATAAACACTTAGGCCCCATTTATAATACATCTTCGTTTTAAAACGAAACTGATCTGGTGTTTCACCTAGCATTTCTGAAAAGATCTCTCCATCCACACTATGCCACTGAAAACGCACATCACGTGACCACACACACACACACACAAACTCTGTCATGCGCTGCAGTGTCTGAACTCCAGTAGTCACCCCAGAGAGCAGTGCACATCGGACAGTTTATAAAGGATGTACCGCTGGATCGCGTCTCACTATAGTTGTTAAACGTGATATTTAATTAATCTTGTCTCCATCTAACTACTCTACCATCTTTTGAATCTATAAGGTAACATGTCACAGTGTCAGTACACTAATTCAATCTTTCGCTTTCACGCTTGTACTTTGTCATTTTAGCGAAAACCTCAGATACTGTTGGTTGATTCTTGTTGGTTGAGCACCTTTTTTACCAACCAAGTTTACTGATGCCATTATAATGACAGATCCCTCTGCTTACTCATGCCAGAGTCCCGTGGAAAAAAAGTGATTGACAGGTGGTAATTTGTGTGTAACTTATCTTTATTTATTTATGATTTGGTTATGGGTAAAACAAAGACCATGCGGGTCAGGTTGTTAAAACGGTAGGATACAAACGATTAACTTGTTATGAACTAATTAATTATTCATAAATAATTAATTTACCGCCACCTATGACGACGATGCCATTGTCCATCGCAATGTTTCACATTAGACATCGTACGATGCCAAATTAGTCGACATCGCCCAACCCTAATATATATATATATATATATATATATATATACAGTAGTTCTTGAATTATAACGTCACTATAACAGTTTTCATCCCACAGTCAGTGCTTTTGGACTTCCAAGATGCGTTCGTTTGGTATTTTTTGCAAAGCGAGTGCTGAGCAGTACTCAAATGTCAGCACACGCATTCTTGAAAACAACAATTACATTATTTTAGATGCTAAATACACACACTATACAGTACCTCTGAAGTGCCTTCTTATTTGACAGACTTCAAATACACAGGCAGCTGTTTAACATTAACCATCAGCGAGTGCTACACCAAGGTAGATAACTGATTACATATTATTTTACTCTGTTTTGCACAATACAACCTTCAGTCTCCACATTCCTGGCTGTGAAGCCTCCTCAAAAGTCAAAACGGAAACACTCCTCCACAAATACATTCAGGTCTGGCTCCTTTCTGGCACAAAACGCCCACTTTTTGCGCTCAATTCCCAGTGGATGCAATCAAGTCCTGCCCTACATTTTACTTTTTCAATTTTCTCAGAAAAAATTATGTCGTAATCCAAAATGCATAACAATACGGGAGTGCACCGAGTCACAGAGTTAAGTGCACAGCGGAACAATACGGTCATTTATCTGCGCAGACTTGATTTGTTGTTACTTTCTCGGTGTCTCTCGCCCTCGATCTCTCACTCTCACTTTCAATCTCACATCATCCCTCCTTCCACCAGCCACCCACTTGCAAACAGCGGGGAATAATTATGGCTTAAGTGGATTATGTGGCCTGCAGATGGCAGATAAACGAAAAGGGAGAAGAATCGGGACAGTCGATCCGGGCAGAATTGAGGATGAGCTACAGAAATCTGATGGCTGGAATGGGATTCCAGGAAGCGGCAGCAACACGTTGCCCTGAGGGTCGTGTTAAAATGTGTCATGATGCCCTACAAATCAACTGGGAGTCTTTTTTTTTTTTTGCCTGCAGGATTTAGATTAATTTTTTTGTTGGAAGATTGGTTGAAAACTAGGATAGAAAGTTTGCTGGGATGAGATCTTGTCATGGCACCAAATGAGAATGGAGTGCTGCGTCCCGGAGGAAGGTTTCGCTTGAGTTAAGGCTTTTATCAATGCCTATCGCCTGCTGTTTGAAGCTTTCAAAGCCAATAATGCTTGACAGGCCATATCAGCATCTGGCAAAGAACATGTCTGGGTCATACAACATTTCACATCAAACTTCAAAAATAACTTATTTAAATATACAGAAACAAAATGGCAATAAGGGGCAACTCGGTGACTCAGTGGTTAGCACAGTCACCTCACAGCAAGAAGGTCGCTGGTTTGAGCCCCGACTAGGTCAGCTGGCATTTCTGTGTGGAGTTTACATGTTCTCCCCATGTTCGTGTGGGTTTCCACCGGGTGCTCCGGTTTCCCCCACAGTCCAAAGACATGCGCTATAAGTGAATTGGGGAAACTAAATTGGCCGTAGTGTGTGAAGGAGTGTGTATGGGTGTTTCCCAGTATTGGATTTGAACTGGTCGATGTAAAACATATGCTGGATTATTTGGTGGTTTATTCCGCTATGGCGACCCCTGGAGGAAAGGAGGAAAACGGCAATACCTACACATGTCTAAGACTGTGTTCATGTTATCAAAAAAAACTAAGTATACTTTGAAAGGTTGTCTGTTCACTGAGCACAAGGTTAATGTATACATGATAAACAAATGATACTTTTGGATCAGTTTTATATCATGTTGTCAGTACTACTGACTTATAAAACTAAACTGAGTGATCAGTAATCCTGGTTTGTCGATTGTGAGTAAAAAGTTAATGACAATTAGGATGTTTGAATTTCATGGTTAACGCCATGATTGTCAAGATCTTGCTTGAGCTTTACAAAAACACACAAAATAATAATAATAATAATAGAAAGGTTTTTAAAATTTGAAAGAGATTAAATATTTATATAACTATGGACCACAAAACTAGTCAATTGCGATTTATGCATTGTCTGAAAGCGTAATAAATTATCTTTCTATTGGTATGTTAGGATAGTACAATATTTAGCCGAGATACAACTATCCACTGTGCAAAACATATGCTGGATAAGTTGGTAGTTCATTCTGCTGTGGCGACTCCTGATTAATAAAGGGACTAAGCCAAAAAGAAAATGAATGAATGAACAACTATTTGAAAATCTTGAATCTGGGAAAATCATAATAATGAGAAAATAAGCTTTAAAGTTGTATGAAAGTAATATGAAACTCAAAAAAAGAGGTTCTGATATATTTACAGTATGAAATTTACTAAATATCTTTATGAAACACGATCTTTAATTAATGTTTTAATGATTTTTGGCATAAAAGTCTATAAAAATCTAAAATAATGAGAAAATCAGCTTTAAAGTTGTTCAGATTTAGTCCAAAGCATATTACAAATCAACAAATTGTAATATAAAACTCAAAAAAAGAGGTTTTGATTTATTTACGGTAGGACGTTTACTAAATATCTTCATGAAACATGATCTTTAATTAATATTTGAATGATTTTTGGCATAAAAGTCTATAAAAATGTAAAAATAGTGAGAAAATCAGCTTTAAAGTTGTTCAGATTTAGTCCAAAGCATATTACTAATCAAAAAGTAGTAATATTAAACTCAAAAAAAGAGGTTTTGATATATTTACGGTAGGACGTTTACTAAATATGCTTATGGAACATGATCTTTAATATTTTTATGATTTTGTCTTAAAAGTCTACAAAAATCTAAAATAATGAGAAAATCAGCTTGAAAGTTGTTCAGATTTAGTCCAATGCATATTACTAATCAACAAATTGTATTATAAAAACTCAAAAAAAGAAGTTTTAATATATTTACGGTACGAAATTTACTAAATATCTTCATGAAACACGATCTTTAATTAATGTTTTAAGGCTTTCTCGCATAAAAGTCTATAAAAATCTAAAATAATGAGAAAATCAGCTTTAAAGTTGTCCAGATTTAGTTTAATGCATATTACTAATCAAAAAGTAGTAATATTAAACTCAATAAATTAGTTTTAATATATTTACGGTAGGGAATTTACTAAATATCTTCATGAAACACGATCTTTAATTAATATTTTAATGCTTTTTGGTATAAAATCTATAATTTTGACCCACAATGTGTTGTTGTCTATTGCCAAAAATAAACCCATGCAACATGAGACCAGAGTCATATATTGTTTAGAACATCCATAAGAACAGGTGAAATAGTTATTAAATACAGTTTTAAAATTAATTTGCTCTTACAATTTTTTTATATGAGTATGAAAAGATTACTGTTATTCCTTTTTATGTTGTTTTTTCATAATGTGATTTATTTATTTATATTGTACTTTGGCCTGCAATCGCACCTAGAAAGCTAACATAATATAAGGATTAAACAAATGTAACAAGACAAGGGCGCAATACAAAAACAGCTAGTATTAAAATACTGATGTAGAAGTTTCTGAACATGCAGGCTTTTGCAGGATTACAACAGCAAGCAGACATCGCATATGTGTTAAAAATAGCAGCGCCGATTGATTGGAAACATGTTATAATAAACGATTATTCAGAACAGACAGAGAACATCAGAGCCCAAGGCTGTAACATGGACTGTTTTTAGCCTCGTCATTGCAGATATGGTTCAACTATTGAAGGTAATACACAAAGAAACATCAGCTGGAGCAAACAGTCTGGGGATATTTTGCAGACCAGCTGTGCTTCTGTATGATCAGAAGTCACTTTTTTTGCTGCATTAATGCTATTCAATGGTGGCAACAACCATCATTCATACAGTATTCATAATGTTTTTATTGCACAACTACAATATTACCCCATTTGAAATTGACCAGACATTTTGATAACATTACGCTACTTACAGTTGAAGTCAGAATTATTAGTCCCCCTTTGAATTGTTTTTTCTTTTTTAAATATTTTCCAAATTATGTTTAACAGAGCAAGGAAATTTTCACAGTATGTCTGATAATATTTTTTCTTCTGGGGAAAATCTTATTTGTTTTATTTTGGCTAGAAAAAAAGCAGTTTTTAATTTTAAAAAATTCATTTTAAGGTCACAATTATTAGCCCCTTTAAGCTATTTTTTTTTCGATAGTCTACACAACAAACCATCGTTATACAGTAACTTGCCTAATTACCCTAACCTGCCTAGTTAACCTAATTAACCTAGTTAAGCCTTTAAATGTCACTTTAAGCTGTATAGAAGTGTCTTGAAAAATGTCGAGTAAAATATTATTTACTGTCATCATGGCAAAGATAAAATAATTCTATCATGTTTACTAAACTACTAAAACTATTATGTTTAGAAATGATATCATGTTTAGAATTTTTTTAGAAAAAATCTTCTCTTCGTTAAACAGAAATTGGGGAAAAAAATAAACAGGGGGGCGAATAATTCTGACTTCAACTGTATCTTTATATATTTTTTACACCCAAATCAACAACAACAAAAAAAGAAGAAAGAAAATCAAAGAAAACATTAGATAGATACATTTTAACCAGCACTAATTTATAATAAAGAAAGATTGTGACCAGACGGGATGAATTTCATTGCTCTAAAACGCTAATGAGAATCTAATGAGAATCCTAATTGCAAAATAACCACAGTAAACATCTGAATGTGTTGTGATAATCTGAATTTGGGGACTACATTTGTTGATGAAAATATGTTTTTTATTTTATTTAAAGGGACAAGTTCGCCCAAAAAATGAAAATTACCTCATCATTTGTTCTCCCTCATGTGGTTTTATGCTTTCTTCTGTTGAATATGAAAGAAGATATTTTGAAGAATGCTAAATATGACATAAAAATACTAAATTAAAATACTATGGAACTTTAAATATTTCAAAATATCTTCTTTTGTGTGTGTTCAACAGACGAAAGAATCTCAAATAAGTTTTAAACAAGTGAATAGTGAGTAAACATTGACAGAATATCAATTTTTTGGGTGAATTATCCCTAACACGTTTAATTCATAATGAAAATATCCTTATCTTTTACACTTTTCTTATTCTGACTCATGTTTTTGTCAGTTTTATTTATGAACAAATACAATAATATGTTAACTTGCACAAATGCTGCTTCCTGTCTTATAAATATAATCCATAAAATTAACATGAATAAACCCGAAGTGCATTTTTTCTGTGCGGAAGAAGAGAAAAGCACCAAGAAGACGTGATTTCAGTGTGTTACATCAGATTTGCTGCACCGAGGGGTCAAGGCAACGCTGGCAATTTGCAATAAATTGGGAGCATAATTGGTGTTTCACCTTATGTTTGCATATTTTGTTCATCAGCCCCTCACGCATCACCTTTGCAGCATCATTGCTGACCTAACGATTCAGACTGTAGTTTGCTTATGCTTATAGCAGACAACTCAGCAAACAATTTTGTGTTTAATAGACGTCTAATAGACATCTAAACGTAGACAGCTTGGCTAAAACAAGGCTAAACTTGGGCTGTCAGTGAAAATTTGATAGATATCTAAGGCAGATTAGACAGTCTTTATATGTGTAGTTATTCATTTCTGTCTATTTGACAACTACTCTAGTTTTGGGCTATTATTAGATGTCTATTGGATTTTACTGACAGGCCAAATTTAGCCTTGTTTTAGCCAAGATGACTATGTTTAGACATCTATTAGACATCTATGCAGCACCTATGGAACTATTATTGAAAAATTATCCAATAATCCCTTCTCATATAATCAATCAAAATGGCAGATTCATTTTTTGCTGCACTGTTAACTTCAAAACATCTACTGTATAGTAGATTCCTCACTGAATACTGCATTTAATGTGGTTCCACATTAGGGATATCCAGAGCCAATCATATATAGATTATTATATATAGGAAATTGGGCCTGATCACGCAGTTTCAGACTCGATTGGAATCGGACGTTACCTCCCGATCAGGATTAGATCTGAATATATTATATATACACTCTAAAAAAATCCATTATTTAACTTTTTTCCAGCAGCTGGAAAAAAACGGAAAATAACAGCCGTTCAATGACACAAATTTACCGTAAAATAATGCCCGTTAAATTACAGAAGTTTACCGTAAAATTATGGCTGTTAAATTACTAAAATTCACTGCGAAATAATGGCCGTTAAATTACTAAAATTTACCGTAAAATAATGGCCATTAAATTACAAAAATTTAACGTAAAATAATGGCCGTTAAATTACTGGAATTTACCATAAAATAATGGCCGTTAAATTACTGAAATTAACCGTAAAATAATGGCCATTAAACTACAGAAATTTACCGTAAAATAATGGATGTTGAATTTCAGAAATTTACCGCAAAATAATGGACGTTAAATGACAGAAATCCACCGTAAAATAACTGACGTTAAATGACAGAAATTCACAGGTAATTTAAATTTAATGAAATTTCTGTCATTTCCCGTCTGTTATTTTACAGTAAATTTCTTTAATTTAACAGACAATTTTTTTTACTTTTTTTCCCCCAGCTGCCGGAAAAAAAACGTATATATTATAGTGTATATATTCTCATTATTTTTTAACACATCTATAGTTATGCAGTGGCACAGAGTTAGACCTCTGTCGTCTGGAAGTATTATAAAGTTGATGACGACAAAATTGCCATAGCAAACTGTGAGATATGTAAACTTGGGATTGCAAGAGGTGGAAAAAAAAGACTACATTTAACACAATAAACAAGTTAAATTTGAATAAGAGTTGTTGAATGTTAAAATAAGGTGAATCAAATAAAAAATAAGAAGCATCCTGGATCTGTTTATTCTCTCTTCTTTATTATTTTTTTTATGTATTATAGAAGTATCGAATCGGGTTTCGGTATCGGCATATACTCAAAATCAAATTACTCGGACTTGAGGGCAAAAAATCTGATAGGGACATCCCTATTCCACATGTACGATTAAGTCAATAACAAATATACAGTTGAAGACAGAATTATTAGCCCCCCTGAATTATTAACGCCCCTGTTAATTTTTTTCCCAATTTCTGTTTAACGGAGAGAAGATTTTTCAAGTCATTTCTAATCATAATAGTTTTAATAACTCATTTCTAATAACTGATTTATTTTATCTTTGCCATGATGACAGTAAATAATATTTGACTAGATATTTTTCAAGATAATTTTATACAGCTTAAAGTGACATTTAAAGGCTTAACTAGGTTAATTAGGTTAACTAGGCAGGTTAGGGTAATTAGTCAAGTTATATAACAAGTATAACGATGGTTTGTTGTGTAGACTATCGGAAAAAAAAAAATTAGCTTAAAGGGGCTAATAATATTGACCTTAAAATGGTTTTTAAAAAATTAAAAACTGCTTTTTTTCTAGCCAAAATAAAACAAATAAGACTTTCTCCAGAAGAAAAAATATTATCAGGCATACTGTGAACATTTCCTTGCTCTGTTAAACATCATAATAACAATTTATTATGAAAAAATAAGAAATTAAAATTCAAATGGTTGCTAAAAATTCTGACTTCAACTGTATGTATATTTGTTTTTAATCATAAATAGACTAGATACGCATGTTTAATCAGAAAATGTTTTAGGCAATGAATGTTCGACTGCTTCACAGTCAGTCACAGCGATCCACTATGACAAGTCCTCTTAATCACAGAGTCCTTGAAAACACATATATTCGTAATTTCTCTTAGCAACATAAAGACAAGACAGCCTGAAATCCATCAACATGACTTGAAACCTTTCTGTTTTGCTCTGTAATCTATTAATAATGCATGTGAAGGAGGGGAAACCCCCAATAAATCCTTTCAGCCTCCCGCACAGAGCTTGAGTCATACCTTTTTTCCCCCCACATGGGTTCTATACTATAATCTACAGCAGCGGCAGTGAACACTTAGCACATTCATAAATAATTTCCCAAGCCCCATCTCGGATGTTGCCATAAGGCGAAAAAAAAAGATCTGATGACAACACATGCTCAGCCAATAGAAAGGTGCCGTTCACTTTGGGAATTATCAGCCTTATCTACAGGTCTTCTCCGGGAAAACACCCACTATGCAAACGTAAATAATCTAAAACACACATTTCAACTACAACACATTAGCAATCAAAACTATTGATCCTCCTGGGGGAGCAGGAGCTCAGATAAACCCCCCAAATTGTGGTGGAGAACGCGGGCAACTCCTGCTTCCTACATCATCGCAAGGGTTTTTCCTGCTGCAGTCCCGCTTTAAAAAGCATCCCAGATTGAAGGCAAAGAAAGACAGGGGTGGAGGAACAGAAAATGAAGGAAGCTCCTTACCTTATGGTATGCATCTCCTCATCCGAAGCCTAGAAAAGGAAGAAGAGGGGATTACTGAAACGAACATGCGCCTGGTTCCTGAAGCTGCCAAGACATCACTGCGCAGTCTGAAGCACATACAGCTCTCTCTCTTTCTCTCCCGCTCCCTCTCTCTCTCTCTACCCAACAGTGCCAGTACACTTCTGCATCGTTCTCATGTGCGAGGAGGGGAGAAATCTTGACAGATTAAGTGCGAATGGAAAGCACAGGCGCAGCCAGAATGCAGATACACAACATCATACACGCCGCCCCCTCTTCGTCTTTCTCTCCTCCACGAGAGAAACTCACTCATCGAAAAGATCCACAGGATGTGAAAACAGACAACAGAGCGGAGAGAACGACCGAGGGTGAGAAAGAGAGAGAGGGAGATAGTGTGAGAGCGAGAGAGGGGTTGAGGAGGGAAACAGGTGGGCTCATCTGTTGATGAAAGGGATGGGGAGGCACTCGGGTTTCGCAGATCCACTGCGTGCCACAGCTTTCTCTCGTACTCGGTCTGTCTTTCTGCCGCTCCATGAATAATGCAAGAGTCAGATTATGTCAGAGGGATTCACATTCACATTCAGATTTAGTGTGCAGCGGTGACCAGGGGCCGTTCCAGCAGTTCTATTAATTCAACACCAGGCAGGATGCACGTGATTTAGCGTAGTATAATATGCTCAAGCTAATTCGATATCGCATGGGCCAATGTTTAAAAATCATGAAGCCAATGTGTTATGTTCGTACATTATGGTCATTTTGTATACTGTAAATGTAAACTGTAAAAAGGAGTACAAATGCTTCCAACCCAGGCTTATTCTGAAAACATACCCCTATTTACATTTCTGGAGAGTGACAAATATGTCCCAGGAGGGGGACATGCAGTTTTTGTTTTTTGCGAATCCACCAGAGGCCGCTGGGTACGCTTTTTGAGATCTCAAATTTCTCTCACGAGTGCCATTCGCGCCTGCTTTTCTTTCATAAATCCACTAGAGGCCACTGTCGACTGACTGACTGACTGACTGACTGACTGACCCACCCTCCTCCTTCCCTAAACCCAACCAATAGTGTTTTCAAAAGCACAGATTGACCCGCCCACCCACTTCCCTAAACCCAAGCTTAGGGAGTTTTAAAAAGCAATCCAGAAAATTAAAGCCCTCACCCGAATTTTACCACATTTTCAGATTTTACCACATTCTCACCCTGTTATTTACTTGTTTAACTTTTTTTTTTTTTTGGTTTTTGTTTTTGTCTTACCTGCTTTCTGGGACTGTTCAAACCCCGTTGTCATGATCAACTCCACTCTGTGCCTCAAGTCCTTGACGTACATGGTGAGTTAACTGGAAAGCTGTCTAAATTGAGGTTAGCGGTCAGCTGATAAGCACGGAAAGGAATGGCATCATATCGCCTCGTAGCATTCATTTTAAAGACAAAATGCAGCCATACATACTTCTGGCTACATAATTTGGGATCTCCAGAAACGTATATAGAGCTACGTTTTCAGAATGAAAACTGAATTTTAAACTGTAAAAAAATCCGTCATTTTACTTTTTTTTCAGCAGCTATAAATAATGACGTTAAATTACAGAATTTATAGGCATGACTGTGGCCAAGCAGCTAATACAAAAAAACTGGAAATCTCCTTTACCTCCTTCTTTTCGAACCTGGTTAATGGATATGGCCTCCGTTATCCACTTGGAAAAGCTCAAATTTATCAGGTACAATTCTAATGAATAATTCTTTGCTACCTGGGAACCCTTTCTTAGATACTTAGACCTGAAACGTGCTCTATCCAAATCCAGCACCCCTCATGAAAACTGACTGGCACACTACCTTACTTTTTGGTGTCTACATTCTGTGTAACACTACATTTTGTATCCCCAACAGCTGAACCCACATGTATGGCAATTCATATATTTACCTGCAAAATGTGTATACATTTGACAATATTGTTTTTTTTTCTTTTTTTCTGTTGTCCTTAAAAAACCTTAAAATAAAAGTATTTTTTTTAAATTACAGAATTTTAATTTCCAGTAAATTTCTGTAATTTACCATCTGTTATTTTACGGTAAATGTCTTTAATTTAACGGCCGTTATTTTACGTGTATTTTTTCCGGCACCCAGCTTTTCCGGTATTTTACAAAAAGAATTTTTACAGTGTATGTTGAATGCTTCAGTAAAACTCCATAACCTGCTTCTTAAAGTCTGTGAGAAATCAAAATATACTATGTTTATTTTGCTAGTTCATGTTGTTATTCTTAAAGTGAACATTTAGTCCTTGCAATTAATCTGCTCAAAAAATAAGTTGGTTTTGGTAATCTATAATCGAAGTGAATCCTTCTCAGAGTGGTGGTCCTTCTTTGTTGACGTCAGTTTTATGGCTCTTAAGGCCCAAGGTGTTTTTTACATGCATTTTTTATTTCTCTTTGCTATTTGGGCTTATTGGAACCTAATTAGAATAAAAATATAAGTATCATCTTTTGATATGATGTACTTTTAGAGAAAAATGATGTCCATATATGTGGACTCATGGTCTGAATTTACATAAAACACTTTTTCCCGAATTTTCTTTTATGCATATTTAACATAGAATTATTTTTTTGAACTTGTTTGAATATCAGAGAGTAAAAACAAAAAAAATTCCCATTTAGGACAGTTAAAAATAGGGTTTTCGACATTTCATATGCTGCAAAACAGTTGCAGGATGACACTGTGTGTCTGTAACAAAATATAAAACATTCGAAGTATTTTAAATAGCCACTTAGGAGCTAAAAATGTGCTGTCCACGTATGTGAACACTCGGGCCGTAGGAAGTTAAGGCCCAATCCCAATTCTATTTTTGTTCCCATTCCCCTTGGCCCTTCAAACAGAGTGTGAAGGGGAAGGGCTTTAAAATTTACCCCTAAGAAATGGGACAGCACTACAGCACCTGCACACGTCGTCATATGTCATCAGGATCTTTTGCTTCATATGAGATCAGACGATGGCGACTGCTGTAGTTATTCCAGTTGTGTTATTTTTTTGGTATTTATCTTCAGGAAAACACTGAAGGCATATAGTATGTTATCATAACCATATAATGTGGCAATAAGATCATAACTGTACTGTGTATTTACACCCTGGCCATATTCATCAATGTAAACACAAGAAAACAAGATTAACATTATACCAGACACTGTAAAAAACCCATTCCCAGCCATAAGCCCTTCATCTTAGCCCTACGCCTTCAAGCTAAAGAGAATTGGGACAAGGGGAAAGGCTAAGGGGTAGAATTGGGATTGGGCCTAAACAACACAGGCTCATTGTGGATACGTACCCCTGTCTGCATTTCTGGAAAGTGCGAATTATGTAGCCAGAGGTGCATCTTTAAAATTAATGATACAGGGCGGTATGACGGCGCAAAGGCTTCTGTTCCTTTTTCGCACTACCAGTGGACCACTTACCTCCATCCAAACGGCTTTTCTGATGTTTTCAGTTTGCCCAGTAGCTCGTCCTATTCAGTTGAAGTCAGAATTATTAGCCCACCTGAATTATTAGCGCCCCTGTTTATTTTTTTCCCCAATTTCTGTTTAACAGAGAGCAGATTTTTTCAACACATTTCTAAACATAATAGTTTTAATAACTCATTTCTAATAACTGATTTATTTTATCTTTGTCATGATGGCAGTAAATAATATTTGACTAGATATTTTTCAAGACACTTCTATACAGCTTAAAGTGACATTTAAAGGCTTAACTAGGTTAATTAGGTTAACTAGGCTGGGGTGCGTTTCCCAAACAACGACGTAACTCGCGGCTGAACTATCATAGTGCGATGCATCTTTGGGGAAAGAACGATGTAGTGACGAATGTTTCCCAAAACCCCTAGTTTCTCTGTCGCAGATCCATCGCTTGAACCACGTTAGTTATAACGTAAAACGCCCATAATGATGCTCTAAACGGGGTGGGGTAACTTCTTTAGAGAACAACTCCATCATTTCTTTGTGCAAATTATATTGTTTTACACAAACACGCATTTCAAATAAAATCCAATATTAGTTTTGGTAAAAACATCCTCTCGCTTTCCATATTAAATAAAATAAATGTAAATGGCACATATAGGGCCTGTGTTTGCTTTACTAATATTATTGAGAAGTTGAACATTACATATTCTATTCTAAAACATAAAATCACTTACAAAAGCTAACACTATTCTAATATCATATATAAATCATATAAATAAATAAATAAATAATGAGGCGATTTATTATAAATATATTTACTTTAATAATAATATTAATGATGATGATGATGGTTATTATTATTATTATTATTATTATTATTTAGGATATTGTTTATTTATTTTTAAAAAATTACAATTTGACACATGCAAACCACAGCAGAAAGTTCTAACCAACAGGCCCATGTCATATACAGCAGAGATACTTAATAAATAACCCACTATAAAATAAAAGAATTAACGTATGCTATGTTTTTTATATTCACAAGCTTTGGAGACGTAACATAATTTCCGCTTTTAAATATACCTATAGTTTTCGCCATGAGGCTGTGTTCAAAATGACATCAATGTTTTCATAGTGCACCGCGAAGAGAGCACAATTGTAAACATGAAGATCGCTAAAACTGAACTGTAAAAATACTTTTAAAGCAAATTACACCTGAGAGAGATGAGCTTAATGCTTTTTTATTATTAATAATTCCAACTTTGAATGTTAGAATGTTCTAAATGAATAGGGCATAGGGGGATAAGTGGGAATAGAACACAGCCAGGAACTATGCTTTTAACTACAGCTCCAGAGGTGTCGTTTAAGTGCTCAAGTTTGCGACGCAGTTTGCGAATGTTCGTTGGAGCGATGGATTTGGGAAACAGCAAATCAAAGAACTATGTTTGTAACGACGGAACTTGCGACCTTAGTTGGCTAATGATGGTTTTGGGAAACACACCCCAGGTTAGTGTAATTAGGCAAGTTACTGATAAGGATGGTTTGTTCTGTAGACTATCGAAAATAAATATAGCTTAAAAGGGCTAATAATTTTGACCTTAAATTGGTTTTAAAAAAATTAAAAACTGTTTTGATTCTAGCCGAAATAAAACAATAATTATGACTTAAATTGTACATTGGTGGACTTGGGATACGAAGCAGATGGTTTTGAGTTGGGTTTGAGGTCAGCAAAGAACGGTTCCAGAAACCACGTAAAACAAAAGCTAAAAAAAATAAATAAACAACAAGCTGAAAATGATGTGGTGTGAAATCACATGGCCGCAACAACTTTTCTTTTTCTAGATCGCTTTTGAAAACACAATCGGTTGGGTTTAGGGAAGGGGGTGGGTAGGTCAGTCGGTCAGTTAGTCAGTCAGTCGACAGCAAGCTGGCCTGGTGTGCGTTTCTAAAAACCATCGTTAGCCAACTAAGGTCGCAAGTTGTGTCATTACAAACATAGTTTGTTGATTTGGCATTTCCCAAATCCGTCGTTCCAACAAACATTCGCAAACTTCTATGCTTGCAACGACACCTCTGGAGCTGTAGTTAGAAACATAGTTCCTGGCTGTGTTCTATTCCCAGTTATCCCCCCTATGCCCTATTCGTTTAGAACATTCTAACATTTAAACTTGGAATGATTTTTTTAAAAAGCATTAAAGTCATATCTCTTAGGTGTAATTTGCTTTTAAAGTATTTTTACAGTTCAGTTTTAGCGATCTTCATGTTTACAATTGAGCTCCCTTCACAGTCCGCTTTGAAAACATTATTGCCATTTGGAACATAGTCGTGGCTCATGGCAAAAGCATGATTTTAATTAAATATTATTTAAAAGCGGAACTTATGTTATATCTCCAAAGCTTGTGAGAACAAAAAACATAACATAAGTTAATGCTTTAAATTTTTTAGCAGGTTATTTATTAAGTATCTGTACTGTATATGACATGGGCCTGTTGGTTAGAGCATTTCTGCAGTTTACGTGTCAAATTGTAAAAGTAGACTTTTAAGAAAAATAAATAAATAAATAAACAATATCCTACTTAATAATAATAATAATATTAATAATAATCATCATCATCATCATAATTTATATTATTAATATTAATATTAAAGTAGGATTTTTTTCATTTCCTAATAAATAATAAATATTATATTTCATTTCTTAATAAATAGCCTCACTATTTATTTATTTATATGATTTATATATGAAATTAGAATACGTGTTAGCTTTTGTAAGTGATTTTATGTTTTAGAATAGAATATGTAATATCCTCAATAGTATTTGTAATGAAACACTGGTCCATATGAGCCGTTTACATATATTTCAATTAATATGAAAAGCGAGTGCATGTTTTTAGCAAAACTAATGTTGGATTTTTTTAATGCGTGTGCGTGTAAAACAATATAATTTGCACAAAGAAATGAAGGGGTTCTTCTCCCCATAATTCATAATTCTTCTCCCCGATGACCCAAAACAAACAACCCCAAAGTTGTTACCACACCCCGTTTAGAGCATCATTATGGGCGTTTTACGTTATATAACTAACGTGGTTCAAATGAGGGATCTGCGACAGAGAAACTACGGGTTTTGGGAAACACTCGTCACTACATCGTTCTTTTCCCAAACGATGAATCGTACTATGGTAGTTCAGCCGCGAGTTAAATTGTTGTTTGGGAAACGCACCCCTGGTCAGCTGAAGTGTATATTGATTTACGTGTGAAGAGGACGCGCAAAAGAAACTTGAGATCATCAAAAAGCGTACACAGTAGCCTCTGGTGGATTTGCAAATACAAAAACTGTGAGCAGACGCATGTCTGGTTACGTATTTCAATGTCCTCAGAAATGTAGACCTCTGCACATATCCACAATAAGCCTGGGTTGACATTAAAATCCTTAAATAAAAGTCTCAGCAAGTTCCAGTTCATGCAGAATTTAATATGTACAGTAAATAACCATGAACTGACTTTCCCAGAATTCCCTGCAAGACTTTTCATTTTTATGGTTATTGCTACTGTATGATATTTTTGTGTTCATCCCATCACATGATGTACATTAGAGTTTAATGTTACATCTAATTTTGTGTGTTAATGTAATGGTGTTTAGTAGTTGTGTGAATAACACCGTCATTTCTCTGCTAGTGGAAAAGCTGTTGGTGATGAGCATTGGTTTTCATTACCACCTGTCTGGTTACACAAAAAAGTTGGCTACAGAAAAGTAATGTTTGACTATACAAATGGTGGCTCCATCTTACAGTTTTTCTCAGTGGCTTTGGTGCATTTCTCACAACACTATTTACATTTGCACAATAGTTAATGCATTTCTCAAAACAATTAGTCATTTGTGCACATCATAGTAGCAGTTTCTCATTCCTTTCAACAAATTGCAAATGCTTTTGGACATGCATCAATTGCTTTCATACAACTCTCTGCTGTTTGTAACATTCTCATTTGCTTATGTCATGTCAGTCAAAATTAACTAAACTTGTGGATGCTGAATAGTCATTCCATATAAAACTAATAGTGCTCATTTCATTACTTGAGTCATTACATACACAAATGTTGAACTAGTTGTCAAAATCTGTCAAGCAAATTTTATTTGAAAATTTTTTAATCTTTTTTTTCTGAAAATGTCTCCTAAATTGAACAATTTCCTGAATGATTTACAGACCTATGTATGTTGTAGGTTCAGTTCCAATATGTACTGCAATATTTCTTAAAGTTGTGCACAGCTCTGCCCAAAGGGAGTTTATGATTGTTGTAAATAAGGGTGTATTTATTCTTTTGCACAATGCTGTGAATAAATTAGAATTGCAAAGAGCATATGCAGTAAAAATGTGAAACATACATATTCAGTGTCTTGTACTCAGATACCTCACTAAATGCAGTGATGTATAACTTTACTGTAGCTTTCAAATGGCTGTGCAAATAGTATATAGTGCTGTCTTCTTTTCAGGAAGTGTCACCAAAATTTCCACTTTTTTGCATTGGAAAAAATGTACAGCGTAAACTGTCATAATGAAAACATGACAAAGCCATTTGACTATCATGTTCATAAACAATGGTGTCAGGACTTTTCATTTTGATGACACTGACACTTTCATTGACATGAATACTTGCTTTTGAGGAATGAGCTCTCCATTTTGAGCAAGTGATGTACTTTTGCAGGTTATCCACTAGGTTTTGCAGTTTGTACTAATTGTTTCGAGAACTGCATTAACTGTTGTGCAAATGTAAATAGTGTTGTGAGAAATGCACCAAAGCGACTGAGAAAAACTGTAATATGAATTCAATTATAATTAGTTACAATGGCAAATTAATGACTTGTCTAAGGGAAATGTAATGTATTGTAAAAGTGACATTTATTAACACCTTTTCATGGATGAAACACTTATTATTTTGCATTTACATGCAAAGAGAGTCGTTCAATTATGTGTTTTTCAAGTAAATAGGAAGGGTCGATCATGTTCACTCGCGCTCCGCTGCTGATTGAACTGAAGAGTCAATACATTGATCTGTCACGCCACACTCAAAAGGAGTCAAAACAGCATCCATTGTTTTAATCACCAGATTAAATTGAATCTGAAACAAAACAAATCTTGAAGCTTCTTGCAATTATTGGATGGCAGATCTGCTGTATGATGTTTAGTTTTATTCATACATCAACTGAAACAGTCTAAAATATTGGTGTGTGTGTGTAGATAGATAGATAGATAGATAGATAGATAGATAGATAGATAGATAGATAGATAGATAGATAGATAGATAGATAGATAGATAGATAGATAGATAGATAGATAGATAGATAGATATGCAACATATTAAACATATATAAACAAATATATAAATAAATATATAACAAATGTATTAAGCACATGGTATCTTTATAAGTATCATGGTTCTTTATGTACAGTTGAAGTCAGAATTATTAGCCCCCTGAATTATTAGCCCCCCTGTTTATTTTTTTCCCCAAATTCTGTTTAACGGAGAGCAGATTTTTTCAACACATTTCTAAACATAATAGTTTTAATAACTCATTTCTAATAACTGATTTATTTTATCTTTGTCATGATGACAGTAAATAATATTTTACTAGATATTTATCAAGACACTTCTATACAGCTTAAAGTGACATTTAAAGGCTTAACTAGGTTAATTAGGGCAGGGGTTTCCAAACTTTTCAGCCCGCAACCCTCAAAATAACAATGCCAGTGACTCGCCACCCCCAATATCCTCTGAGGTGGTTATAAATACAGAAACCTTGCATGAAATGGCGCACACACACCAATAGACGCAAGTCTATTCTTCATTTTTTTTTTTTATGTATGTCAGTGCTGTAAATGTGCCACAAAGTTTACCCTGGTGTTATAAAATCAATGTGCTGCATCTGACGCCATTGCTGTGTCTTTAATATAATGTAATCACCCCAGGGGTCGCAATCCAATAGAACTAGTAACTATAAGCTACTATAGTAACTATATAGTATATACAGTAGTAACTATAAACGACTATTTTTTTTCTCTTTTGTAGGTTATGGATAAAATATGGTAATTCTTATGGTTTAATAAAAATAAATAGATTTTTGGAAATTACCAGGCGACCCCCCTTCATTGTCCCGCGACCCCTCGGAGGGTCCCGACCCCCACTTTGAGAACCACTGAATTAGGGTAACTGGGCAGGATAGGGTAATTCGGCAAGTTATTGTATAACGATGGTTTGTTCTGTAGACTAATCGAAAAAACAATTAGCCTAAAGGGGTTAATAATTTTGTCCTTAAAATGGTGTTTAAAAATTTAAAACGGCTATTATTATAGCCGAAATAAAACAAATAAAACTTTCTCCAGAAGAAAAAATATTATCAGACATACTGTGAAAATTTCCTTGCTCTCATTTGGGAAATATCTAAAAAATAATAATAATTCAAAGGGGGCTAATAATTCTGACTTCAACTGTAGTCTAAAAATATTCTAATAGATGAATAAACAGTTTTGTATTGATTCATAAGCACTTCTGAAGTATTTGTAATTCTACGAAAAATAAATCATTTTTTTTAGGGAATTATTAGATTTATCATGTACAATATAAATGTGAGATATTGAATTTATATACTGAGTGGATGCTGCCTTTTTGATTTCTTAAAATAAACACAAACACTCTCTAGATATCTAAATTAATTTATTAATTAATTAATAAACACACACATAAATACAAAATAGTTTAACTTTGGTATTCTGTGTTTTAAAAAACAATACAACAATAAATGCAACATTTATTTCCCAAAAGAATTATTCTGCCCCATCCGGAATTTGGTAACATGACAGAAATATCATTTTTTTATTATTTGTTTTGGTAAGACAAAAAAATTAAAAGCTGACATTTTAAGTGCACATTTAATTAACATTTCCACATTTCTTGCATAATTGCATCTTGATTAAAACATTCTGTTTGCAAGTGAAATTTAACATTGATTTTTCTCTTCTCATGTTTGACACTTTTCACACATAATGTTGTCTCGTTGGTAACAGATACATTATGTTTGGAAAAAAACAATTAAGAGGCAGAAAATATTGCTGTGGTAGAAATAAAATAGATGTGCATACATTGTAATTTCAGCCAGTTTTACAGAAATAATAGATCGCATGCTACATGATCAGTGAAATGTTTGGGAGGTGTGTTTTATGATACATGAGACATTGGGTCTTGGAAATATCTAAATATGACCCCTATTTAACAACCCAAGCTCATTCTAAAATCGTACCACTATATGCATTTCTGCAGAGCGCCAAATACGTCCCAGGAGCTACTATTTTTGCAGTTTTTGTTTTCGCTAATCCACCAGAGGCGTCTGTGTAAGCTTTTTCAGATCTTAAATTTCTCTTGCGAGTGCCATTCGAGCCTGCTGTTCTCATGTAAATTCACCAGAGGCTGCTGTCGACTGACTGACTGATTGACAAACCCACCCTCCTCCTTCTATAAACCCAACCAATAGTGTTTTCAAAAGCACAGATTGACCCGCTCTCCCTAAACCCAACTGACAGTTTTTAAAAGCAATCCAGAAAAAGAAAAGCCCTCGCCTGATTTTTACCACGTTTTCAGATTTTACCACATTCTCACCCTGTTTTTACTTGTTTATGTTACTTTTTGGCTTTTGTTTTATCTGCTTTCTGGAACTGTTCTTCACCGCACTCAAAACCCATTGTCATGGCCAACTCATCTCTGCGTCTCAAGTCCACCAACGTACATGGAGAGCTACTGGGCAAACTGGAAACAGTAGAAAAGCCGTCCACACGGAGGTAAGCAGTCAGCTGGTAAGTGTGAAAAGAAATGGCGTCATACCGCCCCGTAGCGTTCGTTTAAAATACGAAATGCAGCCATATGTACTTCTGGCTACATAATATAGGGCAGAGGTGGGCAAACTACGGCCCGCAGGTCATATGTGGCCCGCTGAACAGTTTCATCCGGCCTGCGAGGGAGTTTTAAAAATGCTGCTTCTGAGTAACGTTTTGGTTTCAGAATTAGTCAATTAATGATGCGATACAAGTGAACGCCATTTGATGGCAGTATTGCACGCGGTACAGTTAGTGCAACCAGTAGAATTAGAACACACTCTCGGATATTAAAATGTACTCGACCGTTAATGACTGAAAATGAGTAAGGCAAAAAAAATAATAAAATTGACTCTGAATGTCGTGTGTTTAAGGAAGAATGGACAACAAAATACGTCTTCAGCAATAACGAACAGAAAGAGGTTGGTCTAATATGCCAAGAAACTATTGCTGTTTTTAAAGACTAAAACCTAAGTGGCTGATCACACCGAACGCGCATTTACGTTCCAAAAAACGCGAGGTGCACCGCACTGCCTTTTTGTTGACAAGAAAAAAAGGAGCGTGGTGCACTTTTTTATGTCGTTAGGCAACGATTGAATCAGCTAGTTATTTTGCGAGAGTGTTGCTGTTAATATTAATATAACTTATTTTCAGGCTCATTGTTCACATGAACGCGCTCATAATAACATGACTTGGAATAACAAAGATTAAGATTCTTCTTCCATTTTATCTCAGATTTGTAATGATTGATATAAGCATATTAATACAAGCTAAAATGAGATTGTTATGAATTTGACTCAAATTATATAATAATTGAATACGTCCCCTTTAAAAAGTTCTTTTATCAAAGATTTGTGATTTTATCAAGTTTTATGATGATTGATCTGTATATTCTAAAAACAGTGCAAATTAGATTATTGTAAATTTGACTGAATAGTAAACTTTAAGAATTATTTTAATGTGTTAATATGAGATTTTTTTTATTCTCCACTGTAAAAATTATTATTATTATTATATTTTTAAGGGATTATTTTATTGTTTTATGATGATTGATAATTAAATATAAATAGCAGTGCAAATTCATTTGAGTTGTAAATTTGACTCAATTATAACTATTTAAAAAAATCTGTTTTGTGTTAATGTGACATTTTTCTGTCCGACATTACATGTTCTTTGTATACTGCCACTATAAATAAAAGTTATTTTTTGAAATATTTGACATGTGGCCCTTCACTTGGTTTGCAAAACTTGATGTGGCCCTCGGTTCTAAAAAGTTTGCCCACCACTGATATAGGGCTACGCTTTCAAAATGAGCCTGTGTTGAATATATAAGGTTTGATTTCGCTCTGTGTGTCTCGCTCTTTTTAATGTGAACATACTCATTCATTTTTCTTCGGCTTAGTCCCTTTATTCATCAGGTGTCACCACAGCGGAATGAACCGCCAACTTATCCAGCATATGTTTTACACAGTGGATGCCCTTCCAGCCGCAACCCAGTACTGGGAAACACCCATACACTCTCACATTCACACTACAGCCAATTTAGTTTATTCAATTCACCTGTAACGCATGTCTTTGGACTTGTGGAGGAAACTGAAGCACACACAGAAATGCCAACTGACCCATCCGGGACTCGAACAAGCGACCTTCTTGCTGTGAGGCAACGGTGAAACCACTGAGCCACCATGCCACCCTTTGTAAACATATTATAATTCTTAATTTATAATAAGAACATAAAAGTGGCTGAGTAACAGCTTTAGTTAAACCCTCAGCACAAACTAGTAGGCTTCTCCCTCCCTTTCTAATGCCTGCTTAGCGTACTGGACCAAAACAAACAGTAATATTTTGATAGCACCCGCTGAGCCACAGTAGGTACATACTGTACTTCCACAAACCTGGATTAATGTCCTTATTTGCATATGTACTGTCAATGTCATTTACTGAACCCAGCACACAACTGGAGGCTTGCTTGCTCTGTATTATTTGAATAAGCGAATCAGCGAATCATTAACCGGAGACTCACTCTGACTGGATCATCTGAGACAGTGAGTCGTTAACTGGAGTCTTATTCTGACCAGATACAGTATGTGAATTGATCATTGTTAACTAGACACTCACTCTGAACAGATCATTTAAATTGATGTAAACTTGAGACTCATTAACTGCAGATTCACGATGTGTTCCAAATTGAGTATATTGCCCTCCAAAGAGCACTTCAGAGAGAAAACACACATGGCTGCCACATTAAAGTGTCATTCCAAACTGAAGTTCTCAAGACTGGCCTCTTTGAAGGGCCATTTGAAGTAAAGGATTTCGATGGATATTTCAGTCCCTGTGATCCTTTGTGAAGGGAAGTTGTTTGATGTCACATGCTGTATTCTATTCAAAAGGGCTAATTCCTACACTCCAAATAGGGATGGAGAAAACCCAATGGAATGCAGCGTCACTCTGAACAGATCATTTGAATTGCCGAGTTGTTAGCTGGAGACACCTGAACTGGATCGTTTGATTCAGTGAGTTTTCTTAAAGAGCCCCTATTGTGGGTTTTTGAAAATGACCTTCCATACAGTGTGTAACACAGCTCTAAGTGAATGAAAACATCCAGCTGAGGTTTAAATCTGTTTAAAGGTTTAAAACTATTGATTCTTTAGCGAAATATTTGACTCAGAGTCGAATAAATGAATCGAGTTGGCTTCGGATCATTTGTTTGATCGCATCGACGTCGATAAGGTACATCACCATATATGTACTTCCAGTTCCGTTAAAATGTGCACGTCCTTTCCCTTTACACACTAGCGGAGGCGCGGGGGATCACGGGACTGATCATGACGCGAAGATGACAATCACTGACAGATGGAGATTCGGCTGAGGAGAATAAAGGGTTGAAGTTCATTTTCACAATAATACCACAGTATAGCCAACCGTGTGCTGTGTTCCAACGCACTCTCACGGCAATTCATAACTTTTTGATTTAGTGGCTCTTGTATGAGTTCGTACAATCTAATTCGTACAATTTAGTACGATTTGCTCATTTAGTACGTGATTTGCCCACGCCTCCTTTTTAAAATCATACATTTTCGTACAACTGAATTCGTACGAATTAGCCACTAAACTGACAAAACGTAAAATACTTACGTTTCCTCGTGAGATCAGGCTGGTTTGTTCCTGTCATTTTTAAAAAAAATTTTATACAATAACCTACGCTGCAACGCGGGATTCGCCGGCTGTTTGCTATTGAAAATATCAGTTTAATGGTGTGTTTTAAGTTGTAATCACCCCGCACGGTTTGTAATCATGTATCTGTTATAGATCAGTGCTTGTACTGTATCTCTCAGGTTAAATCTGTATGTGGCTGTTCACATATCGCGTCCAAAATTATGTTAAAAACGTGACGCGTGCTTCTTCCTTTACCGATTTAAATGCGTTTCTGAACTCTTGATCTTCTGCTGTTTGTCTTTGCTATGGCCACCATCAGCTGTTCCTCACACGCGGCTCGGTCAATTTTTAAAACAGTTCAACTTTTGCCACTGTGTGGATTAATACTGAATGTGTGTTGTTATTACTTGGGGTTAGGGTTAAGAGTAGAGTAGTATGCTGGTCTTTAACTACATTTATTTATTTATTGCATTCCTGCATTGGGCTCTCACATACTCTCTGGCTGCTAGCCGTGGTCAGGGGCGGACTGGCCATAGGGAGCATCGGGACATTTCCCGGTGGCCTGATGATCAATCTGGCCTGCCTGCCTGCGGCGCACCCCCCACCCCACCCCGCTTTTCACTTTCTATATCGCATCGGATGTGGCCTGCTGCGCATCGCCAGACCCCCCCACTCTTCACTTTCTATATCTACACTTTCTTCACTTTCTCTACCGACACTCTGGTCTGCCGCGCACTACCACTGCGCACGAATCCCCCCCCCCCTCGCTCTTCACTTTCTAGATCGCATCAGATGTGGCCTGACTGACAGTTACTTTTGCCCGGTTGAAAATGCTTTCACAGTCCCCCCCTGGCCATGGTTCTTTCTGTCTCATGCTGATTCACATGGGAGTCGCTGGGATAATTAGGTAAAAATAAATGCATATTATAAAACAATAAAAGTGTTTTTTTGACCTTGCACGCAGATCAACATGTTGTTGGAGACCCCTAAAACCAAAATAGGACCTTTTTAATGCAAAACAGGGGATCTTTAAGAACAGATGCAATTGTATTTGTTGAATTCATAAACAAACCATTTCTCTATCAATCTATAAACCAATTTAACTAAATGACATAAAAGAATTATCTTATTCACATTGGACACTCAATAGCAGTGGCAGAATGACAAATACTATATAGAGGGGTAAAAGCTTTTGCATTGTTTTTTTTTTTTTTTTTAAGTGTCAACCAAATGAAAATTCTCAGTTACTTGAAAAAATCTACTTAAAGGGTGAGTTCACCTAAAAATGAAAATGATGTAATTACTCACCCTTGTGTCGTTCCAAACCCCTTTTGTCATTTAAATGCAAGTTAAAATATTTTAGGATAAATCTGAGAGCATTCCTCATTCTCCACAGACATCCTCCAAGTTCCCCAGTCCAGAAAAATACAAATAAACATCCTTAAAACAGACAAACATGGTTCAAGCCAGAATATTTTCTATCTATGAGAATACTCTTCTGGTATCCGTGGGGTATACATCACTGCACAGTGCTCAGAAACGTGCGCAATATACTGACACTGAATAGAAAAGATCCAGCCTGATCTCACTAGGAAACGTAAGTATTTTACGTTTTGTCAGTTTAGTGACTAATGTACGAGTTCAGCCTTACAAAAATGTAACATTTTTAAAAGGAGGCGTGGCACACAACCCCACCCCTAAAACTCAATCGTCATTGGGGGATAAGCAAATTGTACTAAATTCTATGAAGGAGATCGGATGAATTCATACGAATTAGCCACTAAATCAAAAAGTTACGAATTGCCGTGAGATTGTGTTGAAAAGAACAGTTAAATAAAGTCATTTTTTTTTTTATGCACACAAAAGTATTCTTGTAATTTGATAGCATTCTGATTGAACAACCTAAGTTAGTAGTACCTTTTCAATATTTGCACGAATCCAGAACCTTGCTGTCTATGGATGTTAGGATTGCGTTGTTTTGTGTTTCTGTGTGTTTGATTGTTCTAGGTTGGGGGCGTGCCTTCAGCACACCTGATGCTGATCAGCGCCCTTATTTAAACCCCGTTAGAGAGTTGGTCGGGGCCACTGTTCATTTACTTGGCAGTTGGCCAGAGTGAGCCAGGTTTAACAATGGAGGATGAGAGAGAGAGAGCTCTGATTCAATCTAAAATATATTCATGTGTGTTCTGAAGATGAACAAAGGGTTCTCAGGGTTTTGGACAACATAGGCTCATTCTGAAAACGTAGCTCTATATACATTTCTGGAGATTGTGAATTATGTAGCCAGAAGTAGGCTGCATTTCGTCTTTAAAACAAATGCTACGGGGTGGTATGACGCCGTTCCTTTTCACACTACCAGCTGAGCGCTTGTAACCAGTGGTGGATTAGGCATGGGTAGGGCCAGACAGAATCTGCGGACATCTTTTGCTAGTTCTGTGCAGAATATTGTAAAAAATCTGCGGATATATGCGGAATGATTTTGAGTGTATCGTAGTTAAAAACTTAATATGTTAAATAACAAATGTATTTAATGTTCACAATGCAAATCCTATTAGATCCATTTATTTTGTAAACAAAGCAAGTCTCTTATATAATATATCTACTGAAAGACAGAAATTTGACTTTACAAACTGTATTGTAAGTAAATCATATAAACGTTTTCATATTAGTCAGTAATATTACTAAAATTAATTTAAAAACTGAATAAATATAAATGTACACACATTTACACACAACTAAATAAATAAATTCAATGATCGGCTGAAAATCTGTGGAGCAAACGTCCTTTTTTGAGTGTATTTACAGCGTTGAGTTACAATGTTTGCTGTTTGTTCAAACTATTTATTTAAAATGTGTTAAAACGACACAATTCTTAAGTGTTTTTTGGGGGACAACTTAATTGTTTTCTATTCAATTCACTTAAATTTGTGGAAATTAATAAGTTATCTTTTCCCAGAGATGGGTTGCGGCTGGAAGGGCATCCGCTGCGTAAAACATGTGCTGGATAGGTTGGCGGTTTGTTCCACTGTGGCGACCCCCGGATTAATAAAGAATGAATGAATAAATGAATGAATGAATGAATGAATGAATAATCCTTCATGTTGTCCCAACCCAAATCAGCATTTTTTTTTTGTTTTACAGTGTAAATTAAGTTAGAAAGATACAGATAAATCTAACAAACATTTGTAAAATAAATAATGGTTGAAATGTTGCTGGTATTTGAAATAAGTATTTATCAATAATGTACTTTCAAAAAAATGTAAAAAAAAAAAAATAAAAAAATAAATAAATGTTAGCTATGTTGTTATTCATAATTTACAGTTTTGATGTTGCACAACAAGAATATTCCCATGTCAGCGCGGCATCTTGCTGGGGGCGACACAGGAGATGGGTTTCGAGTCTGGTTAAAAACGGTTTCAGAAAGCAGGTAAAACAAAAGCCAAAAAATAAAACAAGTAAATAACAGAGTGAGAATGTTGTAAAATCTGAAATTGTGGTAAAATTCATGCTGCCGTGAGGGCTTTTCCTTTTTGTGGATTGCTTTTGAAAACACTGGGTTTAGGGAAGTGGGTGGGCGCTGGTCAGTCTATGCTCTAAAACACTATCGGTTGGATTTAGAGAAGAGGGTGGGTGGGGTTATTAGTCGGTCGGTCAGTCAGTTGACATCGGCCTCTGGTGGATTTACGCGAGAAGAGCAGGCACGACTGGCACTCGCGAGAGACATTTTAAATCTCAAAAAGCATACACAGTGCCCTCTGGAGGATTCGCAAAAAAACTGAGGAGAAAACAACAACATAGAACGTAGCTCCTGGGACGTATTTGCCGCTCGCCAGAAATGTATATAGGGGTACGTAATCAGAATGAGGTTGATTTTGGAATGACGTGAGGGTGAGTAATTAATAACAGAATTTTTATTTTTGTGTGAACAAACCCTTTAAGCACAGTAGCAAAGTAAAAATACAAGTGTGACTATTGCTCCACAAAAGGTTTTGGAAGGACAATAACCTGGAGTTAAGAGCAGTGTTAAAATCCCTAGTGTATACACACAAAATGAATCAATAATACACTGTGATAAAAATAAATGTGTAATACTACTATTACAAAAAATTAAAAAATCAAGAGGTTCTGTTTAAAAGATGTTCCTATGAAAATCTGGCACTGAAGCGGATGACGTGAAGGTTCACTTATTATATCTGCAGTGTCCATTAAAGCAGGAAACTGACTCAATCAACTAATATAAAGATCAGCTTCCTCTTTCCAATGAAGATTGTTTCTGGCAACGACTGGAAATCTCACTTTCCGACAAATGGCAAGGGAGCACTGCGAGTTTCATTTGACAGGCACACACACACACACAAATACTCTCTCTCTTCACACACACACACACACACACTTTCTCTCTCTCTCTTTCTGTTCTCAGGCACACAGACTTGTCTCTCTGCCCCCTCACCGCCCACCTCTTTTTCAAGCAGTTGCTAAGGTGACGGCAAAGACTGAATTTTAATCAGATAATAAATTAAGGCAACGATTTTTGTGTGTGTTCTACAAATGAATGCTTCGCGAATGGAACAGGTAAACATGTTTAAAGCACTTAAAAGCTAACAGGTTCACATCTGGAATAATGACACCTGCAGAATAACATCCCATTAGTCGTTTGAAAAGTGCACAATCACAGGCAATCAGCTCGACATGATATAACCGCACACATGTTTATCAACACTATACTGTTACGTAAAACTACGATCGATCCAATTAGTTGGCAGATACTGTATGGTCCATACACACTAATGAGAAACTTGGCTCCCTTTGTGCCGGATTAGTTATTGATCTGATTTTCGTTCACGCATACAGTGTCTTCAACTGTAAACACACACTATAACAGACTAGGACTATACTGGCGTCTCGTTTACACTTTAATGTACTGCTATCGATGCATGCAGCAAGAGCATAAGGGAGGATGCTGTGTTTTAGAAACACTCTCTATGATATGTGCCTGGGTTTTAGTTTAACGTGAGTAATAAAGTGCGCTGGTTCACTTGTGATACTCTTATCCTTCCAGGGCTCAGCTTGACTAAACGCTGGATTCAATAGCAATGCCTTCTGATATATTTATGAGTCAGGGACAGACTGTATTGTTTACTACTGTTACGGTTTGTATGATAGCGCATCCTACACAGCCTTTATATCTCTGAAATGTCTGCCGAGATAGTTCTTAAAAAGGTTTTTTCTTCTTCTTTTTTAGATTGCAGAAGTACCTACAGGGAAACATAATGCTCAGAGGTTGTTCTTGCAAACCTCTGAAGAGATTGTGAAACTTTTGCTATATTTCTATTGGAGAAATTAAATCTAAAATCACTTGAGGCTATATTGTTATTGTAACATAGTGAGTCGGGGAGACAATAAAGGTGAGGGTCCAAATGTAGTTTATTGACTTTGAGTCAGGCAGGCAATGGTCAAAGCAGGAGCAAACAAAAGCATGAGGGTAATCCAAAAGTGTAGTCATGTTAACAGGCAAAATGGTCAATACAGGCGGCAAAACAACACGAGAAAACAAGCCAAAGGTCAAAAGCACGACAAGACTAGACAAGGGAACGCTTAGAAATGTTATAGTAAACAAGACTGTGTGTGTGTGCTGTCTATATGGTCCATCTGATTAGTCCATCATGAGCTTCCAGCTGTGTGTGTGTAATTAGTGGAAATCAGGAACTGGTGTGTCTGAGGTGCATGATGGGAGTTGTAGTTCATTAATTGGCATATGTGTAGTTCCCCCAGTTATATAATCTAGCACAGGCTAGATCGCTGGTGATCATAATGCTGTGTTTACACCAGACACGGCAAATAAGTCGCGCTATTTATGTGTAAATACTGTAGACGCGTGAACATTTTGAGTTTACTCGCTTCATTCGCACATCAAATCCGCTTCATTCGCATGTCAAATTCACTTCACAATTGACGCAGATTTGCATCATGGGGAGGGCTTCTGCCCGGTGAGTCTAGCTTCGTTGCTAAATGGCTAACATGAATTTTATTGAGAGGATAGCAGTGTTTATGTGCTTTAGGAAGGTTAAAAAAACAGTGTCGATTTGTTTGGAGCCGTGTCTGAGTCCATTAGATACTTTCACAGATGCACGCAGCTCTGTGAGTTCATCAACTCCTCCAGAAACTATACCTGGATGATGGAAGCTTTCAGCAGTGCTTCCGACTGAGCCGGGCCCAGTTTGATGAACTGTTGTCTGTGTCAGCAAGAGGATTTTCTCCCAGGACACCAACAAAAAGCGACACGTCACAATCACGCCCCTACAAGACAAAGCTCCTAACGTGGTGCGAATGTCCACTGAAGTTCAGATTTTCCAACTCGATTTGCGCGAATTGCGCCGCAGGATGTCTATTCACGTCTTTGCATTGACTTAACATGTAAATCACTCACGCTTGACACTTCATCCGCGTCTGATGTGAACACAGCATTAGAAATGTTACATCAAACAAGGCTCAGCAAAGTCTGTGTGTGTGCTGTTTATATCGTCCATCTGATTAGTCCATCATGAGCTTCCAGCTATGTGTGTGTAATCAGGGGGAATCGGAAACTGGTGTGTCTGTGGTGCATGATGGGAGTTGTAGTCCTTTAAATTGGCATATGTGTAGTTCCCTGGCGATCTGCACAGGCTAGATCGTGACAGTTACCATATAAGAGGTGTTAAATTAATATTGTTTGTGAGGCTTAGATTGGTGGTTCAGACTTATAAATTCTATATGTTATTAGTATTTTACAGGGCTGTTGAGTTCTTGACTTCGTTGGCTGATGTAAATTTCCAATAAACTATAAATACATAAAATACTAAAAATGTGTTTCCCATTCATTTTGTTGTACTACTAGCACTTCTGATTAGTTGCTTCGGTGACACTTTATTTTAAGATGTCCTTGTTATGTTCCATGTACTTACTATAGTAGTTACAATTAATTATGTATAATTATATGCAGCTAGCCCCCAAGACCTAACCGTCATTCTGAACTTATTTATATATTATATAGTTCATGTAATTCATATAATTAAAATATTACTCAGCAGTTAGTTACACTGTAAAGCCTGGTTTATACTTCTGCGTCAAGTGATCGGCGTGACCCACGGCGCAAGCCTTGTGCGTAGCCGTGCCTTTATACTTCTGCGCGCTGTTTCTGTTTCTCTGCAATACACTTCCGAAACGCTAGCTCGCAGTAGGTGTTTATGTTCCTCTGTGTCGAGTTTGTTCGCTGGCGTTGTTTCTTCTGAACACTTCCTTAATGTACAAGTGGCTCAAATTCGCTCATTTTGAGGAGGGAACCAGCGGACGTGCAACAACTTTAATCATAAGGTAAACACAAAACAACAGTCTCCATCCTGAGCTCCTTCACGGGACTCCACACTTGTAAACACTCTCTGCATCGGGCGCGCGGCTCTCACCTCCGCCCACACTCATCAGCTCTACCAAGCCGACCAATCACAGAGCTTGCGCTACGCGTACGTGTTACATTTTTTGAGAGCTGCGCGTCAACGACGTCGACGGCCAATGCGTCCACGCGTAGGCTGCGCCATAGCATACGCATGCGCTTGACACAGAAGTTAAATCGGCCTTAACAAGGACACCTTAAAATAAAGTGTAACCATTACTTCATTATAAGAAAAATTGCTTAGAATTTTAGATTATTAGATTTAATTACAAAATTATTAGATTTAATTACAATTTTGATGATTTTTTTTATGTGCAAATAGTTTTTTTATTGAATAATATAGTTCTGGAATCGGCTGTTCATTCCGCTGTGGCGACCCCGCAAGGGACAAAGCCGACAAGAAAATGAATGAATGAATGAGTTCTGGAATCACAAAATGAATGATAAGATTTTACAAAAACTATTTGTCAGCAACACGTTTTTAAACATTTAAAGAATTTTGACAGAATAAAGGTCAGAATAAATATGATTTTAAATTTTTACATGAATATAGGTTTTGTACTAAATTTCACTCAAATTTAGCTTCACAAAAAATGTGCAGCAGTAAAAGACACAAGGAGAAATGCAAAAAAAAGTAATAATAAAAATAATTAAAAACAGATAAAATAATAATAATAGATCTAAAAATCATATAAAAGTCAAATAAAAGCTACCCTAAAAAAGTATATTTTAAGAGATTTAAAAATACTCAGGAATTCTGCATTGTGAATAGCAGAGGGTGAAGAGTTCCACAATTTAGGTGCCAACGAAGAGAATGCCTAGTCTCATAGATTTAGGGTAAGTAGTTGCAAACAATTTGGCTGAATTTAAACAAACAAATTAAGTTAAACATTGCTTACTTACTCCCAGGGCCATTTATATTGAAGTTGATATTAAGCTGCACTATGTTGGTGTTTCGTAACATCTAATTTTTACGAGGTCAACTCCCGACCTGGAGGACCAGGACATACACTACGGACAATTTAGCTTACCCAACTCACCTATAGCACATGTCTTTAGACTTGTGGGGTGAACCAGAGCACCTGGAGGAAACCAAGGTGAATACAGGGAGAACATGCAAACTCTACACAGAAATGCAAACTGACCCAGCCGGGGTCAAACTCACTTTTGTAAACTTAATTTGATGCGAACACCTGGATCTCTTTGACCTCTGTATTGATCAAAATGCAGTGGAACTATAAAAAAGAAATAAAAAGTTCCTTACCATATTCATGTCCCGGGGCAGGGAAACAGATCTGTATGGGTATCTAGAAGGGCTTTCCTCCCTATAGTGCAGTGGACTCACAGGTCTCATCCTCTGGATGAGGTTCAGATGACATTCTGGAGCCTTAACCTCTTTCCTCTCACTGCTCTCAAAGATGATGGCCGTCTCTTTCTTTATCTTAACCTCCTTTATCTCATCCTCCCTTCGCACACAGTCAATATCAGTCTCCAGGTAGGCTTTTCCTACAGTCTCTGGTGCACCTTGATCTTCCTGCATATCCTCCACTGATTGGATGCTCTGTGAAAGGCCTGCTGAATCCTCAGTTTGAGATTCTGGTGTCTTGCTGCGATTGGAGATTGAAGAGCTGGATCTAGAAGACACGGTTTGCCTGTACGACACAAAAAGATTGGTGGGACGGAGAACTCGGCTGCTCACTTCATCCAGGAACTGGGAGAACTTCAGTTTGGCTTCGATTTTTAGCTCTGGCTGATGCTGTAACACTGCCGGAGGCGACACGGCCTGACTGGAGGTCACATTGACTCCCATTCTTCCACTGCTCAGTAGCGCCCCCTGCTGGAAGCTTTTGAGTTTGAGGCTTTTCAGTGACTCACCGCATTGCTCTTCTTCTTCATAACATCTGTTGGTGTTGAGCTTCAAGCATGTGGTCGCCTCCGAGCTGCTGGTGCTGTCCCAACTGGAGGAGCCACTGCTGTTACTGGTGCTTCTTCCGCTGGGACTGGAGGTGAGACTGGTGTTTCCAGCTGCCAGGTACCAGCCTACACAACCCCGGGATGAATAGAAGATCTGGGGTGAGGTGGACGAGTTGGATGAGGTTGTGGAGCTGCATGATCGTCTCCTCAGCTGGAGCTGGTGGTACATGCCGCAAACGGGATCCATCACAGCGGGGGAGCCTGGTAATCCTGTTGGCTGAAGCCGCAGGTTGGAAATGTCCTACAGGATCTGATGGCTGCACAAGCGAATGAGCCAGAAACCCAGTTTTTAAAGCATTTAGCCCCAATCACTGCCCACCGTCTGCATTAGCAGCTCAATATTTAGGCCACTGAATCATTCAGTCCATTGTCTGGCATTTACGTATGTGAAAGTTTTTCCACCTAGAATCCTGTTGAGTTTACTAACAGAAAATGAGAGAATATTATACACTGCTACTGAAAAAACCAACAACAACTGAAACCATCATAACATTTGTAATGGTTTAATGTTCAAAATGGAAATTATATCGCTTTTAAGGTAAACAACAAAGGTCTCAGCCTGAATTATTTTTTCTTCTGTTGGTGGCATATTAAAACCGATCAATCCTAATGGATTTTGCCCCCAAATCCCAGTGCAAAACATTAAAATGTACTGGTTTTAATGTGTAAAATGGGATGTTTGTAATGTTTAAACATAAGTAGTATTTGTAGTCATGGTTTTGATAGTTTCTTTTTATTATGAAAGTATTATGGTCAGACAAAAGCAATGGCAAAACATGTTTACATTTTTAAATAAGAAATTACTATTAACTTTTTACTATTTTATTACATTAAATAAGAACATTTGGTTTAAAATGGCTTTTTTAACCCAACGTTTTTAACCCAAATATCAGCACATGAGCTCAATGTGTATACTCTGTTTATACAGTTGAAACCAGAAGTTTATATACACTTAAAAAAAAAGGAACATAACCATTTTTTTTAAATGTCTGATGGTAAATCATACTAAACGTTTACTATTTTAGGTCCGTTAGGATTACCTTAATGATTTACATTTGCTAAATGCCAGAATAATGAGAGATAATTTTATTAATTTCTAGTCAGTCAAAAGATTACACACATTTCCTTGGTATTTTTTTAGCTTTGCTTTTAAACTTTGGTCAAATGTTTTGGGTATCCTTCCACAAGCTTCTCACAATAGTTTGCAGGAATTTTGGCCCATTCCTTCTGACAGAACTGGTGTAACTGAGTCAGATTTTTTGGCTGTCTTGCTCACACAAGGTTTATCAACTCTGCCCACAGATTTTCTATAGGATTGAGCTCAGGGCTTTGTGATGGCCACTCCAAAACATTCACTCTGTTGTCCTCAAAGCACATTTTGTGTTGTGGTCAATGCCTCTCTGCATCTCAAGTCCGCCGATGTACATGGCAAGCTACTGGACAAACTGGTAACAGTGGGAAAGCCGTCGATATGGACGTAAGCGGTCAGCTGGTAGCGCAAAAAGGAACAACGTCATACCACCCTGTAGCAATCATTTTAAAGACAAAACACAGCCATACGTTCTTCTAGCTACATAATTTGTGATCTCCAGAAATGTATATAGGGCTATGTTTTCAGAATGAGCCTACAGTATGTTGACCTATTGTGTTATTATACAGGCTTAGTGTGCTTTCACATATGTGGTTCGGTTCATTTGGTCCGGACCAAAGGCAACAAATGATACATTGTAGCATTTTTCTGCCGTTTTGGGTCCCTTTCACACCACACTGATTGCTTTGGTCCGAACCAGTTGAAACGAACCAAAATGCAGTCATGTGACAAAATCTACGTCACTCACTGGCCAGATGTTATTGAACGTATTTTCTAAACTGCTTTTCGATTGGTCAGAATTCACGTGGAACTACTGCAAATAAACAAACCGGCAGACACACAATGTCGCTGCGCTGGCTGACGCAGTATCCCTGGTCATAATATACTATGTAGTTTGTATGCATCACTTTAGACAAACTATACATTTCGAGAATGAAGGGCTGCTGGGGCTGGAAAACAATGTTTTAATGCATTGCAATCGGCGAAAGCATTAGGAGAAGGCGTGAAATAATTTAGCTAAACTGCGACATGGTCATCTTTCGGAAATATCACCAATGATCCATCAGGTAATGTTTCTCCCCCCTACCCCCTCCACCCTCCCCTCTCTGTTTAAAACTGTTGGTAAAGCGCTGTCAACAAATATTTTTCCTCCAAACCCCATAAGATAGACAGCGCATCGCACTACGGCAGCTGGATTAGTCCAAAAAGGCGCAGTACTTTTTGCGGTTGGGTCTGTTTTAGTTTGGATCACGTTCTCACCACAAACGAACCGCTCCAGGGAAAGACCACCTCTTCAAGCAGGTCTCGGTACGCTTTTTTGGTGCGCTTTTGGTGCGCACCCGAGTACGATTGCTACGTTCTCACCTGCCCAAACGAACCGCACCAAGAGGGAAAACGAACTCTAGTGCGATTCAACCGAACTAAATATGGCAGGTGTGAAAGCACCCTTAATTCTCTATATATTCTTTCTTAAACAATATATTGTTTCATTCTACTAAAATGTCAATAAGTCACTTTGTTAAACTTTACAGCTGAATTTTCAACTTTAAAAGTCAACAGAGCTGAGATAAAAGTCCCAAAAAAGCCATTTATTATCGCAAATAAAAAAATAAAATCAAAAAAGTGAATTATAAAATATAAACTGCAACCTGTTAATTAACAGATTTTTGATTTTTTTTTTTTTACAGTTGTTGTGTTTCATCCAGCAGTATGCAATTTTTTGTTTGTTTGTTTGTTTAACAATTTTCATGAATAGGATTTGGTGTATATGAAAATGAACGTCAACTTATTCTCTACACGAATTATTGAAGTGTTTAATGAATGTTTATAAATTTTAGCTTGACTTACACTAGGCTAACTACTAAATGTAATGAAATACCATCAAATTATTATGCTGTTACAGAACGTGGAGATAATTAATGTCATGATCATCATTGTTTTGTCTAAGGCACCAAAATATATCAAACTGTACACTCACCGGCCACTTTATTAGGTACACCTTACTAGTACTGGTTTGTACTCTCTTTTGCCTTCAGAACAGCCTTAAACCTTCGTGGCAGAGATTCAACAAGGTACTGGAAATATTCCTCAGAGATTTTGCTCCATATTGACATGATAGCATCACGCAGTTGCTGCAGATTTGTCAGCTGCACATCCATGATGCGAATCTCCTGTTCCACCACATCCCAAATGTGCTCTATTGGATTAGGAACTGGTGACTATGGAGGACATTTGAGTACAGTGAACTCATTGTCATGTTCAAGAAACCAGTCTGAGATGATTTGTGCTTTATGACATGGCGAGTTATCCTGCTGGAAGTAGCCATTAGAAGATGGGTAAACTGTGGTCATAAAGGGATGGACATGGTCAGCAGCAATACTCAGGTAGGCTGTGGTGTTGACACGATGCTCAATTGGTACTAATGGGCGCAAAGTGTGCCAAGAAAATTCAAAGATTAGCAACAAAGTCATATATGATATCATGCTATTTAATAAATATATATTGTATAGCCAAACACACGTAGATCAATTATTTAATTAACATAGTTAATCCAGCTCATTTTTATGAAGTGATGTTTGTGAGGTCACGAGGGAAATTGCTTTAGAAGTTTGCCCTTAATTAGGACATCTATTGATAGCTCAACAGCCTGGGTGTGTGTTTTTTTCAACTTCTTTATTCCAGGCCAATGCTTTCTACCACACATTGATCACAAATAAACAGATAACCTCGCAGGGACCCACTTTTAACGCTGAGAGTCTAACATTTTCATCCAGAATGTTGAGAGTATGATTGTTGTTTAGGTGTGCAAAAAAGGGAAATTCATTATTTCCTGATTATATCACCATTACACATTATCGGCGCTCCTCCTTCGTCTGTTTGAGGGCGAAGCAATGAGTCACTGATGACTAGTTTTAATTAGGCTGCTTGTGTGGCTAATAAGTGTGCCAAAAGTTCAACACAATGAAAGATGGCCCTCTGCGATGTTACATCTGTGGAGTTTCTCATGCAAAAAACAGCCCAGATGCAGGCCGAACAAATGTTCTGAACTAAAACAGAGCTTCTGCTGAGCCCAGGAGCCACCAAATGCACTGTAAAAAAAATCAGCATTCCACACAATTCATTCATGTTGTCCTAACACAAATTAATTAAGTTAACAAATTTAAGTGGATTGAACATAAAACAATTAAGTTGTCCCCCCAAAAAAATCTCAAGAATTGTGTTGTTTCAGCTCATTTTCAAGAGTTCACACTTAGCTGATGATCAATAAAGCCTAATTGGCATGCTGTCCCGGGAGAGAGCCCTGAGCTCGTATATCCTCGAGCCCGGGGCTCCCTCCCGTTAGAAGGGCGAGAGGGAAGTTCGAGCTCAGAAAGGTCTCGAGAACTCCCCCGCTTATCGCCGTGTGAAAAGTGTAAACTAAAGTTGTCTTAGGCAATAATTTGGTTTAGTCGATTGGCTATGGTGTTTGTTTTTGGACGGTGGGAGGAAACCGGGGAACCCGGGGGAAACCCACGCGAACACGGGGAGAACATGAAAACTCCGCACAGAAACGCCAACCGGCTCAATGGGAGATTGAACTGGTGGCATTCTTGCTGTGAGGCAACAGTGCTATTCACTGGGCCGCCGTGTCGCCCTATAGGAAAGCGTGGAAGTAGGGGTGGAAGGAGGGGGAACTTTAAGACGAAGATAGCTGGAGTGAAATCTCTGGTTATTTATAGTGTGTCCGTAATCATCTAATAGGGCAGATTACGGAGCTGACAAGGTGCCAGCCGTGTTGATCATAAGCACGTGATCCTCTCGAAATTAGTTTATAAATAAACCACACTTATATAAGTAGTTTGAACAAGCTGCAAAATCCTTTTTTTGAGTGTGGGGGAAAGTCAGGATGACAGTTTTGGGGCCTCCAGAAATCTGTTTTATTCAACAGAATCCCATCACAGCACATCATTCAACATTTTGATTTACACTGTAAAACATTATATGACAAAAAGTCATGACAACAAATGTTTTTATGTTACTTTAACATATTTTTGGGGCCTCCGGAGATCTGTTTTCTATGGCAATTCATAAATTCTTAATTTACATTCTAAATTATACGACAAAAAGTCACACTGCAAAAAAAAAAAACTTGGTTCCACACAATCAATTAGTGTTGGGTAAACATGAAGGAATTGACCATAAAACTATTAAGTTGCTGCAAGAAAACCCTCAAGAATTATATTGTTTTAGCTCATTTTAAATAAGTAGTTTGAGCAAACGAGGGCATGAAAATAAATGTGTTTGTTACTTTAACTTATTTTAATGAGTTAATGGAGTTAACTTGTTGATAAAGGTTCAGCGGCGGAACCACGCCTCACTTTGTCTCTAACCAATCACCTACTCCCTTAAACTTATTTAAGAAAGACCATCCCTCTAGCACTGTTCTTCTCTTTCTTTTGAACCCACCCTCCCTCCCCCCATTTCCTTGTATCCCTTTCACAATCCTATAACCCTCTTCACTCCTACATGTAGGTTGAATCGGGGGGTCCAACCACTCTGCCAAAATATTACAGAGACAGTACCCCCACTCTGAGTCTCCGGGCATAGTAGGACGCCCGATCAACCTACCCACCTATTCACCAGTCATCCTCTTACTCCCCTTCCCCTTCATCCCACTGTTCTCTTACTATCCCCTTCATCCCTACAGTATAGTCTAGCTTAAAGTGTGGCGTGGTCCATGATGGTGAAATCAGGTTTCAACTGTTTGTAACTGTAATAAATTTAAGCCAGTTTGACTAACGTAGTTGAGATGACTCAAAAATTTCATTTGATTCAACTAAACTATTTAAAGCAGAAAAACTTCTTACTGTGTACTTGCTAATTATTTTTAAATTGTAGATTTTAGTAAGATTTGCTCATCCCCCAATGAGGGGTACACTGTAAAAGCTTTGTTGACTTTGTTTTTTTTTTAAAGTGAAGAAAATTGGCATTTTTATAAAAAATTAAGTTGACAGTTCCAAGTTACAATAGGTTCACTTAGGCCCAATCCCAATTCTTTTTTTGTACCCCTACCTCTTTTCTTTGGCCCTTCAAACAGAGTGTGAAGGGAAGGGCTTCAAAATTGACCCCTAAGAATTGGGACAGCACTACAGCACCCGCACACGTCATCATATGTCATCGTGATCTCTTGCTTCATATGATATAAGACGATGACGACTGCTGTAGTTATTCCAGTTGTGTTATTTTTTGGTATTTATCTTTAGTAAATCACTGAAGGCATATATTATGTTAATAATAATGATATAATGTGGCAATAAGATCGTAACTGCGTATTTACACCGTGGCCATATTCATCTATGTTAATACACGAAAACAACATTAACATTATAGCAGACACTGTAAAAAGCTCATTCCCAGGCAGGGTATTCGAGTGTCATCGAGTGTCAGAATGTTGTGGGACTGCTGTACAGGAGTTATTATTATGGATTATAGATAGAAATTTAGCGGGGGGTTTTTTAGCGTTTTTTTTTTTTTTAAGCATGACGGTAAAACACGAATGCGGTTATGAATATATTAAAACATGTGCTTGTTTGTTGTAAGAATTCGTAATAATGACAAAAAAATACTAATTTGTGGATCTCCTTATTCCGGGTGCAGCTATCCTGCCGTGGTGGCTGGTGTATTCTAGGATATTTTCTTACCCCTTGGTTTCATGTGTGGTCCTGAAAAATCTCTCTTTCGAGGGCTATCTAGCCCTTCCCCTTAGCCCTACGCCTTCAAGCTAAAGAGAATTGGGACACCCCTACCCCTTCACATGAACGCGCAAAATTAGGGGAAGGAGAAGGGCTAAGCGGTAGAATTGGCTTTTAAGGCAATTGGTTTTCTCACTAATCACTTTTTACAGTGTAGGCTTTGGAGGCATGCCTTCTTATAGACCTTTTTCTTGGCTGCTGCATGGAGGGCGCCATATCGACCAGCGTCTTCCGGTAGAATGGTTAGAACTTCCGTTTACAGTGTTTACAACTGGTAATTTGCGCTCCGAAAATTGGTTTCAGTAGCGTTTTGAGTGGATTACGGAGTGATTTGGTGACACCCAACTTTGAAATGTGTGTGTTAAAGCCGTTAAAGCCGTAATCTGTAAGGTGTGGTTCAAGCGTGAGAGAAAAACGTTCTCCTAGTTCACGTGTCTGCCGTCAGAAATACAGTGTGTGTGTGTGTGTGTGGATCTGTGTGCAATACTTCACTGCATCATAGAGCAAACCAGATTACTGGCATGAAACTTAACAGGTGTGTAAGTCATGCAATTTAGCAAAAAATGACCAATAAAAGTCTGTTATTGATACTCTGCTGGCTGATTTGCTGTTCATTCTAATCGCGAGCTGTTTATGTTTCATTTAGTGTGTTGTATTTACCACAGTTTGTGTTTTTCTGTCATTTCAAAATGTCACTTTATTTTCACTTTGTTACAGTTATTAAATCAGTGTGTTAGTGGGACAGTACAGTAGGCTACGCGTGTCAAACATTTTGGTGAACTATATTTGTTTGGGTTGGTTATATATTTGAAAGAAAGAGAAACTGTTGACTTTAGCGATGACGAGGCTTCATTTAAACTGCACAAGATGCCGTCTGTCAGCGAGTGGAAAATGCCATTGGAAATGTTTTCCATCCTATTAGATCACATTTTTTAAAATGATCAGTCCAGGAGGTGGCGCTGATTGACAACATTATTAGTTCAAAGATGATAAAAGCAGGTAAAATAGATTAAAACTATCGTTTCAAAGCTCTCCAAATGTGACCGTTTACACGCATGAGCTGCCGACCGGAAGTTCTTAGCATTCTCCTTGCGCATACACGCAAAGCATAATGGGTAATTTTACGTTCCAAGAAAAAGGTCTATAAAAGTCATTTGTTTTCATAGAAGTGAAATCATATGAATTCATCAACATAGGCTCATTCTGAAAACGTAGCCCTATATAAATTTCTGGAGATCACGAATTATGTAGCCAGAGCTAAGTATGGCTGCATTTTGATTTTCAAAAGAACACTACAGGGCGGTGTGATGCTGTTCCTTTTTGAGCTGAACAGCTGACCGCTTACCTCCGTATGGACGGCTTTCCTGCTGTTACCAGTTTGTCCACACTGTAAAAAATGATGTGATCAATTAGTCCTGACAGCATATGTTTTTAGGTCATTGTAACCTACTAAACTAAGTTAATCATGTTCTAACTTAGTTTTATAAGTTACGCAAGCTGTTTTAAGTCAGTTTAACAAAATATAAGTTCAGAGGACTCATGAGGTTAATTTGATTTAGTGTAAAAATTTAATGCAACTAGGCATCTAGTTCGCCATGTACGTCGGCAGACTTGAGATGCGAGAGGAGTTGACCACGACGATAGGGTTTGAGTCCAGTGAAGAACGGTTTCAAAAAGCAGGTAAAACAAAAACAGAAACCAAAAAATAAAATAAACAAGTAAATAACAGAGTGAGAATGTGGTAAAATCTGAAAACGTGGTAAAAATCAGGCAAGGGCTTTTCTTTTTCTGGATTGCTTTTAAAAACTGTCGGTTGGGTTTAGGGAAGTGGGTGGACGCTGGTCAATCTGTGCTTTTGAAAACACTATTGATTTGCTTTAAAGGAACAAGGAGGGTGGTTCAGTCGATCGGTCAGTCAGTCAGTCAACAGCGGCCTCTGGTGGATTTACGTGAGAACAGAAGGCGCGAATGGCACTCGCGAGAGAAATTTGAGATCAGAAAAAGCATACACAGTGGCCTCTGGTGGATTTGCGAAAAACAAAAACTGCGAGAAAAGGTAGCTCCTGGGACGCATTTTGCACTCTCCAGAAATGTGTATAGGGGCACGTAATCATAATGAGCCTGGGTTGAAATTCATACAATTAGCCACTTTTTGACAATACATTTATCGTAGTTACAGGGTAAAATTGGTATCTGCAGGCTGTAAATTATAGTCCTATTGAGATAGGACAGTGAAGGTTACAGACAGGAAAGTATTGGAAGCAGAGAGAGGGGAGGGGTTGGTGCTGAGAATCAAACTCAGGTCGCCGTGAGTACAGTGCTACATTTCAGCGCACATAACTACTAAAGTCAAATCAAATCACTTTTATTGTCACATCATCAGCAGCACGTGTGCTATGATGAGTGAAAAGCTTAGGTGCTGGCTCCAGATAGTGCAAAATACAGACAGTGCAAAATACAGACAGTGCAGTATACAACAACATACTCACAAAAAACAAGACAATGTAAAATTGACAATGTTGACAGCGATACGTACGATGGATAGGTGTACACATAGTTGTGGGCAGTATTGTTTTAAGTATGGATTTGTTAAAGTGCAGTGCATGCTACCTCTTGATGGTGTGCAGTGCGGGGTAGGGAAGAGTTTGTGTGGGGTGTGTTAAGTGTTCATCAGCCTAATAGTCTGAGGGAAGAAACTTTCCTTCAGTCGGCTGGTGCGTGACCGGATGCTGCGGAACCGTCTGCCTGAGGGTAGCAGAGAGAAAAGTCTATGGCTTGGGTGGCTGGAGTCGCTGATGATTCTCTTGGCTTTCCTCATGCACCTCCTGGTATAGATGTCCTGGAGGGAGGGAAGCTCACCTCCTACTACGCGTCCAGCAGTTCGCACAATCCTATGTAGACCTTTGCGATTGCTGCTGGTGCTGTTTCCGTACCAGGTGGTGATGCAGCCAGTCAGGATGCTCTCCACAGTGCAGGTGTAGAACGAGCGTAAAGTGCTGTTGAACTCTTCTTTCACCAAATGTTTTGTTGTACTTCCTTATATATAGCCTATAATAAATGGTACTTATTATTATTATTTTTTTTTTAAGTATGCTGTAAATTTGGTTTACTTAAATCTATTTCCAGGCCGTAACATAAAGGTTTACCAGAACAATGTTTACTCACAGGGCTTCTTTGTCTGTGGGCTGATATTAGTGGTAGTTGAATAGGTAACCACTTACATATTCAATTCACTTTTGCCGCTTGCATATTCAATGAATTTTTTCGTAAGTTATATTTTTTCACCACTGAAAAAAGAGTGTCAACTTGCTAGTGTTGGCCAACTATGCTAGCACATTTTAGATAACTACCAACTACCAACACACTACTTTTGTGTATGTTAGTTCACTTACTGTGTGAGGTCTACGTCTACGACATACACCTTCTATGTTTATGTTTAATATAATATCCATTTAATCTTTGTTTAGTTGCATTTTCTATGAATATGATTACTGATCCATTTGCACAACATGTCCTCTGCTAGCACCCGTGGCATATGCTAGCTAGCTATAGCCTGACTAAATACTTAAATCTAGTGGTCAAAAGCAATAGTTCAGTATTATTGGACTGCAGATAAAGTTTTTGGCTTGTAAGTTCATTCATTCATTCACTTTCTTTTCGACTTAGTCCCTTTGTTAATCTAGGGTTGCCACAGCGGAATGAACCACCAACTTATCCAGCACACGTTTAACGCAGCAGATGCCCTTCCAGCCACAACCCATCTGTGGGAAACATCCATACACACTCATACACTACGGACAATTTAGCCAACCCAATTCACCAGTACCGGATGTCTTTGGACTGTGGGGGAAACTGGACCACCCGGAGGAAACCCACGCGAACGCAGGGAGAACATGCAAACTCCACACAGAAATGCCAACTGACCCAGCCAAGGCTCGAACCAGCGACCTTCTTGCTGTGAGGTGACAGCACTACCTACTGCGCCACTGCGTCGCCGGCTTGTAAGTGGTGGTACCAAACTAATATTCTTTCAAAGGTCTCAAAATTGCAAGCTCACATGCATTTATCTAAATCAACACACAAATTACTTTCACTTTGATGTGTATTTACGCAGACTTGAAGCTTAATAGTGATCTAAGAGTATAACAACATTCAGAGATGCAACGTAAATCAATGTTTATCTAAATGAGAGCGGGAGAAAGGAGAACTAGAGGAGCTTTGATAAGGGAGTAATGGTGTTAAAACAGCTTGCAGAGGGCTTGTTCACAAGTAATTTTAATTTCATTGAGCAGAACTGTTACAGAAGAGAGAACACAATAAAATGTGATGCTGATCATTGCCGACTTGTTCCACACACTTCATCATTATTAGCACTCGCACTGCTAGGAAAGCTATATGGAAAATAAAGCCTGCAAAGCTTGAAATTGTAAGCTATAAACTTAAAACAGTTTTCGTGATTTTCATTATAACAGATCATGCTAACGTCAAATTAATATATTGCATGCTTTTGGGTTAAAGGAATAGTTCAACCAAAAATTTTAACTTCCTCATCATTTACTCTCACACAAGTGGTTCTAAACATTGACATCCGTAGTAGGAACAAAATATATTATGGTAATCAATGGTTGCTTCCCCCAACCCCCGCCTCCCCCGCAACATTAATTAGTATACAGTATCTTCCTTTGTGTTTAAAAGAATAAAGATTTGTTTTGGTTTTGGATCAAGTACAGGATTAATAAATTATGACAGAATTTAACTATCCCTTCACTCAAAGACATTTTGCTGCATGTTTGAACTATTTATCAAATATTAGCTGAAAAATCCCAATTCTTGCATTTTTTTAACCATCAATTCTCTGATTTTGAGGCACTTGAGAATTAAAGGAATAGATTTGGAATTGATTCTATTTAGAGGTACGAAGAACAAATGAAGAACATAAGAAATTACAATACAGATTGTCAACACTTAGGTTTGAGTAAATATATAGGTGATGTTATATGGTTATGTCTCAAGAAGTTTTTTCCTTTAAAGTGTCACGAAACCCTAAAACGCATTTTTTTTTAGATGTTGACTGACATATACAGTTGAAGTCAGAATTATTAGCCCCCTGAATTATTAGCTCCCCTGTTTATTTTTCTTCCCCAATTTCTGTTTATGGAGAGAAGATTTTTTCAACACATTTCTAAACATAATAGTTTTAATAACTCATCTCTAATACCTGATTTATTTTATCTTTGCCATGATGACAGTAAATAATATTTGACTAGATGTTTTTCAAGACACTTCTATACAGCTTAAAGTGACATTTAAAGCCTCAACTAGGTAAATTAGGTTAACTAGGCAGGTTAGGGTAATTAGGCAAGTTATTGTATAACGATGGTTTGTTCTGTAGATTATATAAAAATATAGCTTAAATGGGGCTAATAATTTTGACCCTAAAATGGTTTTTAAAAAATTTAAAACAGCTTTTATTCTAGCCAAAATAAAACAAATAAGACTTTCTCCAGAAGAAAAAATATTATCAGACGTACTGTGAAAATTTCCTTGCTCTGTTAAACATAATTTGGGAAATATTTAAAAAAGAAATGAAAATTCAAAGGGGGGCTAATAATTCTGACTTCAACTGTATATATCTTAAAACATTATTTGGACGCATATATTTCACTAACAAGCGAAAATTGGTTGCTTTTGTGCTGTTTAGAGCAAATTAATTTTTCCAGTTTAGAAAGAAATTTTAAAGCAAAGTTACGACGATGAGGTCATTGTGTAATTTCCAGTGTGGTGATTGGCCATCAGTATTGGGCAGTAAACAGTAGCTATGTTTCCATCCAAAAATGCAAATGAATTTTATGCGCAAAACTGGATTATCGCATAAAAGATGTGCGAATAACGCAGCGTTTCCATCCAACGAGTCAAATTGAACAAAATCGTCACTTCCTGATTAACTGGTGCCAAATATCAACAGTAAAAACTGAATTTGCTGCACTAGGTGAAGCTGCATGAATCTTTTATTCCTCTAATAAATGACTTGCGCCCCAGAAGGCAATCCTGACACGAAACAACATTTCAGATGTTTTACAATGTGTTCAGCCTGCTGGTTTGTCCATTCACACACATTTTTATCATCACATGATCTCTTATAACAAAATCACAGGTCCTTTTTTTAATGCGCATACTGGAATTTGTGCGGTAAAAGTGTTTCCATCATAGTATATGCGCATCTTTTCTCATCGAATAAAAAGGTTATCCTACTCAGTTATGTGCATATGATTTTTATGCGCATTTTCAAAATTCACGCGCATTATGGGGTTTCCATCAACTGATTTTTTTTATGCACATATGCAAAATACACATAAAAATAGGTGAGTGGAAACATAGCCAGTGACGTCATTGAGTTTTCATCATGTCTGCGCATTAATTCATGAAAAGAAACTTTCATTCATAGACATTTTACATTCCACAAACGGAATTCTTTAGTGTAAAATGCTTCTTTAGATTGATAAAAGGTTCTTCTTTTAAATTAGATTCACTCATTATTTTTCCAGCCTTCATTTGTTCCAAACTTGAGAAAATTTGGGTTTCTTTTTTCTCTTGAACACAAAAGAAGATATTCTGAAGAAAGCTGAACATCTATAACCACTGACTTCCATAGTATTTGCTTATGGATGCCAATAGTTTTTATCTTTCTTCAGAAAATCTTCTTATGTGTTCTTCAGAAGTAAAAAAAGTAAATAGAGAGTACATTTTCAATTTTGAGATGATGCCAACCACAGAGCACTTCTAGAGGTATCTATAAACCTGGACCAGGCCGCATCCTGAGCAAATGTCATGGAAGAGTGGCGAGAATGTGACTGATTCCTGAAAGACCCCAGTAACGATGAGTCTCTGCATTGATCTCGTGGGCCAGCCTGAACACCCGCCGGTGACCTACTCACACCTCTCCAGCTTCTCCACAATAGACGTCCGGCATTCTTCAGCCTCCGGCGACTAGATTGCAGCTCCACACAAGAGTTTTGGCCAGAGTAGAAGTGGTCGTGCCCAACTTGAGTCTGATTTCTCTTGAGTTTTTTTTTACCTTCACTTTCGTCAATTGGTGAAGTTTGTTCCTCGCCTCTGTTGTCACTCGCTTGCATGGTTCGGGATTTGTGGAGCTGCGCATCGATTTGCTCTTCAGTGTTTGGACTCTCAGCAGTGAAAATTAAACCACACTGAACTGAACTTCAACTCTGAAAACTGGACTGACACAGTTTCAATTTACTAGAACTTCTATGTCAAGCTGCTTTGACACAATCTACATTGTAAAAGTGCTATAGGAATAAAGATGAATTGATTTGAATTGAATTTTGACTGAACTATCCCATTGACTGAAAGGTTCTTTGTGGAACCCAACACGGTTCCTCCCTGGCCTTCCTGTAAAAACTTGCAATTAAAATGTTTTGCAAGTGCGCCACAGAGAACACTTAATAAGTAAATTTTATCGTCTCATATTTACAATCTGTGAACTAGAATCTGTGAGTCCCAGATTCCCAGACTTGCCGTTTTTCACTGTATCTCCCAAGCTACTGGGGTTTCCTGACGGTGAACGATTGGACTGTCTATTGAAGAAAACAGTGAGCACGTTTTTGCAGAGCCATCACCAATTATCCCCGCTTGTGCTGATGTAACAGGAATCAATTTCACAGCCACAAGCTCCCAAGAGTCCCATCAGCCCATCGTCTTCCTGTCAGAGGGTGCGGAGCTAAATTTGCCTCTGGCACCATCGGAATACAAAGATTATTAAAGGCATTTATCATAGGAGAATCTAAAGCTTTCCACTTATTATGAAGTACAGTTCATATAATAGAGATCTGCGGGGCCTTGTGGGATGAAGATTCTCTTTTCGTGGGCTCTTGGCTGCGAGATGGAGCCCAGAAGGAGTTGTTTGCCTGAACGTGTACAGAAGGCTGGGCTTGAAGCACAGCACCAGGGGGAACTCATGGGTTTGCCCTCCAGCCAATGCTATATTTAGTAACGTCCACAGCAGTAAGTAGCACCATGAGCCTGGGTTGGTTTTCTGGGTAATTATGGTAGGTTTCTCAGAGGGCTCCGGCACGCATCTAAAGAGTTACATTCTGTCACACTAGCTGTTTCCTGCTGGAGTGCCATTTTATTTGGAGCAACAATGAAAAGGCTTGAGTCAGTGCTAAAAAAACTGTTATTTTCAGGGCCGGTGCTGACAACACGAGGACTGCGTAGCACGAAATGGTGTACAGAGCTAAATGCTTTAACTGTAATTGGGATGTCAAATCTTTTATTCACTTAATAGCTTTCAGAAACATTGAGATTTGCGCACATGGATCTTGCAGGATTGTCTGTGGTTGTGCAGTGTTAACCTTCATGAATGTAGTTTCCAATAAATGTACATTGTGATGGGAAGACATATTACATACACCAGTGCCTTTGCATTAACTTGCATAACTTTCACGTTACACGGAAAAACTCGGCATTTGCTTGCAAAACGTTTTGTGTTCAACTGTTTTGTCAGAAAACACAAACGCATTGAAATCTACTTTTTTCTATCACCATATTCATTAAAGCACTCTGTATGCTTCTATCTGCTCTAACCTTGCAGCACAGCATAACTTACAACAGCTAGCAGATGGAGAAAAAGCAATGCATGAGAGATATTCCAACCTGGTATAAATTTGTACGAGTTGATTCGTAAGAAATGTAAGAATTTAAAAAGGAGGCGTGGCACCCAACCCCACCCCTAACCCCAACCGTCATTGGATGATGAGCAAATCATACCAAATTGTACGAATTAAGGCTCGTACACACCGGGACGCTTTTCGTTTGCGTTTATCGTCAGCGTTTTTCAAGGCGTTTTTTCAGATTCAAACCCAAGCGATTTTTACAGGCGTCGAGCAGAAGAGTATGCAAAATCACTCCTTGACGTTAGATGGCTCTACACAACTTCAGCAGCTCCGTGCACGTGAACAAAAGCGCCAATCTGATTGGTGGAGAAGGTTTTGACGAAGCGCATCAAAACAAAAAAACGAGCATGAGGCATTTTTTTTTAAAAATGACACTTTTGCGCCTGCCGTTTTGCGCGTTGGTGTGCACGATCACATTGACGCCCTTTATTTAGTCACGAGGCGTTAAACGTTGATGGAAAATGCGAGTTAAAAACGTCTCGGTGTGCACGGGCCTTTAGATCGTACGAATTCATACGAATTTGTCACGTACTCAGAAATCACGAAACAAGGATCCAAATGCAAGGTCTTTATTGACGGTGACAAAACTGAATCAAAAATAATAGAACCAAAACAGAAAATAGTGCGAAACAGAACAGGGTGTCCAGACAAGTCCAGATCAAAAATGATTCTCGGAACGGCTGGCAGGTCCAAAACGAATACCGAGCGTCCTAGTGAAGACAGAGCGACAATGAACAAATAACGAACTGACAAGGTACAAAAGAACGTCAAGCACTTATATAGGAGAGATAATTAAATACAGCTGACAGGAATGATGGTTGCAGCTGATCAACAACACGTGACCAAAACACAACGCTACTACAGCGCACATGAATGACAAAACAAAACCACGTGACAATAACAAAGACACACCAGGAAGTGTGCACAACCTGCAACCGTGACACGAATTAGCCACTAAATCAAAAAGTTAAGAATTGCCATGAGATTGCGTTGGATATTCATATAATAGTGGTATTTAAACTACATTGTAAAAAGCTGTTAATTAACAGTTGGCCATGTATCTTGTTATTTACGGGTGTTTTCTATTTGTCTACACTGCCAGATTGCATTATAGGAGTTTTTATAAATACGAGTCTTCGCTGAGGTCCAGCTTCCTGCGCCTAGACTGCAGCTCTGCACAAGACGTTTGGCCATAGGAGAAATAGTCGTGCCCAACTGAGCCTGGTTTCTCTCGAGGTTTTTTGAAATCTTCGCTTTCGCCAATTGGTGAAGTTTTTTCCTCGCCGCTGTCGCCACTGGCTTGCATGGTTCGGGATCTGTAGAGCTGCCCATCGATGGATTTGCTCTTCAGTGTTTGGACTCTCAGTAGTGAATATTAACACACACCAGTGGTGTAGTCCTAAAAAAAAAAGTGGTGTACTATTACACCCGGCCCAAATTTTAAATGAAAATAGGCAATGAAACGACGAAAGTCAATGCTTCTTTGATTCATTAGCTATATATATATATATATATTTTTTTTTTTTACATCAGTTACCTGTAACCATTAACTTCCACAAAAGGAAAAACAAATATGTCAATGTAAGTCAATGGTAACAGGTTTCCAGCTTTCTTCAAAATATCTTCTTTTGTGTTCAACAGAAGGAAAAAAAGACAAACCAGTTTGGAACAAGTAAAGGTTGAGTAAATGGTGACAATTTTCATTTTTTGTGCAAACTATCCATTTAAAAAGAAAAAGATTCAAGCAAATTTGGTCGTTTTAAAGGGAGATGCTAATAGCCTAATCCTATTTAATGATTTATGTTTAGCTAATAGTGCTCCCGCCCAGCAGACTCGGAGATCGGCTGTATTTATGCAGTATGTAGCTTATTTAATCATTTTAATATTAAAAAAAGAGTCAATCAAGATAGTTACAACAATTTAGTTGACATGGAAAGACAGCTTTTTAACTTACTTTCTGGCTTATTACTTTACATTTAATAGCTTCCTTCAAACATCAATCAGCCATTATTTTTGATTGTCACATTCGTACATGCTTGTTTTAAACCAAGCTATAAGGAGTCTGTCTTCTGTTGTCGATATTGTACAGTATGTTAGTAGTTACGCTTACGCGATTTATGAGTAGTCTTTTCCTCATCGTTTTTAGTGTTTTATATACAGTATAGTGTCCTTTCCTGTAGCAGTAGGCACGATTAAGACATGTGAAATACTGTTTTACAGGGGCGATTTTAGGATTTCTCTCGCCCTGAACAGATGTGGTTTGCTGATTAAATGAAAAACGTGCTGAAAACGGAGTGGCGGAAGTCTGCCACTGTTTTCATATCAAAATTAAAGGGGACTGAGGCGATCATTTAGTAGTGTACAGTTCATGACCTAATCGCAAAACCTTTAAGGGTGCTGAATAGAAATATAGGAGGGCTAAAGCGACACCCATGCTGTTTCATAAATTTACCTGAACTGACTTGTTGTGGTCTTCGAAAAACTCTCACAAATTATCGCAAGTTAAACAAAAATGCAACAAATTAAGATAGGAGTTAAAAAAAACCTTTGGTATACAGGGAAAGGGGACATGAATACACATAAACTAGGGAAGTTTAATCAGAAAAACAAGTGAGTATACCGAGGGTATACGCAATTATGGATCCTCAGAAGTGGTAATACCCAAACAGCTCATGGAAAAAAGTAGGCATACTGAGTATACGTGCGTATAGCAAGGACTACACCACTGATGTAGATGTCAATGTTTTACATGTAACATTCAAATATTAAAGTCATTTAATCAATGTATTGATCTATTGTTACACCTCTAATATTAATACACGGGACATTAAACTAAAAAGGAAAATGCTTATTTAGTACTGAAAAATAGAAAAAACATCTCGTCTTAGATTATACAGAGAACATAAAGTTAAAAAATCAGTTTTTATAACCTGTTGTGTTCTTCAAACAGTATAATGACAATGCTCTAAAAAGCAAAAAATAAAGGTTATTCAGTTAATGCACTGTTTGTTTTCCTCTTCTTCTTCTTTTTTTTAGTTCAGTGCTACATTTAATCCTTCCTTTATCATCCACAGACACAATCTTTAGATGTCTGCATCCAAAAACCCCAGCAGGCTGAATTATTATAGGTATTGCTGTGGGAAACAGTGATAGAGAGAGAATTAAAACAGTAAATCACTACCCCCCACCAGGGCTCCATAGCTCTCAGCATCGCCTTTACCTAGAAATGTGTTGCAAACAAATGCATTAAAGAAACGTCTGTATAATAACAGACAGAAGACAGGCTTTCCCAGATGGGTGGGGATTTGTGCTTTGGATGGCATTACTGGACCAGGCATGATGCTTTTGTATGAGCCATAAAGCAGCATATGGGGCCTCATGCATGAAACATTCATAAATATACCAGTAAGCTCTAAGAAATTTGTGCGTAAAACAGACCTTACTAAAAACTCCTAAATATGATTCACGATTGCTTTTTAAACCTTCGATTTGATAGTTAAACATGTAGCATAATCCTCACCTATTAATTCCAGCTATATACGTTCCTTGTTCAGGAATGCAGAGGGATATTCTGGACTCCTTTTTAAGTTTTATTCATTCACTCACTTTGATTTGGTCTCTTTATCAGGGATCGCCACAGTGGAATGAACTGCCAATTATTCTGGCATATGTTTAACCGAAAAATGCCCGTCCTGCAGCAACCCAGTCCTGAGAGTGAAACCCCCAGTGCTTGGAAACACCCACACACATTCACACGCCTCAGACAATTTAGTTTCTTCTTTTCACCTATAGAGCATGTCTTTGAACTATGGGGGGAAACTGGACCACCTGGTGGAAACCAATGCAAACATTGGGAGAACATGCAAACTCCTCACAGCAATGCACCCTGGCTCAACTTTTAGGTGTTAAATCATGTATATTTCATAAATGCAAAATAATATCTAAATACCAAATGCCTATCAATAAATATTGAATTAATTGTGTGGCATTTTTAGCCAGCTTCAAAACGGCAGCAGCTCTTTTAAACGTGTCTAGCTGGTGGTGCTTGAGATCATTTTGATGGCGCAGTTTTGTTTTTGTTTTCAGCTGAGACACTATTGATTGATTCAATTCAAGACAGTAACGCATTAAGTGTATCACATTTTTTAAGACTTGTAAAGCCCTTATCAAGGAAGTTTACCCCAGGCGTATGAATACTTTCAAGCATGGCTGTATATAAGGGCTAATGTACATCCAGCCAGTTGTTCTTGCAGCAGAAGGATGGCCTATAAGACAAAAGGGCTTTCAAGAGTTCACACTTAGCTGATGATTGATTATAATGCCAGTTTGTCATGCTGTCTCGGAAGACAACCCTGAGCTCATAAGATCCTCGAGTCCGGGGCTCCCTCCCATTTGCAAGGCGAGAGAGGAGATCGAGCTCAGGTAGATCTCGAGAACTCCCCTGCTGTAGTAGCTAATGAACAGAAAGTGATTGCTCTTAAGAGATAACTACTTACTAGGAGCATGTCTATGGTGCTGATTTGGATTAGTCAATTAACTTAAGTTGCATGTTTTTGGACGGTGGGAGGAAACCAGGGAACCCACGTGAGCACGAGGTGAACGTGTAAACTCCACACAGAACCGTCGGCTGGCATTGGTAAGCACTAGAACCAGTGACATTCTTGCTGTGAGGCAACAGTGCTAACCATTGGGCCACCGTGCCACCCATAAAAGGAAAGGAGGAGGAGTAGGGGTAGAAGGGGGGATTCTTCAAAATGAAGATGGCTTTTATATGGAACTTAGGGTATTTATAGTGGCTTAGGAATGGTCTGATTGGTGAATCAGAAATCGGATAATGCGGGACCAGCTGCAAGCAATCATAAACACGTGATCCTCTCGAAATTAGTTTATAAATAAACTTCACTTATTTTGCAAAAACAACTGGCTAAATGTACATTATCCCACTTATTTCACAGCCAATTAAACAAATGCTTGATCTGAGCTGTAATAATTTACCAGGTCTTTAATTAAGCATATAGCTTATAGAAAGAAAAGTCTATTAATAAATGGCTGGATGGAGTCTAGACTAACCTGTGCTTATGGTGGGCATGCTTGAGAGAAGCAGAGTTTATTTCTTTGTCTCTGCTTATTTTCCCCTCTCCTGAAGGGCTTAAGATGTTGCTGATCAGCACATGGGGCGTGCTGACTGTGATGAGCTGTCTCCATGGCAACACTGATGCCACACTGGTAGGCTTGCCACACTATATAAATAAATTATAAATAAATCATCATTCAGTTATTATTAGAGGTGTGAACCTACACTGGTCTCACGGTTCGGTTCGGTTACGATTATCATGCCATCGATTCGGTTCAATTCGATATCTCGGTGCATCACGGTGCATTGACGATTCTTTCCATAAACAGTTTTATATTTTCTTCACAGCACAACAATTCTTGTATTAAAATGTATAAATATATTTATATACTATTTGTAAACCAATTTTGTCCTTTAATACAAACAGTCAGATATATAAACTGTACCTTTAAACAACACGAGCATTTATAGACCATTTTGAGGGATGTAAACAAAAACAATGGTCCTAACGTATTTTACATTTTTAATTTCCATTGCTTCTGAGAATCCAAAAAGGTCCACATATTGATAAATAGTGTTATGATGGCTCATTTAAAATCAAGTTATGATTGAATTGCCTCTTGTTACAGTTAGGAAATAGTTTACCGTCAAGCAGGAAATGTTCATGGGCCAATGACATGACCACATTGAAATGGTCTATAGCAAATAAACAAATATAAATATACCGCTCTCTTTCTGAGCCTTGTCTACCAAGTTCTTTCTTACACCCCTTTGATTGGTCATGCGCTCAACAGAAAGGGCTGCGATTGGCTCTTACACGCTGGCGTTCTTCACAGATGCACTCATGGGCCACAGTGAGAGAGAGAGAGAGAAATGGAGTTTACTTTCATTCTCTTAATCTCCGTGAAATAGGAGCTTTTGCTGTAAGTTTCAGTGAAACAGTGTTCAGCAAACACACACGCAGTGAAATTGTGCACAGTTTTAGAGTTTTTACGTAGTTAGAGCGTTGTAAATACTAGCGCTCGCGGCTCGCCTCCCTTGCCATAGTAAGCTACGGCGACATAGCGCTTGTGAGATAAATGACGTCAGTATATAATAACCGGTTATGATTATTACTGAACCGATACCGAATTGTCCGCGTCTGCATCGCGGTGCACCGAAGAAACGATTAATTTTGACACCCCTAGTTATTATTACATAAGTCAATACAGAGCTTAGGTATGGACAGCCTAACACCATGTCCTAACTACATGCGACGCCGCACAGCAATATGTTTTTCATGTTAAAAGGAATTTTTGTCTAACCATCTGTGAGAGCGATGCACGAAATTTCTATTTTAGAAACTGTTTTGCGGCGCCGCAGTGGCGCAATAGGTAGTGCTGTCGCCTCACAGCAAGAAGGTCGCTGGTTCGAGCCTCGGCTGGGTCAGTTGGCATTTCTGTGTGGAGTTTGCATGTTCTCCCTGCGTTCACGTGGGTTTCCTCCGGGTGCTCCGGTTTCCCCCACAGTCCAAAGACATGCGGCACAGGTGAATTGGGTAGGCTAAAATTGTCCGTAGTGTATGAGTGTGAATGAGTGTGTATGGATGTTTCCCAGAGATGGGTTGCAGCTGGAAGGGCATCCGCTGCGTAAAACATGTGCTGTATAAGTTGGCGGTTCATTCCGCTGTGGCGACCCCAGATTAATAAAGGGACTAAAGGAAAATAAAAATGAATGAATGAATGACAAAGATCACCTCAGGTATAGATTATGTACTTTATTCAATGTTAAATGCTTCTAATGTGAGTGTAAGTGAAGTTTCACAAACTAATTTCGAGAGGAGCACGTGATATGATTGACCGCAGCTGGTCTCTCATCTACAATCATTAGTTAGCCAATCAGATTAATCCAAACTCACTATAAGTAGCCCAGCTAAAATTACTCCCTTATCTTCGTTTTCCGAAGAAACCCCCCATCCACCCCATCTCCCCCTTTCTTCCTTTACCACGGGGAGCTCTTGAGAACTACCCTTACATGCTCAGTCAATCAGGCGGGAGCCCTGGGCTCAATTATCTCCAAGCTCAGGGTTCTGTCCCGGGACAGCATGCCAAACCTGCTATCATTTGTCAAACAATATCTAAGTGTGAATTGTTTGAAATACCATTTTATGTGACAATTAAGCCTGATTTCATGAGGAAACATAAGTATTTTACGTTTTGTCAGTTTAGTGGCTAATTCGTATGAATTTGTATGAGCTCAGTCGTATGAAAATGTACAATTTTAAAAAGGAGATGTGGCACACAACCCCGCCCCTAAACCCAACCATTGGTTGGTCATTGGTTGATGAGCAAATCGTAGTAAAATGTACGAATGAGATCGGACGAATTCATTGAATTCGGCACTAATTAAATAAGTTACGAATTGTCTTGAGATTGTGTTGGACATTTCTTGCCATAGCAGCATAGTTCACCTCAGATCTGGAAAATAAAATAACTAGCAGACAGTTTGAAAATGAAATCTGAATTGAATCTGAACTGTGACTGCAAACCAACAACATCAGACTATTATTAATGATAAAGAGATTTAATATGTATTAATTAGATTAAAAGCCTTTACCGTTTCTTTGAGAGTGCAGTAGCTGGTATTTAAATGTTTCTTGCATGTTGCGTCGCTTTTCACGGTGCTTGTCACTGGAATCTAGATAATTGGTCCAAGTATTTGTCCCACCCCTCCTCCAATGATTGAACAGCTGGTTAAAATGTGTCAGTGACAAGTACTGTTTTACCCAGTTAAACATTTATCAAAACTTATAGCTATGACAAAAAACAATATAGGCTCATTCTGAAAAAAGTAGCCCTATATACATTTCTGGAGATCACGAATTATGTAGCCAGAGTTACATGTAGCTTTCGTTTTAAGGATGAAATGCAGCCATGAGGTGGTTTGATGCCGTTCCTTTTCACACTTAACAGCTGACCACTTACCTCCATATGGACGGCTTTCCCGCTGTTACCGTCCAGTGGCTCGCCATGTACATCAGTGGACTTGAGACATAGAGAGGAGTTGACCATGGTGACGGGGTTCAAGTCTGGTGAAGAACGGTGCCAGAAAGCAGGTAACACAAAAACAGAAACCAAAAAATAAACTAAGCAAGTAAATAACAGGAATGTGGTAAAATCTGAAAACGTGGTAAAAATCAGGCTGCTGTAAGGGCTTTTCTTTTTCTGGATTGCTTTTCAAAACACTGTTGGTTGGGTTTAGGAAAGTGGGTGGGCGCTGGTCAATCAGTGCTTTTGAGAACACTATTGGTTGGGTTTAGGGAAGAAGAAGGGTGGGTCAGTCGATCGGTCAGTCAGTCAGTCAGTCAGTCAGTCGACAGCGGCCTCTGGTGGATTTATACGAGAACAGCAGGCGCGAATGCACTCGCGAGAGAAATTTGAAATCTCAAAAAGCGTACACAACGGCCCCTGGTGGATTCATGAAAACAAAAACTGCAATAAAAAACGTATCACCTGGGACATATTTGTCGCTCTCCAGAAATGCATATAGGGGTACGTTTTCAGAATGAGCCTGGGTTGATGAGAAGACATATTAAGTTGTAACATATTATGCTAGTACAACAAAATCCAGTGTAATCAGAGCATTTACACCTCGTATGAAGCAGGTGTACGTTGCTTTCATATCAACTATTATTTGGAAAATACGAACACTCTCATCAATCCAAAAATTTCGGCCTACGTCAGAAAAGCATTATGAACAATTTACACTAATATTTGTTCTGCCCATGTTCCATGAATGAGACCCAGTGTGTCGCAGCGGGACAGATTTAAATATAATTCAGGAGAACCCACAAAGTGCTGAAAACTAGAGCTGTCAGTCACGCTTTTATGAATTTTTTAAATGCCTCGCTCTAAAAGACATGCTGTCACGCTGTTTTACTGACTACTGGTTTTGGTTCCTGTTGACCTGGAAAGCATTGTGCTCTGGGAGTCCCAGAGGCGAGACGAGGGCTGGTCTGACCTCAATGCATTTCATTACATTACATTACAGAAAAAAACTCTAGTCTGCTCCCTCTGTGGGTTTGGCTTACAGTGTAAACATACTCAGTATTCAAGGGCTCACAGAAATAGTATTTCAGATCTGTTTCACAATGTTTCCTCATCTTCTTTTATTTAAGTGTCAACAACAGCGTTCAGATTCAAACCAGTTTGGTAACTGAATGGTTTGAATCATTAAGGATCAGGTACATGTGTCAATCTAAATTCTATTAATTCTGTTTTCTCTAACATACACACACCATTCCATATTCTCTTTATACTGTACATCTACTTACATATTTAAATATTTAAGATACCTATATTGTCTTCAGGATTATTTTTTTCTGTGCTTATTATTTTGTAGCTGTATGACAGGGCTATTCAATTAGTTTGTCATGGGGGACGGTTCATGAAAAGCATCCCAAACGAAGGGCCGGAGAGATATGACTTGCTATATGAGTGATAACACAACAGCAACATAAGCGCCCATATGTTGTATTTTTGCTCCTTAAGGCACCCACGTTGCCATTTTCTAGATTAAAATGTTAATATATTGTATTTTGAAACTACATAACATCACTGCATTGTACAATAGACTTTTTTTTTTTTTTTTTACAAACATTCAAATGTTGTATTTCAGAGCACAACAACAGCAGTGCATTGCTGAAGTAGGCTTCTTCTACATTCAGACACATTCATATGTTATTTTTTGAACTGCATAACAATTAGGGATGCAACAATTATAGATTTTGGTTGTACGATTATATAGTCTGAAGAATAATCATGGTTTGACGGTTATCACGTTTAATGTAAATTCAAGCTTTATATTAGGTGAGCTATTTAGATGACCTGTTGTTGCCATCTGCGTTCATGCATACATAATCATCTTAATATTAATTCGTCTAACATATCTTTTGTTTACACTGCACTGAAATGCATGCAGAACTCTCACCATGAGATGTTTTCTACTGCGTGCGCCTGCAAAGACGCAAGCGCGTTGCTCCGCTTGTGCACGCATATTGTCATATATTCTTACATTAGAAACAACAAACTTGCAAGCGGAAAAGACGTGATATGGGAACGGCCGCTGCGTTAATCCGGTGTGCGGGCGTATTAGCCTCAGTGTACATACTTGGAACTTTGCACAGTTGGCAACTTGTTTAACTGCAGCAGTTTCGTTTTGTTCCGTGCAACAAAAATGCGGCTTAAAGAAGTTTTTACGATTAATTGTGAAGAATTAAAGCGCAGTTAATAGTAAAATCGGCTAATCGTTGCATCCCTATTGACGATATCAGTGCATAGTACAAAAGGCCTTTTCTACAAACATATCCAAATATTTTTAGCTGCCCGCGTCAGTTAAACTGACGCGAGCGTGGTGACTCACGCTCTGCGCAGCTTGCAGCTCATGCTGTAGGCTATTGAACAGGCGCACGTCACTTCGTAACTATAGTGGCCGTTTTTCGGCTTAACTAAATTTATTTTTGATGTCTTGGTCACACTATTTGGAGGGCCGGAACAAATTGCCTCGGGGGCCGGGTTCGGCCCGAGGGCCGCCAATTGAATAGCCCTGCTGTATGATGTTACTTGAGGAGGTTTTTATTATAGTTAGATCCAAATTAATCAAATACTGTAAGTTGAAGTATTTATTAGGCACTCAATTTATGATGTGATATATATATATATATATATATATAAATAAGTATTTAATCACACTGTGATTTTTCAAGATCTCCTACTTAGAAATCATGGAGGGGTCTAGAATTTTCAGTATAGGTGCAATTCCACTGTGAGAGACAGAATCTAAAAATAAAAATGCAGAAATCACATTGTATGACTTTTTAACAATTTATTTGTAAATTACTGAAAAATCACAGTGTGATTAAATACTTGTTTCCCTCACTGTATATATATATATATATATATATATATATATATATATATATATATATATATATATATATATATATATATATATATATATATATATATACAGTTGAAATCAGAATTATTAGCCTCCATTTGAATTTTTTTTTCTTTTTTAAATATTTCCCAAATGATGTTTAACAGAGCAAGGACATTTTCACAGTATGTTCGATAATATTTTTTCTTCTAGAGAAAGTCTTATTTGTTTATTTCGGCTAGAATAAAAGCAATTTTTCATTTTTTAAAAAACATTTTATGGTCAAAATTATTAGCCCATTTAAGCTATATATTGTTTCGATAGTCTACAGAACAAACCATCATTATACAATAACTTGCCTAATTACCCTAACCTGCCTAGTTAACCTAATTAACCTAGTTAAGCCTTTAAATGTCACTTTAAGCTGTATAGAAGTGTCTTGAAAAATATCTAGTCAAATATTATTTACTGTCATCATGACAAAGATAAAATAAATCAGTTATTAGAAATGAGTTATTAAAACTATTATGTTTAGAAATGTGTTGAAAAAATCTTCTCTCCATTAAACAGAAATTAGGGAAAAAAATAAACAGGGGGGCTAATAATTCTGACTTCAACTATATATATAATATAATATAATATAATATAATATAATATAATATAATATAATATAATATAATATAATATAATATAATATAAATTGCTTACTATAATGTGATATGCTGTACAGTATTTCAGTCATAATTATTATATGTTGTTATTTTGTTATATGTTCAGTCGTAATAGTTAACAATATTTTCTTTTGGTATCTTAAATTTTGAAAGCACTATTTGATTCAGTTCTACATATAAGTATTTCTTTGTGGCTCCAAGAATAAATAGTTCAGTAATAAACATTTTCTGTGGTCAAAAAACAAATGTGACTCATTTTGCATACAAATGAATGGTCTTTTTAAAACTAGAAATATGATCAAATGTGCCAAAAATATTACAAGCTACAAACTCCACAATTAATAAACATTTCTTGATATACTTTAATATGTTTTAATAATCATTGAATATAAATGTTACATTCCTATTGTTAAAATAACTTATCTTTTAAAACCTCCAGTTTTTAAGACCATAAAATCATTCAGTCTTAAATATGATGCTAAGTCTTAAATATAAGTTTAATATAATATAAATATAATATAATAAATAGTATAAAATAATATAATATTCATTCATTTTCTTTTCGGCTTAGTCCCTTTATTAATCTGGGGTCGCCACAGCGGAATGAACCACCAACTTATCCAGCACATGTTTTTAAACAGCGGATGCCCTTCCAGCTGCAACCCATCCCTGGTAATAATATAATATAATAAATATAATATAAATCTTAAATATACTTTCATAAAACTAGAAATTAAAAGATCATAAAATTAATTTTAAAAAGCTGTAAAACACAAATTCTCTGAAATTAATACAAATACAGAATATTATAAACAAAGCCATAGAGAGCCTCAACATAATCATTTTGTAATATTTTTGATAGTATTTTGATACAGGGAGAAAAATAAGATGGTGAACATTGGGGGGTTGGCGAGGGATTGTTTGACGTTCATTTTGACATCAAGGTGCCTGCATTTTGGTTTCATCATTTTGAAAATAATTTTGAGGTCAAGAAATTTCTATTTCTGATTGACTTGGCGTTGATTTAGTTAGTTTTTTCAGTTTTTGTACTCGATCTGGGGTGCGTTTCCCAAACAATGACGTAACTCGCGGCTGAACTATCATAGTGCGATGCATCGTTTGGCAAAAGAACTATGTAGTGATGAGTGTTTCCCAAAACCCGTAGTTTCTCTGTCGCAGATCCATCGCTTGAACCACGTTAGTTATAACGTAAAACGCCCATAATGATGCTCTAAACGGGGTGGAGTAACTTCTATAGAGAACAACTCCATCATTTCTTTGTCCAAATTATATTGTTTTACACAAACACGCATTTAAAATAAAATCCAATATTAGTTTTGGTAAAAACATCCTCTCGCTTTCCATATTAAATAAAATAAATGTAAATGGCACATATAGGGCCTGTGTTTGCTTTACTAATATTATTGAGAAGTCGAACATTACATATTCTATTCTAAAACATAAAATCACTTACAAAAGCTGACACTATTCTAATATCATATATAAATCATATAAATAAATAAATAAATAAATAAATAATAAGGCGATTTATTATAAATATATTTACTTTAATAATAATATTAATGATGATGATGATGATTATTATTATTATTATTATTATTATTATTATTATTATTATTATTATTATTATTAATATCATTATTATTATTATTTACAGATGTGTATTATATACACAGCAGAAATTTCTAACCAACAGACCCATGTCATATAAAGCAGAGAAACTTAATAAATAACCCACTATAAAATAAAAGAATTAACGTATGCTATGTTTTTTCTTTTCACAAGCTTTGGAGACGTAACATAATTTCCGCTTTTAAATATACCTATAGCTTTCGCCATGAGGCTGTGTTCAAAATGATATCAATGTTTTCAAAGTGCACTGCGAAGGGAGCACAATTGTAAACATGAAGATCGCTAAAACTGATCTGTAAAAATACTTTCAAAGCAAATTACACCTGAGAGAGATGACCTTAATGCTTTTTTATTTTTAATAATTCCAACTTTGAATGTTAGAATGTTCTAAATGAATAGGGCATAGGGGGGATAAGTGGGAATAGAACACAGCCAAGAACTATGCTTTTAACTACAGCTCCAGAGGTGTCGTTTCAAGTGCTCAAGTTTGCGACGCAGTTTGCGAATGTTCGTTGGAGCGATGGATTTGGGAAACGGCAAATCAAAGAACTATGTTTGTAACGACGGAACTTGCATCCTTAGTTGGCTAACGATGGTTTAGGGAAACGCACCCCTGGTGATTAGCAAAATTAATCACTCGTTTCTTAACACAACATGCGCTGTCACCACCAAACTAAAATTCATGTTTCACCTCCACTCTCAGTTACACTCTGAAACATCCGAGCTCCCGAGCATGACTTTCTAATGCTATTTTACACCCACGCGTGTCGCAGTCACACTTCTCCCAATACCCAGAACGTGCAAACCGGCACATACACACATCACCATATCACCTCTGACTGAAGGCATGGCACAATTCAGCTCCGACCGTCAGTCTATGTTTTATGTTTAGTCCTCTTTCATGAACACTAATTATAGTGTATGTGAGGTTAAGCTTCTTTTTTTTTTTTTTTTGCAGGAGCTCAGGGTGCTCGCTGACTGTAATCCATTGTCATTAATTATGTCTCAAACATACTGAGCCCACTCACTTCTGCTGGAGTCAGAGCTGAAGTATCCATGGAAACTGGAGGACAGGCAGAGCTCATAAAGAGAGCGGTCTGTTGCCCAACACAAAGAGAATGGACAAACGCTTGCAGGCGCCGGGAAGGGACGCTGTCTGTCTGAGGCCCCGAGTGCTTATATGCACTCTTTTGGAATAGAATTTAAAGTGTAATGAGAAATAGTTCACAAAACATAAAGGATTTTTCATCATGTGTAGTTTTTGAAGAACTAGAATGTGCTCTGTGGTGATATAAAAGGCTTTCGCATTAATGGCACAAACATACTGAAGTCTCATAGTGCCCTCTTCTGATTAGTACAGGGATTTTCATTAAGTCTGTGCTCATTTTGAGAACTGCTAAAAGTGAGTTACACTGTCAGTTGTTGTTTTTTCTTCTGTCCAACATGAAAGTGATGTTCTGAGAAAATAAATGTTATGTTGCTCAAACTTTTCACTGCTTTTGTCACTTTGTTTCTTTTTTCTTATCATTTATTGGGACTTTTGCAGTGTTTGAAATGTAACACTTGGTCAGGCATTCATTATTTCATGAGTTAGAATATGGAATATGCATAAGTGCCATGCTGTCTGAAGAGAGGACTCTGAAAGATACCCTAACTAGTGTTATTTCCCTTGTCAGGAGAGAGAAAGAGAGAGAGACAGGGGTCCCAGTCTGTCTAGCCAGGCCTCATATTGTGCCCCCGCTCCAATTTACTTAGGAATCGGGTTTAAAGGGGTGGTGAAGGGGATGTTTGGAGTAGGACATGTTTGATTGTTTATAGCAGTTTGGTCTTGCGCTAATTGTATAATTGAATGATTGTCAATGATGAATTAGCCGTGTCAAAACATCTCAGTGCGCTTCTTTTAAAATTAGTTTATAAAACTTTGCTGAAATATGCCACACGTTATAGGCCAGGGCCTGTGTGGAGGCAGATCAGTCTCAGAAATAATACATTTACAAAATATAATTTATATATTCACAACAAAATTCACATTTACAAAATCCAGTATGTAAGATCAAAATACAATTCGTAAATACACAAATCCAAATCGTGAATTCAAAACACTATTCAAAAATACAAAACTTAATTCAAAAATACACAAATCCAATTCGTAAATTCAAAACATGACTCAAAAATACACAAATCCAATTCGTAAATTCAAAACATGACTCAAAAATACACAAATCCATTTCGTAAATTCAAAACACAATTCAAAAATACAAAACTTGATTCAAAAATACACAAATCCAATTCGTAAATTCAAAACACGATTCATAAATACACAAATCCAATTCGTAAATTCAAAACATGACTTAAAAATACACAAATCCAATTCGTAAATTCAAAACACGATTCAAAAATACACAAATCCAATTTGTAAATTCAAAACACGATTCATAAATACACAAATCCAATTCGTAAATTCAAAACATGACTTAAAAATACACAAATCCAATTCGGAAATTCAAAACACGATTCAAAAATACACAAATCCAATTTGTAAATTCAAAACACGATTCAATAATACAAAACTTGATTCAAAAATAAACAAATCCAATTCGTAATTTCAAAACACGATTCAAAAATACACAAATCCAATTTGTAAATTCAAAACATGATTCAATAATACACAAATCCAATTCGTAAATTCAAAACACGATTAAAAAATACACAAATCCATTTCGTAAATTCAAAACACAATTCAAAAATACAAAACTTGATTCAAAAATACACAAATCCAATTCGTAAATTCAAAACACGATTCAAAAATACACAAATCCAATTCGGAAATTCAAAACACGATTCAAAAATACTCAAATCCAATTCGGAAATTCAAAACATGACTCAAAAATACACAAATCCATTTAGTAAATTCAAAACATGACTCAAAAATACACAAATCCATTTCGTAAATTCAAAACACAATTCAAAAATACAAAACTTGATTCAAAAATACACAAATCCAATTCGTAAATTCAAAACACGATTCATAAATACACAAATCCAATTCGTAAATTCAAAACATGACTTAAAAATACACAAATCCAATTCGTAAATTCAAAACACGATTCAAAAATACACAAATCCAATTTGTAAATTCAAAACACGATTCATAAATACACAAATCCAATTCGTAAATTCAAAACATGACTTAAAAATACACAAATCCAATTCGGAAATTCAAAACACGATTCAAAAATACACAAATCCAATTTGTAAATTCAAAACACGATTCAATAATACAAAACTTGATTCAAAAATAAACAAATCCAATTCGTAATTTCAAAACACGATTCAAAAATACACAAATCCAATTTGTAAATTCAAAACATGATTCAATAATACACAAATCCAATTCGTAAATTCAAAACACGATTAAAAAATACACAAATCCATTTCGTAAATTCAAAACACAATTCAAAAATACAAAACTTGATTCAAAAATACACAAATCCAATTCGTAAATTCAAAACACGATTCAAAAATACACAAATCCAATTCGGAAATTCAAAACACGATTCAAAAATACTCAAATCCAATTCGGAAATTCAAAACATGACTCAAAAATACACAAATCCATTTAGTAAATTCAAAACATGACTCAAAAATACACAAATCCATTTCGTAAATTCAAAACACAATTCAAAAATACAAAACTTGATTCAAAAATACACAAATCCAATTCGTAAATTCAAAACACGATTCATAAATACACAAATCCAATTCGTAAATTCAAAACATGACTTAAAAATACACAAATCCAATTCGGAAATTCAAAACACGATTCAAAAATACACAAATCCAATTTGTAAATTCAAAACACGATTCAAAAATACAAAATTTGATTCAAAAATACACAAATCCAATTCGTAATTTCAAAACACGATTCAAAATACACAAATCCAATTCGTAAATTCAAAACACGATTCAAAAATACACAAATCCATTTCGTAAATTCAAAACACGATTAAAAAATACACAAATCCATTTCGTAAATTCAAAACACAATTCAAAAATACAAAACTTGATTCAAAAATACACAAATCCAATTCGTAAATTCAAAACATGACTTAAAAATACACAAATCCAATTCGGAAATTCAAAACACGATTCAAAAATACACAAATCCAATTTGTAAATTCAAAACACGATTCAAAAATACAAAACTTGATTCAAAAATACACAAATCCAATTCGTAATTTCAAAACACGATTCAAAAATACACAAATCCAATTTGTAAATTCAAAACATGATTCAAAAATACACAAATCCAATTTGTAAATTCAAAACACGATTAAAAAATACACAAATCCATTTCGTAAATTCAAAACACAATTCAAAAATACAAAACTTGATTCAAAAATACACAAATCCAATTCGTAAATTCAAAACACGATTCAAAAATACTCAAATCCAATTCGGAAATTCAAAACATGACTCAAAAATACACAAATCCATTTCGTAAATTCAAAACATAACTCAAAAATACACAAATCCATTTCGTAAATTTAAAACACAATTCAAAAATACAAAACTTGATTCAAAAATACACAAATCCAATTCGTAAATTCAAAACACGATTCATAAATACACAAATCCAATTCGTAAATTCAAAACACGATTCATAAATACACAAATCCAATTCGTAAATTCAAAACATGACTTAAAAATACACAAATCCAATTCGGAAATTCAAAACACGATTCAAAAATACAAAACTTGATTCAAAAATACACAAATCCAATTCGTAAATTCAAAACACGATTCATAAATACACAAATCCAATTCGTAAATTCAAAACACGATTCATAAATACACAAATCCAATTTGTAAATTCAAAACATGACTTAAAAATACACAAATCCAATTCGTAAATTCAAAACACGATTCAAAAATACACAAATCCAATTCATAAATTCAAAACACAATTCAAAAATACACAAATCCAATTCATAAATTCAAAACCCAATTCACAATTTAGACAAATCCCATTAATTTGATGAAAAGATTTATGATTTTTACTTGTGAATTCACAAATTGTGTGTTGTGTTTTGAATTTACAGATTGGATTTTGTAAATGTGAATTGTGCTGTGAATGAATTTTATTTTGTAAATGTATTATTTTCGACACTGATCTGGCTTCATAGGGCCTGTATTCATAAAACATTTCTTACCACTAAGAGCTCAAAATCACTAACGATCAAGCCTGGACAGATCACTGGAGCACCACAAATCTGTTACAGAATTGGACTTCAAATCCCATCATGCACCTCACACACACATCAGTTCCAGTTCTCTTCCTGATTGCACACACGCAGCTGCAAATGAATCATAGACTGATTGCATGGACTATACATTCACCTCTCACACACGCATTCATTGCTGAGTCTTGGCGTGTTTAACTGTAACATTGCTAAGTGTTTTCTTTGTCTAGTCTTACCATGCCTTTAGATCCTTGCCTTGTTTCTTTATTTGTCATGTTTGCCGCCTGCACCGAACTCTGCCTATGACCACGACAATGCTATTGGATCTGCCTGCCTGACTAAGCTGCATTTGGACCCTCAACTCCGTTGTCACTCTGACTCCTTAAGGCTGATTTAAACTTCTGCGTCAAGCGCATGCGTATGGCCCAGCACAGCCTTTGCGCGGTCGCATAGACCTCGCCGTGGCTGATGTCGACGCTGACGCACACCTCTCAAAAAATGTAACTACACGTCGCAATGACCCCTAGCGCAAGCTCTGTGATTGGTCGGCTTGTAGCTGTGCTGAGTGTTGGCAGTGCTGAGAGCCGCAAGCTCAATGGAATGAGTGTTTACAAGTGTCGAGTCCCGTTAAGGAGCTCCAACTGGAAACTTTTGTTATGTGTTTACCTTATGATTAAAGTTGTTGCACGCCGGCCAGTTCCTGCCTCTAAATTAGCAAGTTTAAGCTACTTGTACATTAAGGTAAAGTTCAGAAAAAAACAAAACACCCATGAAGAAACTCTATAAAGAGGAACATAACAGAACCTACTGCCAGCTAGTGCTTCAGAAGTGTCATTGCAGCGCAATACAAACAGCACGCAGACGTATGATGCATGGCTACGCACAAGGCAGGCACTGTGGGATTTAAGCAAAGAGTTTGCTCTTAAAGGCACAATATGTACACTGTTAACAATTTTTGTAAATTATACAGTATTTAACTGTGATGTGAACTCTATTTTACTGTAGGGCAGTTATTCAGTATGTTACTGTATTTTAAAATTGCACTGTTAAAATTACTGTATATTTTACAGTAATACAATACATATATAAACATATACAGTAAATCTAGAGCAATATGATGCTGTAAATGTAAATACATGATTTTTGCTGTAACTGATTTACAGTAAATTACTGTAGATTCTACAGAAAATTGTTAACAGTGTAAAATTTGTTTTATAGTTACAGGGTTATATATTTTCCTGGCTGGTGTACTTACATTATACCAGAAGTTGAGAAGAAATAAGATTTCAAATAAGATCTCAGATCTAAAACAAAAACACACACAATTTTACTGTTTCGTTGTCCAGGGTCACATAATTATCTTAACATTATCTTACCATAATGGAATACCTCTATGATAAGGCAGTAACTTATTGAAAGCTCATTGTTGTTAAATGTTTTTAACATTGCCAAAAACAGACGTTTAAGGATAGTCTGTGGTTTGGTCTTAGTGATTTCTCTCCACTACCCCTAACATTTGATTGATTTAGGAGCTAGTTTGAGCTCTTTGTTAAATACTTTTAGAGCAAAAGTCCAAAATTTGGGACTGACACACCCATTATTTTTACAAAGTTCTACAAAATCTGCAAGTTAGGATATTCTTTTAGCCTTAGGATGTATTGTGAATTTGGGCACAGACTGAACAGCTTGCAAACCTCTTTCATTGTTAAAAAGTTCCTGTCAGAATTTGCTGAATGTGAAACATTTGAAATGAATTACAGAAAGCTATTTTATAAGAGTTTAATAAGTAAGTTTACTGGAATTTGCACAATTATTTATCTAAGAAAAGAGAAAACAAACGTAGAATTTTCAGAGGGATTAATTGTTATATTTAGGTAAATTGATAGGTCTATTAATAAAATATTGATTTCAGCAGTTGTTATTGCATTATATATATATATATGAAAAGTGTATTGATTACTTGAAAAGTTAGCAAACCTGTAGCTCACTCTAAAAAGTGCTAAATAATATTAAAAGTGTTTCTTTGGCACTTTATGAACCACTTTTTGAGTACTACATAGCAACGATGCATTTAAAGAGGGTGGTGAAGGTGCTACATATCACCATAAAGAACCATTACTGGTGCTATATAGTAGTGGTTCACAAAGACCCTCGGTGGGTCATGGGATAATGAGGGGGCAGGCTTGGTTATTTCCAAAAACTTTATTAATTTTATTACTATTAGAATTACCATATTTTAATATTTTACCCATAACCTAGAGAAGAAAAAAAATAGTAGCTAATAGTTATATTATAAAACAACATGCAAATAAAAAGCCATCAGCCTTTTGATTTTTTTGCAACCCCTGGGGGTGATTATGTTATATTAAAAAGACAGCACATTGATTTTATGGCGCCAGGTTCAACTTTCTGACACCTTTACGGTACTCATGTACATTGAAATTAAATACAGGCCACAACTGAACATGGAGGATGGTCCGAGTGGCGTTCTTCAAACTTAAATCATGAATAGACTTGGGCCTATTGGTATGTGTGTGCCATTGTGTGCAAGGTTTATATATTTATAACTACCTCAGAGGATATTGGGGTCGCGAGTCACTGGCATTGTAATTTTGGGGGTCGCAGGCTGAAAAGTTTGGGAACCCCTGCTATATAGCACTATGGTTCCCTATGATTATAAGCCAAAGTACCTTAACTACCTCTGCTGAAGAACCAATGTTTGTGTGTGTGTTAAAGATATATTAATATCCTTTTTTATTATTATTATTTTTTCAACAAACTGTACCTTTGCTATCCTATTTGTGGTCCTACATGCTTCGATTCTGGAGATGCTAAAGCCTCAACATGTCCCCAAAGAGTTAAATTGCTCACATCAGTGGTCAAAAAACAATTGTAGATCATTTTGTGTACAGCATATTTTTATTATTATTTGAAAGAAGGAGACATAATAATGTTGACATACACATCCAATGTATTATAAAGAGGGGAATTTATATCTCTAAGTATCTCAATTCGTGGTCCATAGTAGAAACTAATAGAACATTACAGGTATGACATTAAAAAATGTTGCACCTACAAACCTTTATTTATCCCACTAACAAGTCTGAAATTGAATTTTACCAAGCAGCCTGAAACCAAAACAAAACCAACGCAGCATAAAATGTAATTTACTGAACCTGCCCTGATCATGTTTGTAAACATACAAACTGCAGTGCAATTACACTGAAGGTATAGGAGCTTACAGAGACATCAGATATAACAGCTTTACTAAACGATTATCAAATTCAGTGACAGGCAACATAACCTTAAAAGCAAACAGTAGTGTTTCTGATCTTTTTAATACAAGTGGAGCAGCATCAACACATTATGTAACTGTCATTTGCAAAACAAGTAAATGAACCCTCAAGAACACTGATGAGAATATTTCACAACAGTAACCGTTTGCAACCACAAAAACAGCGCAATGGGCAGAGGATCAGTCTGAATTGCACAGCAAACTGTGATCATAATGAATATTCCACTAATGAATTCTGAAGGTATGTTTCCTCCTCAAAAACAGTGCATTGAGAACAGTCAGATGTTAAATGTTATCGTAATAACCAAATTTATAAATGTGTAAAACGTAAACCCAATATATTGATATAAATCTATAAAAAGTGTAAAAAGTAAAAAAAGGCAGGTCTTCTTTGTCCAATAGACACATTGGAAAAATAATTTTCCAGCATTACTGCTAATAAAACAATTTCATTAGCACTAGTATTGTGCAAGCATGCATTACCTAAAAATATATTTTTTCACTTGACAAAATCTACAATGCATTTAAAACACAACTTTATCTATTTTAAAAAATCTTTTTATTTACTTAATTTCCTATTTTTTTTAAATGGATCTATCCCAGCAAATATGTTTGTGTTTAATAGATGTCTAATAGACATCTAAACATAGATAGCTTGACTAAAACAAAGCTAAACTTGGGCTGTCAGTGAAAATCTAATAGAGATTTAAGAATATCCCAAAACTAGACCAGTCATCAAATAGACAGAGTTTATATGTGTAGTCATTCATTTCTGTTTATTTGATGACTAGTCTAGTTTTGGGCTATTCTAAGACCTCTATCAGGTTTTCACTGACTGCTCAATTTAGCCTTGTTTTAGCCAAGATGACTATGTTTAGACATCTATTAGACATCTTTTAAAAACAAAAACTGCTTGCTGGGACAGTAATGTATTAAGCGAATCTTGCTATATATGCACCCTGATCTCCAAAGTTTCATATAAATATAGCACACACACACTGTTTATATAAAACAACTGACATAGTAGGTAGGTAGGTAGGTAGGTAGGTAGGTAGGTAGGTAGGTAGGTAGGTAGGTAGGTAGGTAGGTAGGTAGATAGATAGATAGATAGATAGATAGATAGATAGATAGATAGATAGATAGATAGATAGATAGATAGATAGATAGATAGATAGATAGATAGATAGATAGATAGATAGATAGATAGATAGATAGACAGATAGACAGATAGACAGACGATTAGATAGATAGATAGATAGATAGATAGATAGATAGATAGATAGATAGATAGATAGATAGATAGATAGATAGATAGATAGATAGATAGATAGATAGATAGATAGATAGACAATTAGATAGATAGATAGATAGATAGATAGACAGACAGACAGACAGACAGACAGACAGACAGACAGACGATTAGATAGATAGATAGATAGATAGATAGATAGATAGATAGATAGATAGATAGATAGATAGATAGATAGATAGATAGATAGATAGATAGATAGATAGATAGATAGATAGATAGATAGATAGATAGATAGATAGATAGATAGACAGACGATTGGATAGATAGATAAGTAGCCCTTTTTTGTCAAACAAACTACAAATAATATTCCTGCATTATTGCTAAAATTCATTAGCAATGATTATGTGCAAGCAAAAATCTATAAATGTCCTATAAAACACATTTCTACAGTGTTGGTAAAAGCACAAAAACATTACAGGGTCATGTAGATAACTCCTGCTGACCTGTTTGATCGTGTTTCCTCAATTGTGCTGCTTTTCTGGTTCAATCAGCTTCCCTTTGTTATATTTCTGTCCGATGCCATATGGCACGTGGGCAGCAATAGTGCCCATCTCCTTTGCCCCTTCGATGTGGAACATCTGATCATCAAAAAATATGTGCGGGCGAATCTTCTGCAGCAGGGGCCCTTTAGGGGCTCCGGCGAGAAACAGAGCCTCGTCGATCTCCAGGCCCCAGCTCCTGAGTGTCTTCAGCACACGGGCCCCTGAGCTAGCTGCACTTCTGGCTGTCACCAGGAAGGTCCGGATGGGGCAGTTCAGACGCTCGTTCTTGGCGTAGAATTTCTTCTGGAGCTTCCCTAGAGCCTCCAGAAAGCATTTTAGAGGGCCCTGAAGATATATGAAGAGATGCATTGTGTCAGAGTCTGAAGATCCATTATTGACAGCTGCCCATGCAGGTCACTTTATAATCTCAAAAGTGAAAAAAAAAAAAAAAGTGTGTCTTAATCAGCACCCTTGTTCAGTAGGCAGTGCACTGATCAGGGCGTCAACCATTTTAAGTGGTGCATCAATCACAAAATTCCCAAAAAAGGTCCCACAATGCACTGTGAATATCAGTGACAGATTTGGTCACATGACTCATATTTGGTGCTTCCAAACTTCCGTTAAGAGCACATAGTGTATCGATGCACCCTTAACAGACGTTTGGAAGCATGAAATATGAATCACATGACCCAACATAATGACAAACGAGAGATTTGTTCTAAAACATAATGCACCGTGAATATCAGGGCACATCAATACACACTAGGCGAGCTCAACAGACGTGCAAAATATGAATCACATGACCCAAATCATTCAACATAATGACAAACGTTTATTTTATTTTTTAAATAAACGAACATAGTTAGACAGGTTAGAAACAATCTAGCAAACATTTATAATTGTTTAATGGTTGAAATGTTGATGGTATAAGAAACATTAAAATTATTTTGCTATAATGTACTTTAAAAACTTCATATATGAAAATTCTTAGTTGTTCTAGTAGTTTCGTAGTTTAGTAGACTGTTGTTGTTAAAAAGTAGAAGTTTTGTTGATGTGCAATAAGGATGTTCTCAGGTCACACTCAGTAGCTATGTTTCCATCCAAAGATGCTAATAAAATTTATGTGCAAAACTAGATTATCGCATAAAAGACGTGCAAATAAAGCACGCGAGTCAAAGCGAACAAAGTCGTCACTTCCTGATTAACTGGCACTAAATATCAACAGTAAAAACGGAATTTGCTGTGGTTGGAGAAGCTGCATAGATCTTTTTTTTATTTAATTGATGACTTGCACCTCAGAAGACAATATGCCGAAACACAATGAACATGTGGTGGCACTTGAAGGAGTGAGTCGCGGAGCACAGACGCTCTTGACTATTATGAAGGTAATTAATAATATAATAACACTAATACTGAAATGGTTAAGGCGTTTTAGAATGACCAAAACAACATTTCAGATGTTTTACAGTGTGTTCAGCCTGCTGGTTTGTCAATTCACACATATTTTTATCATCACATGATCTCTTATAACAAAATCACAGGTCCTTTTTTAATGCGCATACTGGATTTTTTTGGTAAAAGTGTTTCCATCGTAGTTTATGCCCATCTTTTCTTATCAAATAAAAAGTTTATCCTACTCAGTTATGCGCATACATTTTTTATGCGCATTTTAAAAATGTATGCGCATCTTGGCTTTTCCATCAATCGTGTTTTTATGCGCATATGCAAAATGCGCATAAAAATAGGTGGATGGAAACTTAGCTAGTGTGTCCCAATGTGTAATAAACCATGCTCTTTACGGTCTTTACCAGTGCCTAAATTTGTGTGCATGACCTACTGATGATGATGATGAGCCTTTATTTGTCACAACACTGTTACATGCAGTGAAATTGGACCCCTCTGACCATACATGAACATCACACATTTCAGGGGAAGACAGGTCAGTCGAGAGGTAGCATAGGAAAAATAGAAAATAACATACATTGGCGAAAAAGGAGGTAAAAAAGGCCCTCCCAGACTGTCCTTAAAGTAGAGCAGTGTGAGATCAGGAGGGAAAAAAGACCCAGCAACAAGCACATAAACATAGACATAACATTGCAACAGGAGAGGGGAACTGGGGATGACCTGAAGAATGATTTTGGAAGCTAGAAAACTGATTGAGACGCACCCTACATGTTCCTGCACACTGCGATAAAAAATATACTGCAAATTTTAAAACTCAAAAATGAAACCTTGTAGTCTAGCTAACTGTCAGCCTTGGACATGATATATGTTACATGCATACGATGTAGTTTGTCATGTTCAAATTTAAATATAAACTGCACCTGCAATTTTTTTTTAAATGTCTGAAACGATAAACATCATGTGGTTGAAAACACTGAACAGTTGTGTGATTTATAAGAAGCGCTAAGCGAGTCTCTCTGGTTCATTGCAAATCAACATGTGAGAGCAGATTTGAATTTAGCAGCTGATCACGATATCCCAGCCTGATCTTAAGAAGAAACTTATGTATTTTATGTACAGGGAGTGCAGAATTATTATGCAAATGAGTATTTTGACCACATCATTCTCTTTATGCATGTTGTCTTACTCCAAGCTGTATAGGCTCGAAAGCCTACTACCAATTAAGCATATTAGGTGATGTGCATCTCTGTAATGAGAAGGGGTGTGGTCTAATGACATCAACACCCTATATCAGGTGTGCATAATTATTAGGCAACTTCCTTTCCTTTGGCAAAATGGGTCAAAAGAAGGACTTGACAGACTCCGAAAATTCAAAAATAGTGAGATATCTTGCAGAGGAATGCAGCACTCTTAAAATTGCCAAGCTTCTGAAGCGTGATCATCGAACAATCAAGCGTTTCATTCAAAATAGTCAACAGGGTCGCAAGCGTGTGGAAAAACCAAGGCGCAAAATAACTGCCCATGAACTGAGAAAAGTCAAGCGTGCAGCTGCCAAGATGCCACTTGCCACCAGTTTTGCCATATTTCAGAGCTGCAACATCACTCGAGTGCCCAAAAGCACAAGGTGTGCGATACTCAAGAGACATGGCCAAGGTAAGAAAGGCTGAAAAACGACCACCACTGAACAAGACACACAAGCTGAAATGTCAAGACTGGGCCAAGAAATATCTCAAGACTGATTTTTCTAAGGTTTTATGGACTGATGAAATGAGAGTGAGTCTTGATGGGCCCGTGGCTGGATCGGTAAAGGGCAGAGAGCTCCAGTCCGACTCAGACGCCAGCAAGGTGGAGGTGGAGTACTGGTTTGGGCTGGTATCATCAAAGATGAGCTTGTGGGGCCTTTTCGGGTGGAGGATGGAGTCAAGCTCAACTCCCAGTCCTACTGCCAGTTTCTGGAAGACACCTTCAAGCAGTGGTACAGGAAGAAGTCTGCATCCTTCAAGAAAAACATGATTTTCATGCAGGACAATGCTCCATCACACGCGTCCAAGTACTCCACAGCGTGTCTGGCAAGAAAGGGTCTAAAAGAAGAAAAACTAATGACATGGCCTCCTTGTTCACCTGAGCTGAACCCCATAGAGAACCTGTGGTCCATCATCAAATGTGAGATTTACAAGGAGGGAAAACAGTACACCTCTCTGAACAGTGTCTGGGAGGCTGTGGTTGCTGCTGCACGCAATGTTGATGGTGAACAGATCAAAACACTGACAGAATTCATGGATGGCAGGCTTTTGAGTGTCCTTGCAAAGAAAGGTGGCTATATTGGTCACTGATTTGTTTTTGTTTTGTTTTTGAATGTCAGAAATGTATATTTGTGAATGTTGAGATGTTATATTGGTTTCACTGGTGAAAATAAATCATTGAAATGGGTATATATTTGTTTTTTGTTAAGTTGCCTATTAATTATGCACAGTAATAGTCACCTGCACACACAGATATCCTCCTAAAATAGCTCAAACTAAAAACAAACTAAAAACTACTTCCAAAAATATTCAGCTTTGATATTAATGAGTTTTTTGGGTTCATTGAGAACATGGTTGTTGTTCAATAATAAAATGAATCCTCAAAAATACAACTTGCCTAATAATTCTGCACTCCCTGTATCGTCATAAAGTCACTAATTAAAATTCATATGAAAATGTGCAATTTTTAATGAGAGCTGTTCCCCCAAACCAGACCCTAAAACCTTCCCCCCATTGGGGACGAGCAAATCATACTAAAATGAATGAGATCATATAAATCAGCCACTAATTCAAAAAGTTACGAATTGACGTGAGATTGCATTGGACATACTGAACACTGGTGGGATTGAGCTTCAGAAAATGAACTCATTAAAAGCAAAGCACTCTGGATATATTGTCTTTCATACATAATTTCAAATATAGTTAGCAGCATTGTAACTAATTACAAGCTCCACCAATTCATGTGATCCCTGTCTTGTCAAAATGCATGACATACCGTACCTGAGCGAGTGGTTTGTTCTCATACTGCTTTTCATGCTCAAAGAAGGTGTCCAGGCCGTGCTGTTTCACTATGATCTCAGACTCATCTGAGAAGAGCACAGCGTCTCCATCAAACGCCACACGCAGCTGAGTCTCAGACAGCTGAGTCTCCACATCAGGCTTAAACATGATGGCTGCTGCGATACCTGTCACAATAAACACAGTATTACAACAGTGCCTTTTTTTACTACCCCACATGTGTACAGCCTTGACGGAAACATGAAAATAGATCACTTTGTGGTCATTTCATAACAAAAGTCATCAAACTTCAAGATAACAAATATTATTTAGGGTTTGTTTCTGCTGTTAAAATGGTCATGGCTCATATTTGACTTGTTTTGGCTACTGAAATACAAGGAACACTCTTAGAAGCCACCGTAACTGTAAATGATGGCTGCACAGTATATCATCTCAGCATGGATATTGCACTGCGTGCATCCACAATAGTCACTTTGCAGGATATGCAATGTCAGAATGCAGAGTCACTGCAGAGTTTAACCATTTATCATTTGCATGAGTTTTTAAGGCTGTGAGCATTTTAAGAGAGTTCAAAAGCTTTCTAAGACAAGAAATTGTATCGTTTGTAAATATTTAAGTACAAATTGCATTGAATTATTTACACGATGAAGACTATACAGTTTTATTTAACCTTTCATTCTTCAATTTCTGTACCTGAATATTGACAGGCTGTCTGGAAAACCATATAGCAGTGTTTATTTCACTTTTACCTTAGCTCTATTGTATTTATCAATGCTTCTACTTTGTTTATTATAGTTTATGCATGAATAACCACCCTTCAGAATCATCCCAATCATTCTAAAGGTAATAATTCTTTCCAAATAGAGCTATTTAAGCCAACTGCTGGTATTGTATACTTATCGCAACATACGTTCACCGGCCACTTTATTAGGTACACTTTACTAGTACTGGGTTGGACCCTTTTTTGCCTACTCGAAAATTCCTGAGAGATCTTGGTCAGCAAAAATACTCAGGTAGGCTGTGGTGTTGACACAATGCTCAATTGGTACTAATGGCCCCAAAGTGTGTCAAGAAAATATCCCCCACACCATTACACCACCACCAGCCTGAACCGTTGATACAAGCCAGGATGGATCCATGCTTTCACGTTGTTGACGCCAAATTCTGACCCTACCATCCGAATGTTGCAGCAGAAATCGAGACTCTTCAGACCAGGCAAAGTTTTTCCAATCTTCTATTGTCTAATTTTGGTGAGCCTGTGCCAATTGTAGGCTCTGTTTCCTGTTCTTAGCTGACAGGAGTGGCACCCCTGTGGTCTTCTGCTGCTGTAGCCCATCCGCCTCAAGGTTGGACATGTGTGTTCAGAGATGCTCTTCTGCAGACCTCGGTTGTAACAAGTGGTTATTTGAGTTACTGTCGCCTTTCTATCAGCTGGAAAGAGTCTGGTCATTCTCCTCTGACCTCAACAAGATATTTGCGCCCACAGAACTGCCGCTCACTGGATATTTTTAGATCAGCAGTTTCTGAAATACTCAGACCAGCCCATCTGGCACCAACCATGCCACGTTTGATGCCAAGTCACTTAAATCCCCTTTCTTCCCCATTCTGTTGCTCGGTTTGAACTGCAGCAGATCTTGATCTCGACCATGTCTACATGCCTAAATGCATTGAGTTTCTGCCATGTCATTGGCTGATTAGAAATTTGCGTTAACAATCAGTTGGACAGGTGTACCTAATAAAGTGGCCGGTGAGTGTATATTGCAGAAAGCACATTTTTGCAATGTCAGATGCAGCCCTACTATAAATATACTGTAAATGATTCATCTTAAGACTAGAACACACTGCGTAACTTAAAGTTGACAAGATTTTAAAAACACTTCATCACATGCCTGCAGAGGGAATGATTGTGAGTTGCCTTTTTGCTAGGAGATGCATGATAAATTAAAAACAATGTGTTCAATAATCAGCATGCTTGAAATTATTTAGCTAGATGAAATCATAGTTTAAGCTAAAAAATACATACAAATATATATTTTTAAAAACAAGACTTTTGTGCCATATGTCAATGTAACAGAGGCCAGCTAGTATGTACAGCTAATAGTACCCATGCAGAAGGTCGCCGGTTTGATACCAGCTCGGAGCGGGTTGGGTGGCGTAGGACCGGCAGGCTTACATTGGAGCCGTCACCCGGATGGGAGTAAGGTTTAGGGGGGGGTGAGTGTAACAGAGGCCAGCTAGTAAGTGCTGTGCAGGTAAACCTCACTCCTCTGACCTTTAAAGGTGCTCTAGCGACAGATGCTAGAGGCCATGGTCTTTAGCCTCCTTGGTAGGGCAACCGATTCCCATGCGGAAGGTCGCCGGTTCGATACCAGCTCGGAGCGGGTTGGGTGGTGAAGGACCGGAGGGGTTACATCAAGTCAGACTGACCAAAAGTTGACTGACTTTGAATTTGGCAACCAACACTGACTTCTTCAGACTTTAAAACCAAATTTTGGGGCAGACGTTTTATAGGGTGTTCCAGCCTTTAATCTATAAAATCTGAACATGAGAAATTGTGTGCAATTTACAAGGTTAAATACTTAAAGAGAGCAGCATTGTGGCTCAGTGGTTATTTCCACTTGGCATTTCTGTGTGGAGGTTGCATGTTCTCCCCGTGTTCATGTGGGTTTCCTCCGTGTGCTCCTGTTTTCCCCCACAGTCCAAAGACATGCGCTATAGGTGAATTGAATAAACTAAATTGGCCATAATGTATGAGTGTGAATGAGAGTGTATGGGTGTTTCGCAGTACTGGGTTGCAGCTGGAAGGGCATCCGCTGTGTAAAACACATGCCAGAATAGTTGGCGGTTCATTCCGCTGTGGGAACCCTTGATAAATGAGGGATTAGGCCACAGGAAAATGAATGAATGAATGAATGAATCCTTAAAGGGATAGTTCACCCCAAATTTTTACCTGCTCTCTATTTACTCATCCTCAAGTGGTTCTAAACCTTCATGAGTTGCTTTAAACTGTTGGACTCAAAAAATATATTTTGGAGAAAGCTGAAAGCCTGTATACATTAGTGACTGGAAAAACAAATACTATGGAAGTCAATGATTACAGGTTTCCAGCTTTCTTCAGAATATCTTTGTTTGTGTTGAACAGAAGAAACCCAAACAGGTTTGGAACAAGTGAAGGGTGATGAAATGATAACAGAACTTTATATCTATTCCTTTAAAATGCTCCAGTTTTTTTTTTCTTTCCAATATCAAACATTCATGCATTGTGTAATGTAGATGTTTATGACTGCAAAAGATCTGCAAAGTTTCAAAGTAAAGTGATTGTGTCCTAGATGAAAGACTTAATTCTGAACTGATGAAATGAGCTGTCAGCATTTCCAGCTTCACTTCATTACTGATCCATAACAAACTGCATCTGCCAGCTCGGTCCTCTGCAACAAACAGCATCTGCTTTGACCCTCAAAGGCTGTTTTTGGCTTGTGTTGTTGACGTCATGTTGAGAAGAAGCAAATGTTGACATAAAAGATCTACTCTAGAATGACTAGCATGCTTTCATAAAAAATCCCATTATAATCACTGAAGCTTATCTTGAATATGTACGGATTTATGTTCAATTTGATGGCATTTTCCAACCCTAAAATAGTTCACCCAAAAATTAAAACATCTGTAAAAATATCTTCTGTTGAACACAAAACATCATATTCTGAAGAATGTTGGAAAAAAGCAGCCACAATAACAATAATGGCTTATTCCCCCAACATCTTTCCTTAACTAGAAACTCAAACAGGGTTGGAACAAGTGGAAGATGAGTAAAGGATGACAGAATTTTCATTTTGGATGAACTATCACTTTAATGCTAATGTAAAGGTATATATTACACAAAGCATCTAATACGTTTACATTCATTAATTAAAAATTTACATTTAGAAATGTCTCATTTAATCATGTATGTAAAGGAGATTTGGATCGATCATCCACTGTAGCTTTTTTAATATTCATCATCAGACTCTGGTGTGGTAAACATCGACTCATTGGCATCACTACTGTCCTTCAGTGTGTGCAGTTGCTGAGGAGTGAGAAAGCCTGCCTGACCAATCACAACAGACTCGGCCAATATACCAATCAAAGCAGATTCTTGTGGAAAAGAGGGGTTTAGAAAGAATGAATCTTTAAACAAATTATTAAAAACTCACTGACTAATGAGTTTATGTGGAATAAGTATTTCTGAAAAACTGAAAGGGTTTTTTTTTTAACCATGGATGCATGTAAACCTTACAGCTATGGCAAAAAAAAATCGTTCGAGAAATCAATTCAGCATCAATTCTGAGTTTTTCACTGTTCTGTTTTCCGGTGAACTGTGTGCAGTTACAAAATTGATGTGTTTAAGGTCTATTTTCTTTAAAAATCAACGATCTTCATTGCCTAAATGATATACAGTACGATACAAGAAGCACTGCATTAAATTACATTTTTCCATGCCATGTCTTCAAAGTATGAGCATTTCCTTTACCCCAGTATTTTCAATAGAGTCACTAACCTACTGATCCTGACGCCGCTTGTGTTCAAACAGTTTTTCCATCTCGTTTTACGCTTGAACAACTAAATGACTGCTGAAGTCTATTTAACTGATTATATTTTAATTACATTACAACATCGATGCTGTAAAAGAAACCATAAAAATGTAAAAAAGTAAAGATTATCGGTATGGGAAGAAAGACTAACTGCGCATATACCCTATTTATACAAATTTGTACGAGTTCAGTTATACGAAAATGTATGTTTTTTTTTTTTTTAAAGGAAGCGTGGCACCAAACCCCACTACCTAAACCCAAACATCATTGGGTGATGAGTAAATCATACTAAATTGTACGAATGAGATCATATGAATTCATACGAATTAGCCACTAAATGAAAAAGTTACGAATTGCAGTGAGAAAGAATTGGTATCCAATTCCTTACAAATACCACTTAAACCTTAATAAAGTTAGGAAATGTTTAAGCGAATGACAAGAGTGTTGTGTTTACACAAATCATACCTGTCAAACCTCTCATTTTTCCCAGGATTCTCCCATATTCTATCCCACTATCATCCCAAAAACGTATTTCTCCTGTATTTTTTATCTTTCTATGAAGGGTGGCAATGAACATTAAAGCCCCTATTATGGGTTTTTGAAAATGACCTTCCATGTAGTGTGTAACACAGCTCTACGTGAAGTGAAATATCCAGCTAAGGCTTAAATCTGAAAGTGGACAGTGTTTAAAACTATTGATTCATCTAAAAAAAAAAAAAACTCATTGTGGTTTAAATAAATTGTCTTGATAATGAGTCTTTAGCCGTTTCGGCGTGACGTGGATACGAAACATAAGCCCCGCTCAATTGTTGCGCACGCAAACCCGGGAAAATTGGGTGGTTGGCTGGAGATGGGTCTGAAATACGGGAGACTCCCAGGAAAAATAGGAGTGTTGGCAGGTATGCTCACACATACACTCTGCACTGTGACTACTTTAATATTGTTGACGAGCCGCGCTGGGCATTTCACTCTGTCTCGCGCTAAACTCTGTCGACCAATCGCAACAGGCTCCAATCAGCACAGATTAGCTTCGTGCTAAGGAGGGGCTTGGGAACAAATGAATCGCTGAACAAATCATATGGGAGTCACTGGGATAATTAGGTCAAAATAAATGCATATTATAAGACAATGAAAGTGTTTTCTGACCTTGCATGCATATCAGTATGCTGTTGGAAACCCATAAAACCATAAAAAATGTATAATAGGGGCTCTTTAATGTAATCGAATAAATAAAAATCTAAATAAGAGAATCATACGCTGCACTTTAATCAGAATGTTTAAATTATACAGTGATAAAAAGCTTAATGAGATTTGATAATTTGATTCAGTTTCTTTATAATAGCTATTAATTAACTGTTTAATGTATTTGCAGCTTTTTATAATGAAGGCTATTTATTCTATCCCTTGTAAATATTAATATTAAAAACATATTACTGTCCGTTTCAACTGTTTATTTACAATGAAACACCTCCAGATGAACATATTTATGGGTGGGGAGGGGCGGGGGTATCCCCTATTTTCACATCCCCAATGTTGACAGATATGCATAAATGCCAACTTACATGACACAGCCAAATGCACAACCACTCTTCCTCATGAGCATTTGAGTGCATGGTTAAAAACTAGTTTAGAGCGCCATCTGCTGTTAAAAATGAAGCTCAGAATCGATTCAAGAGAGAATAGAAATGCATTTTAAAAATCTCAGAATTCGTTTACAATTAAATTTGCCACAGCTCTAGCAAGCCTATTACAGTACACCTCTAAAACAAAATCGAGCAACATTTACAAAGACATACAGTATAACATGAACACTTTAATTTCATTCAACGTGCAGACTGCAGTAGGACTTGTCATGTAAGAACTGTGAGTTTGTTATCAGTTTACCTTCCTCGATGGCCTCCCCGACTTTCTTGGAATCTCTGGAGAGATACAGGTTAGTCATGTAGGCTTTGAGGTAGCCGATGGGACTCTGACCTCCAGTCATGCAGAATCGCTCTATGGTCAGATCTGGAAGAGGAGAATCTTTATATTAACACCACATTACATGATCCCACTGTGTGTTATTGACTGTATTTTTGTCTGTTTGGTGTATTTCACAAAGACACATTTCGTCTTAATTAGCCAATAAATTTGTAAAGTCAACTATGAGTTCAACTTCAGTTGTAAACTTCAAAGGGTTGTTCAGAATTATGATGATCTTTCAAGACTTGCACAATGTTAGTGTAGGAAGAAATGGCACACCTACCGTAGTGATTTATGCTGTTCATCAGCCGCACCCCAACTTGGGCGTGATTATTGGTCATGAGAACAATGTCAAACAGCTCTTCGCTTTCCGGATACAGTTCCCTCAGCCGCTCGTTTACAGTCATCAGTGCCTGTGTGCACATCGCAAGAATAATACTCATGATGAACAATCAAAAACCTGTGTACAGTTATTTACTTTGCAACATATTTTTACCACTGCACATAAATCGAGTATAGCATGATTATGTTTTAGCTCCTCTAGACTAGACTTACTTTGGAATTACCCAGTCAGTCCTTTCCAGGCTACAACTTGTCCAAAATGCAGCGTCCCTTCTGGGATTAAAAAAAATGGAGCATATTACAGTCCTAACACTGGCTGCCTGTTCATTTTAGAGTTTAAAATTGTACTTTTTTATTTTATGTCTCTAAACGGTACGACTCTCATTTACCTCCATTAGTTACTGACACTGTAACAGCCTAGCAGATCCCTTCGGTCTTCCAATCAGGATCCTAAAATCAAGACTTAAATGTAAGGGAGATTGTGCTTTCTGCATTGCGGCCCCCAGGCTTTGGAACGCCTTGCCACCGTCAATAAGACAAGCACCTTCTATTATCAGCTTAAAGATTATTTGTCCTCAAAGGCTGTTAGAAGATATGATCATTATTCTTAGTCTGTTTGTGGTTGATTTGTTGGAAAGCACTTTGGCCAGCGAAAGATGTAAAAAATTATCTATATAAAAAAAATTGTCATGATCTTTTCTACTACTGCTGGGCAAAGATTTATTGTGATTATCTATTTTATATTTGCATTAAATATACTGTATGTTATACACACTCATGCATTAAAAACAAAACTATACTGTATAAAACAAAAATATTTACATAGATATTAAATTTAGATATCGTTTATGTATATCTATATATATATATATATATATATATATATATATATATATATATATAGAGAGAGAGAGAGAGAGAGAGAGAGAGAGAGAGAGAGAGAGAGAGAGAGAGAGATGAAGTCAGAATTATTAGGCCCTCTTTTGACTTTTTTTTTTTTATTATTATTTCCCAAATGATGTTTAACAGAGCAAGGAAATTTTGACAGTATGTCTGATAATATTTTTTCTTCTGGAGAAAGTCTTATTTGTTTTATTTCGGCTAGAATAAAAGCAGTTTTTATTTTTTTTTTAAATATTTTAAGGTCAAAATTATTAGCCCCTTTAAGCTATTTTTTTTCGATAGTCTACAGAACAAACCATCGTTATACAATAACTTGCCTAATTACCCTGCCTAGCTAACCTATTTAACCTAGTTAAGCCTTTAAATGTCACTTTAAGCTGTATAGAAGTGTCTTGAAAAATATCTAGTCAAATATTATTTACTGTCATCATGGCAAAGAGAAAATAAATCAGTTATTAGAAATGAGTTATTAAAACTATTATGTTTAGAAATGTGTTGAAAAAATCTTCTCTCTGTTAAACAGAAATTGGGGGAAAAAATAAACAGGGGGTCTAATAATTCTGACTTCAACTGTATGCCAGTCAACATCTAAAATAAATGTGTGTTAGGGTTTCGTGACACTTTAAAAATACTTTTTGAGACTACACAACCATATAACATCACCTATATGTTTACTCAAACCTTAGTATTGACAATCTGTATTGTAATTTGTTATGTTCTTCATTTGTTCTTCGTACCTCTAAATAGAATCAATTCCAAATCTATCCATCTGATGCTCAAGTGCCTCAAAATCAGAGAATTGATGGTTAAAAAATGCAAGAATTGGGATTTTTCAGCTCATTTTTAATAAATAGTTTGAACAAGCAGCAAAATGATAGTTAAATTCTGTCATAATTTATTATTCCTGTACTTGATCCAAAACCAAACCAAATCTTTATTCTTTTAACCTCCTAGGGCCCGAGTGTCCACATACGTGGACAGCACATTTTTAGCTCTTAAGTGGCTATTTAAAAATCTTTCAATGTTTTATATTTTGTTACAGACATACAGTGTAATCCTGCAACTGTTTTGCAGCATATGAAATGTCCCAAATCCTATTTTTAACTGTACAAAATGGGGGAAAAAATTTTGTTTTTACTCTCTGATAGTCAAAGCAAGTTCAAAAAAAAAATTCTATGTTATATATGCATAAACGAAAATTCGTCTACAGAACAAACCAGTTATACAATAACTTGCCTAATTACCTTGCCTAGCTAACCTAATTAACCTAGTTAAGCCTTTAAACGTCACTTTAGGCCGTATAGAAGTGTCTTGAAAAATATCTAGTCAAATATTATTCACTGTCATCATGGCAAAGATAAAATAAATCAGTTATTAGAGATGAGTTATTAAAACTATTATGTTTAGAAATGTGTTGAAAAAATCTTCTCTCTGTTAAACAGAAATTGGGGAAAAAATGAACAGGGGGCTAATAATTCTGGGGGCTAATAATTCTGACTTCAACTGTATATTTTATATCTAAATGAAGAGTTTAGATGCAAAAACCTTGAAGTGCCGTCTGATATGTACTTCTAAACTGAGCACTTTCTTAAGGCTCCTATGTGTGGGTTCAGTAATTTCACTTTCATGGCAAAGAATATGTAATTTTCATTGCTTTTAAAGTAAAATAACTAAACATAAACAAGGGAAGCTGAAAAAAGTGCTTATTTTAGACCAAAAATTCACATGGAACTAAGAGGTTTTTGCACCTGAACTCTTCAAATACAGTATAAACAAATATTTTCTCAAATATATCTATGTGTGTTTATTTTCTTAAACATAATTAATATACACAGTACTCATACTGCACATCAATTATGTATACAAAACCTTATTGTGAATGCGATTAATCATGATTAATTTTTGCTCGCAGCACTACTTTTAACACATACAGTTTGCACTGCCTAATTAGAATTACAATTACTATATTTCTCCTTTTTACAAACATATCTACTGCGCTTTTGATCTACTGTGCTGCACTGTTCTGTTTGAGGAACGTCCATTGTTACAAACTGAAAGAAAGCCTTTCAAATAATAAGGATGTACTGCAAATAATCCATATACATGATGAAAACTGAATGAGAGGTATATTTTCTTTTGTGCTTTTCTTTTTCCTATCAGGAAAAGAATGTTAAGCTTGGTATTTTAACATGACATTAGTGTAACGCAATAATATCTGATGCCAAAGCCCTTATGACTACTGTTTTTTTTTTGTTCCTCTATATTAGAGGTATTGTCTGTTTGTCTTTCGTACAGCACAGTATGCAACTGCAATGTTGTGAAGTAAGGACTTGTTATAAGGTGTTACCCATGTCTGGTGAAGTTTATTTTAATGACACCTCATTGTACTTACAGTTTTCTTAAACACTCCACTAATTGAAAATGTGAATACTTTATGAAACAAATTTCGTACCACAGGACATAGTTATGGCCTTTGTCTGCATATGAAACTTCACGAAAAATTAAAAGTAAAAAATTTAGTTTACGCTTTTTTTTTTTTAAGGTGCCCTTAATACATTATACTTATTCATTTAACTACTGAGTAATATGTACTTACTATTTAAGAATTATTAAGGTTAGGCATAATGGTAACGCTTTAGTTTAAGCAACAATCCACACCATTTACTACTGGCTTATTACCTGCCTATTATTAAGATATTAAATCCTACACTTTAGCTAAATCCAACTACTACCTTACTAACTATTAATAAGCAGCTAATTAGTAGTTTATTAAGGTAAAAGTTTTAGTTAATGGTTTGTTGGGGTGTACTCATACTAGGGTATCCGAACCGTGCCCAGGCATGTTTGACCCCCATTTCCCGGTTTGTTTGACAAGTCTGAGTGCTCCGAGTTGAACCCTGCAGGTGCAGTTCAGTTTGCCGGCCCTGGCCCGGTTGGAAGAGTTGTGTCAGAGCACGGTTAGGTTGGGCTTTGGCACAGTATGCTTGTAGTGTTGAGTGCAAATCGTGCCTGAGTACGAAACTGAAGACCCAACGTCACTTTTAGGGCACTATTTCATGTGGATTTATTTATCATTCTTACTTTTCAATGAACATGAACTGTCATAGTTTATTAAAGATACAAAACCCCACTGCCACCTTCAGCAAACCTCCTATGTGGAGCACGATGACTTTCATGAAAATTTATAAGCGTCAAAAGTGGTGGATCTGTTGAGCAATAGACTTTACTGTGTGTCACTGCATATCAAATAATACAAAACAATTTAACTAAAGCAATCTCCACTGTGCAGAGCGAGAGCGCTTCTCTTCTGTTAAACTGAACAGTCGAATCATCAATGATGTAAGCGTGCTCAGGCTTAGAAGGCAAAAAATGCAATGTGAGCGCAAGGGGAAGGGGGGCGGCAATCGTGCCTGGGCACGATTTAAGACAACCGTGCCTAGTGTGATTACACCCTTAATATTTTAAAATGAAGAGTTCAGCTGCAAAAGCCGCTAAACGCCACTTCCGCCAAAAATGAGCTAACAATATTGAGTGAATGCTTTAGGCACGTAGTACATGTTCAACAAATAGATTTGCTTCAAATCATCCAAATCGCAGTGTCAGCACATTCAGAAATAACAGTTTGTTGGCAAAAGCCTCAAATGCCACTTGTCATTGACAGCAAAAGCCGCTATATCCCGAGAACCAATCGGAAGGCGCGAATCGAATCAAATGTTTTCAATATAACAGCGCGCTGATATGTCGGCTTTTATGAGGAGACTGTTTTATTCCGCTTTTAAAAGACGGTGTTTGATGAATTGCGTGAGCCTGTCCGACTGTGAGCGAATGACAAATGAAAATGTCCCATATTGCAAAACTCTGTGCATTACAAGAAAACAAAAACACATACAGTCAGAAGTGTAACATGCATTCATAATGTTTTTTTGCGCAGTGACGCTACTTTGAATGAGTCTGACTTACTATACATTAAACGGTAACCGCGTAAAAGATGCTGTTCTTTTATTTAAGGATGCTATGAGGATAAACAAGAGACGAAAAAGAGATCAAGACCTTAAATATGGTGAGAATGAATGAATGACAGCTTCTAAAATTGTCTGAGAGGCATCCCCTTTTTGCCCAGTAGGCCTACCTTATGTTTTATTTGCTAATGTAGGCTATGTTTAAAAGATAAATATAATGTATAAAACTAAACATTTATATTACTTCATAATACCTATACGTCTGATAAGCTTTTTATATTCATGGACAATGCACAGATATTGATGTTTCACAATGTTTTTAAAGTACATTATTTTAATCTACCAATCTTAGTTTACAATGTTTGCAATGTTTACATTGCTCTACTTCCATTAAATCTAAATCCCAAATATCAGAAATGACAACAGATTGTTAAGATTTAAAGTCAGTTTTAATGTTATTGATTAATGCACTTGACAGATTTCATTCATTCATTTTCCTTCTGCTTAGTCCCTGGTTTATCAGGGGTTAACACTGTGGAATGAACCACTTACTTGACAGATTTATGTGTTTTTAATTTTAGGTGTTTTGTGTAATGTGTTTAATGTTTAGTAAATAACTTCTAATGTCATCTTTAGTGATTTTTCAGCTAATTACACTGTCTTGTCCTAATGGGTGGATTTAGAGGTTTTTGCAAAAAAAGCAGAGGTGGATTTAGCTGGTTTTGACACAAAAAGAAAATCTACTTTGTTAAAAAACCAAAGAATTGTCTAAAGTGACATTTTTGAAAAAAAAAAAAAAAGGTATTTTATTTACTAGCTTAATAACCTTTTCATTATCTATAAAATAAAACTTCTGAACCCAACCAGAGGAGCCTGATAGAAAATGCTCTTTAATGAACTCTTCAATTGTACATTAAAATAATATGCGACTGACATGATTGTTATTACTAGTGAGTTCATGGAACGTGTGAAACAAGGACACCTTAAAATATAGTGTTATTAAATTTGCAATTCATTGTTAAAAATTCAGTGTTTAAAATAAAGGTTCTTTACTGGCACCAATAGTTCCATAAAGAACCTTTAATACCAACAGGACCTTTCCAAATCACAAAAAGTGATACAGTTCTTTTAGAACATTAAAATGTGTTTCACACTAAGAAACTGTTTCCCCAAAAACTAGTCTTTGGGATCCAATATCCAAAGCTTATATTTCTGTGACAGGGCCACAATTTTACAGTTTGAATAAGCCCGAAGGACTTGATTGGCCAGATCAGGTGTGTTATTTATAGAAGCAGTTCACTCACAAATGAAAATTATGTCACCTTTTACTTTTCCTCCACTTGTTCCAAACCTGTTTGAGCTTCATTCAACTGGTGAACACAAAAGAAGGTATTTTTCAAAATGTAGGAAACCTGTTGCCCTTGACTTCCATAGTATTTTTCCCTATTATGAATGTCAGTGGCTATTAATTTTTTTTACTATTTTTATTTTTTGAGAAGAAATCATAAAGGTTTGAAACCACTTGAGGGTAATTAAATATTGATGTTAAATGTTGAGTAAAAATTTAGGGTGAACTATCCCTTTAAGTTGATGCCCAACTCTGCAGGAATGTGGCCCTCAGAAGAGCTGACACATCTGGCATTGATTGGCATGTTGTTTATTTGCAATGTAAAGGGTATAACCTTTCTAAATAAAGGAAAAATGCGTTATAAAAATAAAGTCTAATGTACACAGTTTTGTGGCTGCTGTATACTCTAATGTTGATTAGTGTTATTCTCACTTTGACGAAAGGAAAGGCAGCTCCTGGATTGAGGGGCTGGTTCTCGTTGTCCTGCTGATGTTGAACATATTTCTCCACACCTTCTTCCTCAAAGATCTTCCTTTCCGCCGTCAAGTCAAACAATGTCCGGGAAGAAACTGCGATAGTGACTGCATATTTCGGCTTGGGCTGTTAAAAGACACGTTCAAAAACAGCGAAAGTTAAACTAATAGTATCTGTCAGCAGCTTATTCTGCAAACTGTCGTGTTGTTGAACTTCACAGATCAGGCTACAGTACTTACGGGTCTCGGTTTCTTAGACTTCAAGTTTTCAAAGTGCGCTTTAGCGGCTGCCCAGTCTTTTTCTTCTGACGGAGCTGCTTTTTTATCTGCTGAAGCCGCTTCTGACGTTTTTATTTCGCTCATTGTGTGTTTTTGAGAGGTCTGGTAATGGTTGTGTGTGTTGAACTTCCTAGAGGCTGGGCTGGATGTCCGACATCGCGGAAATGTGTACGGGTTGGATGCTGAGCTCAGGAGGAGGCGCTCCGTTTGACGCAGGAGGATTTTGCTCTCTTGAGATCAACGGTGAGCATGTTTTTCATTTAAGTGTTGGCCTTTTTAAGCAGGCTATATGCTGTTTAAATGTTTAAATCTTATGGACAATTTAATTATAATCTAGGTGAAACTGTACTGCTCTTTTTAAAATTGGTGTTCGAGCATATGAAAGAAAAAAGACAAATGAACATTTGCGTTAATAAAATAAAATAAACTCGTTTTTTTTTTAAAGATTAACAACACATTAGTATAACAAAAGCAAATAAATAAAGATCTGATCGAATAACCTAATTATTATAATAATTACTAAAATGTATATCAGGACAAAAAAACACAACTAATAGGCTACAAATAAAGTTTTGATTATAGCAAATACAAATTAGATGAAGAAAAATTAATACCATAATTTAGATTAGAATAAATAAGTGCATATAGCCTATGCTTAAATAAACAAATGCAGATCTATAATAATCAATATAAATGTAATCTAACATAACAGAATATTTTCTAAATAGTATTTTGGATGATTATATTTGTGGGTCTGTCATCTAACTGATAGAAAAGACAGATTTGTAATGTGTCTGTATTAATTATTCTCTCATCAGTTATTCACCCTTGACTCTTGAGGTCCATTCCAGCAGGCACACAACGTCATTAGATGTTAATATTAGGTTAGATTTAGGTCTTGACTCGTGACGTCAGGTGACCAAATTAATAATGAATTAAATAAATTAATTAAAAATAAGGACAACGTTATTTTGATGTCCAATAACATATATTTGGTGATATTTGGGTTGTTAGAAAGTGACCAAAATCAAACGTCGAGACAACATCTTAAACCAACGTCATATTGGTGTCAAATACTGACATTTATTCTTCAGGTATGGCAACCAAAATCCAACGTTTGATAGACATCATAGTGGTAACGTCCACACATCAAGCTTTAACATCATTAGACGATGATATTTGGTTGATTTTAGGTTGGACGTTGGACATTTACGTTGGCCTGATTGTTGGGCTCCGATTTTCAACCCGAAAACTGGATACAACCTGATTTTCATTTCCAAACAAAATGCAATGTCCCCACAATGTTGGGGTACAATGATGTTGATGTCCTGTGCCTGCTTGGATGGTAGGGAAAAGAAATGTAGCAATTGAAGTCATTTGTGACCAGTGTGTTTTTTGTGTTCAAAAGAAGATAAAAAGCTGATTTGGGTCAAGTAAGGGGTGAGAAGGCCTAATGATGACAGAATTTTCATTTTTAGGCTGATCTATTCCTTTAATAACAGTTTTTGGGCACTTATCCTAAAAGTAATGATTATATAATGATAAATGACTAACAATAATTAATTATAATAATAATCATTTATAAGAGGTTCGACTACGACTTCTAGAAACGTCTCTTTTCATAGCTTGGCAGGTATAGGATCTCAGAAATAAAGATACGCGAGCTGTCACTGGGGTAAAGGTCCATATTAATACCTCAAGGGTACATTAGTACCTAAAAAGTACAAAAGTGTTCCTCTTAAAATTTTAGGTACTAATATATTGTTTTGAGGTACTAATTTGTACCCTTTAAGTACAAACATGTACCTTTAGAAAAGGTACCACCCCAGTGACAGCTCGCATACCTTTATTTGGATGATCAAACCAGTTTTGACAGAGTTTTTCCACTCCAATACTGTAAAGAAAGACACTGTCTGTCACAAGACCAGCTTGATCTGATGAAATGTATGTTCAGCGACATCAACTGTGACTTTTGGTAGTAATTTAGCCTATACTGCATCCTAAAGTCATCACAATTACTCCATAAAAGTAGGAGATGTGTGTGATTTTGGCTGATGCTTTTATTTTGCACTGCATTCACTGCTTAATACGGATGTTATTATTAAATGGCTAGAAAGCAATGAATATCAAGCTCTGTCAAATACTTTAGTCCCATAAAAATAAATTTCATGCTCTTCCAAAGCAATTGTCCTCCCAAAGAGCATTGTCTTGTCCTTCATAGCGCACAGGTAGAATTTGCTCTCCAAAAACACAACAGGCAACAGTTACAACATAATAGCCTGTTTTACATCTGTCAATGGCACACTGCCCTCCTCTTTTTTGGAAGTCAACAACGTTTACTTTGACATGTTCTATACCTATAAAAATGTTGCCCCATATGTTATGTCCCAAGTCATCACAGAGTCGTTTTACGTTTTCTTCGCTGTCCTGAATGAAGGAACGTCTTTCACTTCTACTAGTACAGAGTTTGTTTGTTTGTTGTTAGGTAGATCCTCCAGTCAGCACTGTTTGAGGTGTTAAATTGAGTTGAGATAACGTGTTTTCGACTGAACTGCTTAAAGCTCTGAGAATCCACTCCATCGCTGAGAGCCCGCAAGACAGGGGTGAGAGAAGATCTGCGAATCTCATCCTGAGACAAACAGGAAATAAAAGCAGGCTGAGAAAGCAGACATTCAAAATGAGAGCAGTGAGACAGTTTTACAGTTGAAGTCAGAATTATTAGCCTTCCTGAGTTATTAGCCCCCCTGTTTATTTTCTTCCCCAATTTCTGTTCTAATAATCGATTTATTTTATCTTTGCCATGATGACAGTAAATAATATTTTACTAGATATTTTTCAGGATACTAGTATTCAGCTTGGTCACACTTTATTTTGATGGTCCGTTTGTTGAATGTAAGTTACATTGCAACTAATTATCATTATATTATAAGTAGACTGTTAGGTTGGGGTTAGGGTTAGTGTAAGTTGACATGTACTTGCAAAGTTTCTTATAGTCAGTTAAATGTCTGTTGAAGGACTGTTAAATGTCAGTGTCAACAGATATTAAGCAGACAGTCTACTAATGCTCAAATGGACCATCAAAATAAAGTGTTACCTTCAGCTTAAAGTGACATTTAAAGGTTTAACTAGGTTATTTAGGCAGGTTAGGGTAATTAGGCAAGTTATTGTATAACGATGGTTTGTTCTGTAGACTATTGGAAAAAAATATAGCTTAAAGGGGCTAATAATTTTGTCCTTAAAATGGTGTTTAAAAAATTAAAAACTGCTTTTATTCTAGACGAAATAAAACAAATTAGGCTTTCTCCAGAAGAAAAAATATTATCAGACATACTGTGAAAATTTCCTTGCTGTGTTAAACATCATTTGGGAAATATTTAAAAAAGAAAGAAAAAAATTCAAAGGGGAGCTAATAATTCTGACTTCAACTGTACAAGCAAAGTGAACACTGTTATCAAGCTATGTACAAAATTAAATTGTATTTCTCCAAATTTTATTCATTTATTTTATAAATGATTAATCATTTAATAAACGACTCAGTCAAACTTTACTATATACTCGGAGAAAACAATGGCATCTATAATGGCTGCAACATATTTGTTAGAAATGGCTAATCAACTAATTTGACTAATTTTAAATTATCTACACTTTTATTCTAGTAATTATTATAATTTTTAGCAATAATGTCTATTTTTTATTTTAAAAATTCTGATAATTACTTCTCATTTGTTGTATAGTTTATTAATTTAATGATGTTAATATATTACATACTTTATACATATCTAAAATGCTTTGGCAATACTGTAAATGTCAAGCCAATAAAGCTTTAGAGAGAGAGAGAGAGAGAGAGAGAGAGAGAGACATTCAGTGGGTGCATGGCACCTAAACAGCATAAAAGTAAGAGAAACAGTGGATTTCTGTCATTTCAACAGCCTACTTTTTTAAAAAATAACTTTAACCCATTGAAAAGAAAAGGTGTCATAATAAATAAAAATATAGTTAAAAATCACATTCTTTTTTTATTTGTCGCATGAAGTGGACCATTTATGTGCTGTGGGTAAAAGGTGTGTTTCAATCCGGCTACCACCGCAAGTATATTTCAAACCTGTGGGAAGCACTGTGATAAGTAAATAAGCCGATAATAAAATAAATCAGAACATTAATGTGTAGAAGCACTACATAATGGCGATCAAAGATAATAAAAAATATATATTTTTAATTATATTTTAGACATTTGTTAATTTATTATTATTAAAAATCATTATTAGTAGTATTATTAATACTATTTTTATATTATTATTATGCCTTTTGACAACATTTGACTGAAAAGAAGTGCATTAAAAATGAAAGGCAAATTAAAATCTTACTGAAAGTTCATTTTTTTGATGCATCAACCTCAAATGTGAGATGCTATTTGTTTAGATCTTTGTAAAATATGCATTTCATAATGTTAGACTCGTATGTAAAATCGGTGGTATAAATAGCTTTTGCGCGTTGCCACTGTTTACAGTTTGTCAGTGTCGCGCGCGCGCTGCAGCATCACGTCTGTCCCAGTACATCATCTCCTCTCCTCCTCTCAGCGTGGAAACACTTTCTCTCCACAGCACCTCATCACGTCCCATTCACACACAGCATCATGGCGTTTGAGGGTGAGTAGCATCACTGACCAGCGTGGGTAAAGTACACCGTGATCTTTATCGCTAACATTACATAACACGGACTGTGTGTGGACGTAGTTTAGCGCGAGACGCTTAGGAATGTAAGGAAACGCAAGCGGTGTTGTTTTTTTAGTGTAAGTTTAGGTGCATTTTGGACGCGGTCATATGATTTTGTGTTGCTGCATCAATGCGGGCTCAGTCATAGAGTGATAAAGGTGCTGTCGAAATGACTGCTAAATACAGCAACACCTTAAACAAGTAGCCTAGATAGTGATTAAGTCAAATGCACGTGCAAACAAAGAAAATGGCATATAGTGTGCGAGCGAGTTTGCTTTTGTAGTATTTTGTCGTCGCGTTAAAATCGCAGTTTTGTACAGCAGCCTGTGAGGCATGCAGGTCTCCACCACATTAGGTCTTTGTCCCGTCAGGTGAAGTTGTTAATACAAGATGGCAGTCACAGAATGTGTCCTCTAGTGTTGACAGGAGTAAACAAGAACAAAACTGTCTCATTAAAGGGTTAGTTCAACCTAAAATGGAAATGTGTCACCATTTACAATAGTTTCAAACCTGTTTGAGTTTCTTTCTTCTATTGAATGTGAAAGATGATGTTTTGAAGAAAGAAACCTGTAACTTTTCACTTCCATAATATTTGTCCTTCCTATTATGGATGTCACTAGCTGTTTCCATTCACCTGTTTTTCTACACATTTTGGAGTATAGCTTAGAAAATGCTTAATGGTAATAGTAAGATGTGCATACATTTTGAAATTCACAAAAAATAACTTGTGCACAACTACAGTAAGTAGGATAAACTTATGATCCTATAATAAAATATGTGGATAAACTATTCAATTCAATTCATCTTTATTTGTATAGCGCTCATACAATGTAGATTGTGTCAAAGCAGCTTCACATGGAAGATTACTTCACATGGAAGATTAAGATGATGGAAACACATTTACTGAATAAATTCCAGCATGCGCATCAACAAAATAATATGATTTTGATTAATACAGATTGATTGACTGTATTCTGATGGATAGAAAACATAAGTATTTTACGTGTTGTCAGTTTAGTGGCTAATTCGTATGGGTTCAGTCGTATGAAAATGCACAATTTTAAAAAGGAGGCATGGCACCCAACCCCGCCCCTAAACACAAACGTCATTGGGTTATGAGCAAATCGTACTAAATTGTACGAATTAGATCGTACAAATTCATACGAACTAGCCACTAAATCAAAAGGTTACGAATTGCCGTGAGATTGTGTTGGTCAAGCCCATTATTCATACCCTAATTATTCATACCCCTGGCAAATTCTGACTTAAAGTTACTTTTATTCAACCAGCAAGTTTTTTCAAATGAATTCTTTGATTAATTAATTCATTTCAAAGTTCAAAGAAGCAGTTTAGTAAAGGTTCAGATATTTTTGTTCAGTGTTTTTGGGCCTGATAATTGGCTGTTGCTTGTTCTTTTAATAGTCTGCATTTATATGGCCAATTTAACACCAAAATTTAAAGTAAAATCCAACCTGATGTTTTAGAATTTTTTTATTATCACATTTTAATAAATGTTGCAACTGTCCCCTGGGGCTATAGCAAATCCAAGAGCCCCTTTTTATTAATTTTTTTGCCTCACAAAAGTATATATATTGTAGTAGTTGTTGTTGTTATTGTTATTATTATTAATAATAATAATAATAATTTAATATTATTATCTAATTTTCCACCATTAGATTTATATTTGATTATTATATATTTTTTCTATTTTATTAAAATAGGCCTGCAAGTAGACTATACAAAATTAAGTAATGACATAATCTGAACTTTAAAATTCAAACAGGCTACAAAAACCTTTTCAATACTTCCTAAATTAGTGCTTTATAATAAACACTTTAAATAGGGGTTTACCTTTAAAACGTTTCTTTAGAGCTTTGGCTGACCATAAATCCCTAATGATATGATATCTTTAATATCCATGCTACTAATATCCAAGATATTGTGGTCTTCTGAGTTTCAGAAGGCTAGCATCTTTATTTTATTTTATTTATTTGCATCAGATATATTGTCTGATGAAAGCCAGCACCAATATTTTATTGCTCCATATTATTTCTGTCGTTTTCATAAAAGGGGCAAAGTAAAAAAAAAGTTTTCTTTCTAACTAGTTCAGTTAGACATAAGCGAGTGTATTTACATGAGATACATACTCTGCAGCGATGGACACTTTGATAACTGCTTGTGTGGGCTATTTGATTTGTTCGCACACTGTCTCAGTTATAATGTGTGATTTAAGGATTGTGCGGGCGTGCGCTGGTTTATTGAGTCTAGCTGGAACTTTTGCACAGCCGAGATTATGAATCCGCCTATCCCAGCTTCTGTTACTACATGTAAAATTTAAGCAATGATGAAGACTGTTTGAATTTTTGTTCTACGACGAGTTTGGTTAGCCTACCTTTGACTGGACGGTTCTTGCGGTAGTGCCGAAATATGGGACTGTCCTGTGAAAATTGGCACATCTGATCACCCTTATGGGCGACTAAAACAGGGCTATTCAATATTCTGATTGGGCTACAGCCACTCTGAGCCCCGTTTTAGCACCAGCGTCACTGTTTTTAAACAGCAGCAAACCTAATGGAATACTTCACATTATTGATGAGAGAAAGCATAATGCAAAGAGGCGTTTCCCGCATCATAGCACAAATTAATTCTTCAGCCAATCAAGGGCCCCCTTCTTCCGAGGGTTCTGGGTCTTCAGCCCCACCCAGCCCTTATGTTAATCCGGCCCTGACTGTCCCTATGGGTGGTAGCAACCATCCCCATGCTCATGTCCTGTAGATGTGGGTTTATTATATTGAGATTTTGGGTTTCCACAAAAAACGTCTCTGAGAAACTGAAGGAAATGCAAAAAGTGTTGCAACTGTTCCCACTCTCTTCTCACTGGCTTCTTCTAAAAGATATCAAGACAATGTATAAGATGCATCATTTTGAAAAAAAAAAATAGTTATTAGCTTTTATTTACATTTGAACATTAAGGCAGTGGTGTAACAGATGTAATTTCCCCTCCATTTATTACAAAAACAGACACTTTTGGTTTTAACAAACAGAACTTAGAACCTGTAATTGTATTACAAATGAAGTTAAGAAATATTCAGATGAATAAAAATAAACTGTAAAATATTCAGTACTGTGAAAAATTCACTGTTACTACGACTGTTGCTGATAATGCTAAATGTAGAAATCTAACAATATAATTTGTACCATTCATATTTATGTTTAGTCTCATTTTCCATAAATGATTCAGTTATACACTCATAAATCTTCATGTTTCATTGCTAGATGTATCATTTTCGAAGAATTATTATATAAAGTATGCCCACCTTTTGGTTAAATAATGTAATTAATTAATGTATTAATTGCTGCCTACAACTTTCATTTTTGAGCATCGTTAAATGCATATGATGGTGATTTTAATCTTTACCATAAACATCAGTGGTTATATCTTAACTGTAAACTGTTATATCCCAGTACTTCTGTGTGTTTTGACTGTTTGTAATTTCACAACTAACCCAATAAATAAAAGCTGAATATCTTTCTTGATTTTTTGCGTTTTTCAAACACAGATTTGAATGCAGCGATTCAAAGGATTAATAAAAATATGCAAATCATCATCATTTAAAATTTATGTTGCGTGAGTGTTGAGATCCCAATCTTTTAATGATTAATCATGCAGCTTACACTGAATGCATTGATGCAGGCTAAACAAGTAGTGACAGAAAACACCTAAGAAGCCAACCACATCCCGAATAACCCACCACAAGTTCTTTCGTCATCATTATATTTTACAGGAAAGCCTAAATGCTTTCATACATTTGTTATCTGAATGACATGAGAGGCGATCTCTTTGTGATCGCTTCAAAATTAGAATTAATCTACCAGTAAAAAATAATTATTAATCCGCAGGCCACGTGTGTTCCAAACCGTGGGTTGTGATCCGTATGAATCACAGATCAATCAAAAACTTTAAGGCAGAATTTGCCAGGGGTACGAATAATTTCAGGCTTAACTTTATGTATTCGCCAGTTTTTCAAGAAGTGGTGATTTTGTTCCCTTTGAAAATGGAAACATAGCTAATGGCTCCCGGTTTCTGGCATTTTCAAACTATTGTCTTTTGAGCTCTCTGCTCTCTGTAAAGAGTCATGCAGACTAAGAAAAATCTTAATCTGTAGACTACCTTATGAAGTAGATCTTGCGATAGAACAAATAAATTTCTACTTTTTGTTCACAAGTCTAGTAGTACTATTGCATCACAATTTATTTTCATAAGACCAACTATTTTGTGTTTTAAAATATGAAGTTAACAATATGAAGGTCACAGACATATTTCGATCCATTCTTTGGGAGAACTATACCTTTAAGAATGATATGCGACAATATTAATCGAAAGAAAATGGAAGAGCTTGAGCCAGAAAGGTGTAATGCTCCCCTTGCCAGCACACCGTGTTCAAAACAATGCTCCTTCGATACTGCTTTATCTAAACCTATGAGATATGTATCATCATTAATCGGAATGTCACTCTCAACAATTTATCAGCTCTTTATTTTGTCTCTGCAGCATGCGTGTAATATATGAACTGGCAAGTCAGTGACGTAAACTCATAGCTATGACGTCAACGAGAGTCAGTACAGCAGGCACTTTCTGCATCACAAGTTCTTTCTTAAAAGAGCTGTTTCCTGTCTTCAGGTGGGGGGGCGGAGCTGTGGTGTTCATGAACTCATCTGTGCTAGAAGAGGTAAGAGAAGCTTTCTGTTCTGTTAGAGCATGCACAGACTGCTGTGTGACCTTTTGCGTAGATAAAATATTAAGGGTAACACTTTACAATAAAAGTACATGAATAATGATGTATTAATATGTAAACTAAACATTACTTTATTATGAATTAATGATGAGTTAAGGCGTCCGCTTAGAGTTCATGTGTGAATAATGGCTACCTTAATTACTTGTTAGTACATGTTGTTAATTAATGTAATAATTAACAATTAAGTTTAAGCTAAATGTAACTCATGAGCTGTTAATGTATAATTATGTCATGACTTTACTTGGAGGGGCACATCACCATTAACTCATCCTTAACTACTCCTGAACTCCTGTGTTTAAACTATTGATGCTGATGTTGACTGAACACTTTTCTATTGTTAATCATTGTACATGCACTAGACGGACATGCATAAAGCCTGGTTTATACGTCCTGGTTATACATCCTGGTTATACGTTTACGCGTCCACTAGTTCGCTTGAGTGCGCGCGGCGAATGTGACGTCATCGCTGTGTTTGCGGAGGTTCGCTTTGGGTGTGCGTGACATGATTTCAGCTGGCGGAATGCATGATTTTTTTGAGACTCGAGCGAACAGTTCATGCGGCACCTTATTTAAATTTGAGTTGAATATAAACCACTTTTAAGAGATTTTTTCTGAAACAAGTACGACTGTACAGACACCTTTATGATCCGTGATCACAGAGATAACCAGATGATCAATAATTCTTCGCTTGAAATAGCAACAGCCGTGGGAAAGGAGGAAAGTTTTTGTTAAAAAGTTCAGAAAAAAACCTGAGGGATAAGTTTGTTAAAGCCAAAAGAGGCCATGGCAAAAGTGAAGACCCATGTACACAATTACAGAAATATGTTTATCCACCAGTCGTAGGTTTTACACTGATGTATATATTACAATTTTGAATTTAAAACAATTTAATAACTACAAAACTATAATTAAGGAACAAATTAATTCTTTGATAACTGGAAAAGAATATTTGAACTTATCGGTTTACAGTATATTGATGTCCTGTTTTTCTAGGCTTTATTGGTGATAATGGTCAGGAATGTTTGACCATTATTGCCTTTTTAGCATAAGAAGAGGACAGAAACTAACCAGACAGTAATGTGTGAATTGTGGAGCAGGCTAAATCAAAAAAAAAATCTGTATTTTTTAGTAAGTGTATTTTTTTGACTGTCTGAGATATGAACAAAAGCAAATGATGCATCAAAGTTTGATTAAAAAAATCTTAAATGGTTTAAAAAATCCTGATAATTTTTAAAATAATATATAAAAATAATACAAATAATTAGTTTAAAAATATTGAACAATATTAATGATATGACGTAGTTCCGTAGTTTAAATTTCCACTTCTCTGTTTATCAGTCTGACTTTACGGTCAGTTTCTTTTGACCACCCCCTGTCGTTTAAAAGAATATCACAAAATATAAAAGCCTCATCCGTTTCGTGAGGTGCGCGCACAGTCAGCGGAGGTGCGCGATGTGGCGCCAAGCGAAAGAATAAATCCAGCATAAGGAGTTCATGAGTAGTTTAGAATGGGTTCATAATGATGTGCCCTTCCAAGTAAAGTCATGATTTTATTATATATAACTTAACCATCATGAACTCATGATGCGTTTAAGCATAAACTAATGTGGTAATTAATACATTAAGGTACTGAAAAAAAAAAAGAACTCTTAAAGGGATAGTTCACCCAAAATAATAATAATAATAATTCCCTACATTTTATATAGCTTTTTTTTCTAGACACTCAAACTTACACATTGGGGGGAATCTCCTCATCCACCACCAGTGTGTAGCATCCACCTGTATGATGCAACGGTAGCCATATAGTGCCAGACCGCACACCACACACCAGCTGATTGGTGTAGAGAAGACAGAGCGATGAAGTCAATTATAGAATGGGGGTGGTTAGGAGGCCATGATGGACAGATGCCAGTGGGCAAATTTGGCCAGGATGCTGGGGTTAAACCCCTACTCTTTTTCGAAGGACATTGTGGGATTTTTCACAACCACAGAGGACTTCGGTTTAACGTCTCATCCGAAAGACAACGCTCACTGAGCAGTATAGAGTCCCCTTCGCTATACTGGGGTGTTAGGACCCACACAGACCGCAGGTTTATCGCCCCCTGCTGACCGCACTGACACCACTTCCGGCAGCCACCTAGCTTTCCCATGTGGTCTCCCATCCAGGTACTGACCAGGCACAGCCCTGATTAGCTTCAGTGGACGACCATGTGAGAGTTGCAGAGAGCTAGCTGCCAAAAATGAAAATGCTGTCATCGTTTACTCACCCGTCACTTGTTTCAAACCAGTTTGAGCTTGTTTTTGTTCTGTTGAACACAAAAGAAGATATTTTGAAGCATGTTGGAAACATTTAACGATTGACATCCGTACTTGGAAAATCAAATACTATGGAAGTCTATGATTAAATGTTTCCAACATTCTTCAGAATATCTTCTTTTGTGTTCCACAGAATTGAAAAAAAACGGTTATAAACAAATGAAGTGTGAGTTAATGATGATAGAATGTTTTATGTTTGTGGGTGAACTATCCCTTTAACCTACTTTGTCCCATACTTCTATCAATTATGAATGACCTATCAAGCTTGGGGAACAAAAACAAGCCTCATTAATAATTCACACTGAAGGATTGTGTTACTATGAGCAGGAAGACCTATGTGTAAACAACACAATTTCTAAAACTACTTAACCACTGATATTTAAATGAACATGGCTTTGTCTCACTCTGTCTGAGCCACAGAGCAAAGGGGAAGATTTGGTAACAAAACAGTAGACGACAGTGAAAGATGAAAACGATTTCCTTGAGAAAACTTGCATTTGCTTGCATTATGGAGTAACTCGCAGAAGTGAGAAGCTTACTGTTAAGTGCATACATAAAAAAATGGTTCTTGACAGATACAAGCATGCAAGCATAAATGCAGTTTGGAGTAATTCAAAGCATTTTTTCAAGTAAAAACTGGCTGCATCCTAGCAGTTTACACAAAGATTTGTCAACCTCGCAGTATCTCGGTCTATATATGGAGCAATTAGCATACAGACATGTGTTTACCACTTATATCCCAGTCAAACCTGCATCAAAATGAATGTAGGGAAGGTTCCAGTGGAAGGTCTGATGGTATTGTGCTCACAAAGTGTGAAGGGGCATCCAATTACCTTAGACTGGTGAATTATTCAGCACTGGGAGAGATAGATTGAAGTCGAGTGCTATAGATTCACTCGCTGCGAGAGATGGAGGGCAAAACCTTTTAAATATCATGGATTAATCTGATCTCGGCGGAATAAAGAACATTGGCAGAGGAGATATAAAGGTATAGATAACCACATACTGATTGAATGAAGCAATCGCTGGATTTAGGAGACGTCACCGGGCTGTTGTTTTCTGGAGGTTGTGGTAATATTTGAGTGTTTTTGCTGACCTTTATGCATAGATTTGTTTACATAAACTGTGATAAATGGGTATTTCATGTTGTGTTGAAGAGGCAGAGAAAAAGTCTGTGCGTTTTGTTCAGATTTCTGCTAGACATAAGAGGTTTATTATCAGATCTTCTTATCCTAGGATACTTAGAAAGGTTCTACGCACAAACAGCTTAATTACTGTACATGAAAGACTGCGTATAGTTTAGTCTAGTGTCTAATGTAGGATGTATTTATCAAAAACTTGCTCTTAGTGATGTTATGAAGAACATCAAACTGTCTGAAAGTTTTAAAAAGCACATAATTAGTGCAATTCTTATGTTCAGACCAACTTTCCAATCCAAGAAAAGCACTGGAAGGTTTGTTACTCTGTCATTACTAGAGTAACTCATGATAGCATCCATCACAATCTCCATCGCTTATCTTTTATCTAGGTAGATCAAGTTCTCAACTCCTGACCTCTGCTTTCTCAGCTTTTATCGCCCAACCCTGTGCTTTCTATTTCTCTGTTTCTCTTTTTTTTTCCTCCAGTATCTCCAGAGCTGCTAGGTGTCCTGTCCTCCATTGCTGTCTTCATGGCCGTGATCGCTCTGTTTTTTCTTTACCTCAGCAGCAAGCTTTCCGTGGAGAGCCCAAGAAGTGATCTGCCACGTTTTGAAGGTTTTGACAAGAGCTTGCAAGGTAAATACCTTGAGCGTTTTCAGTTCATGTGTAAACTTGTTATACAGAGAAACCCAAAATGATTCAGACACTGGATATAGTAGTGTTTCTCAACCGTGTTCCTGGAGGACCACCAGCACTGCACATTTTCAATGCCTCCTTAACCAAACACACGTGATTCGGATCATCTGCTCATTAGCAGAGACTGAAAGACCAGTAATGGGTGTGACAGACAAAGGAGACATTCGAAACATTCAATGCTGGTGGTCATTCAGAATCGTGGTTGAGAAACACTGCTATAGTATATTTATATAAGAGAGGATAGCAATATAATGCAAACTCTGACATATTACATAAAAAAAAAAAAAAATCATACAGTGGACTAAAAATCAGTAGGAACTAAAGAAGCTCCTGCAGCGAGTCTGTGAAAATATTGATGTTCAGGTTTGCATGGATCTGGTTGTCAGAGAGACATGGATAGAGGCTAAGGGCAAACCAGCAAAGTATTGATAGTTGGGTAAAAAATGTCATACAGTTGTCTGAATTCGTTTTGGTTCATAGTAATCCATAATGTACCTTCCTTTAGAAGTCATCTGACATTATTGAGATGAATTTAATCTGACAGTTAACCATTATGCAAACTATAGCAAATAAATTGTGATAATGTGTCTAAATTGCTTTGACAGCATGTAGAATATTTAGCGGTGTATCGAGCCTTATGCTGAATTCACACCAGATGCGGATGAAGCGTCAAGCGCCAGTGTTTTACATGTTAAGTCAATGCAAAGATGTGAATAGACATCCTGCAGTTTAAATGACGCTATTTGTGTGAATGAAGAGGCACAAATTTAATGTTTTGCGCATTTGACGTGCTTAACGTGCAAATTGCTCCAATCGCTCAAGTTGGAAAATCTGAAGTTTAGCGGACATTTGTTCCACGTTGACCAATCAGGAGCTTGCTCTTGTTGGGGCGTGATTATGACGTAGTGCCTGTTATTGGCAGCTCAAGGGGAAATCCTCCTGCTGACACCGAACAACAGCTCATCAAACTGGGCTCGGCTCAGTCGGAAGCACTGCTGAAAGCGTCCATCATACAGATACAGTTTTTGCAGGAGTTGATGAACTCACAGGGCTGGGTGCACCTCTGAAAGCATCTAGTGGACTCAGACACGGCGCCGAACAAATCTATGGTGTTTTTCAACCTTCCTAAAGCACAAAAAGCACAGCTACTCTTTTAGTAAAATCCCTGTTAGCCGTTTAGCAGTGAAACTAGAGTCACCTGGCAGACCCATGGGTGAAGCCCCACCCATGACGCGAATCAGTCTGTGAAAATATTGATGTTCAGGTTTGCATGGATCTGGTTGTCAGAGAGACATGGACAGAGGCTAAGGGCAAACCAGCAAAGTATTGATAGTTGGGTAAAAAATGTCATACAGTTGTCTGAATTCGTTTTGGTTCATAGTAATCCATAATGTACCTTCCTTTAGAAGTCATCTGACATTATTGAGATGAATTTAATCTGACAGTTAACCATTATGCAAACTATAGCAAATAAACTGTGATAATGTGTCTAAATTGCTTTGACAGCATGTAGAATATTTAGCGGTGTATCGAGCCTTATGCTGAATTCACACCAGATGCGGATGAAGCGTCAAGCGCCAGTGTTTTACATGTTAAGTCATTGCAAAGATGTGAATAGACATCCTGCAGTTTAAATGACGCTATTTGTGTGAATGAAGAGGCACAAATTGAACGGTTTGCGTATTTGACGTGCTTAACGTGCGAATTACTCCAATCGCTCAAGTTGGAAAATCTGAAGTTTAGCGGATATTTGTTCCACGTTGACCAATCAGGAGCTTGCTCTTGTTGGGGCGTGATTATGACGTAGTGCCTGTTATTGGCAGCTCAAGGGGAAATCCTCCTGCTGACACCGAACAACAGCTCATCAAACTGGGCTCGGCTCAGTCGGAAGCACCGCTGAAAGCGTCCATCATACAGATACAGTTTCTGCAGGAGTTGATGAATTCACAGGGCTGGGTGCACCTCTGAAAGCATCTAGTGGACTCAGACACGGCACCGAACAAATCTATGCTGTTTTTCAACCTTCCTAAAGCACAAAAAGCACAGCTACTCTTTCAGTAAAATCCCTGTTAGCCGTTTAGCAATGGAACTAGAGTCATCTGGCAGACCCATGGGTGAAGCCCCACAAATGACGCGAATCAGTCTGTGAAAATAGTGATGTTCAGGTTTGCATGGATCTGGTTGTCAGAGAGACATGGACAGAGGCTAAGGGCAAACCAGCAAAGTATTGATAGTTGGGTAAAAAATGTCATACAGTTGTCTGAATTCATTTTGGTTCATAGTAATCCATAATGTACCTTCCTTTAGAAGTCATCTGACATTATTGAGATGAATTTAATCTGACAGTTAACCATTATCCAAACTATAGCAAATAAACTGTGATAATGTGTCTAAATTGCTTTGACAGCATGTAGAATATTTAGCGGTGTATCGAGCCTTATGCTGAATTCACACCAGATGCGGATGAAGCGTCAAGCGCCAGTGTTTTACATGTTAAGTCATTGCAAAGATGTGAATAGACATCCTGCATGTGTGAATGAAGAGGCACAAATTGAATGTTATGTGCATTTGACGTGCTTAACGTGCGGATTGCTCCAATCGCTCAAGTTGGAAAATCTGAAGTTTAGCGGACATTTGTTCCACGTTGACCAATCAGGAGCTTGCTCTTGTTGGGGCGTGATTATGATTGTGCCTGATATTGGCAGCTCAAATGGAATCCTCCTGCTGACACCAAACAACAGCTCATCAAACTGGGCTCGGCTCAGTCGGAAGCACCACTGAAAGCTTCCATCATACAGATACAGTTTCTGGAGGAGTTGATGAACTCACAGGGCTGGGTGCACCTCTGAAAGCATCTAGTGGACTCAGACACGGCGCCGAACAAATCTATGCTGTTTTTCAACCTTCCTAAAGCACATAAAGCACAGCTACTGTTTTAATAAAATCCATGTTAGCCGTTTAGCAACGAAACTAGAGTCACCTGGCAAATGATGTGAATGATGTGATTTGATGCTTGAATGACACAAGTAAACTCCGGTAAACTTAACACGCAAATAGTGCGATTTATTTGTGCATGCCATGTCTGGTGTGAACACAGCATTAGTGAGCACTGTTTGTTTTGGCTTTTCTGACCATCATGGTCCATGCAGAAAAATGTATGTGCAATCCTTTGAAATATTACCAATGTAAGAGCAGGTTTGGACACCTTTTGTGTTTAAAAAATTAAACAATCTCCCTAGGTTCTAAAAGACTTGAATGTCATCCTTTTTTTATAAAGAAACAAATGCTTATGAGTAGGACTGGGTGATTAATCGAAGGCGATTTTCATGTGCATTTTTTTCAGTAAAGCTGGTTCTAATACGTAAGTCTCCAGCATACTTTCAGATGGAGCATCCTTTACTAAAGAGAGCTGTAGTACACTGATAGGCTATGAAGAATCATGTTCAAAATAGAAAATCAGTTTAATCTGACAATAGTGACATTGAGGTAATGCTGCTGTTTCTAGTATATGCTACGTGTAAAATACCACATTTATGGAGATGTTTTTACTCCCAGCTCACAAATAAATCCTTCTGTAAGGTGATTCTGTAGTCATCTGATTATTCAAAGAATAACAATGATTACACAGTGATTATTCATTGTGCTAAATCAATGACAACCGTTAAATCTTCTGTTCATAATACAATGCTATAGACTGATTTCATGCGGCCGACATTAAAAAAAAAAAGCAAAATCAAGGCTGCTGTGGGAAGAAACCCGGAAGTATCACCTGAGTCACACAGGAATGTTGTGTATCTGGCTGTATATCTTATCAGTAAAGAGAAAGTGACACAAATTTATCATTTCACCACCTTCCGAGTGACCCGGAGGTTAGCTAACGTTATCTTTCCCAAACACACGTTTTAGATGCCATTCATCAAACTCAAGTTAATGAACTGATTCTTTCACTATATTACCCTTGTCACGATATTGAATTTCGGTACTAAAATAAAAAACTGGCAATTTCCCACTAACATTTAAGCGCTGTTGAATGCAACAGCGCTGATTTGCCATAGTATTCACCAGTGCTCAACAGAAATGACTGTGATTGGTCGTGAGGGTCATCAGTTCACCACACTTCACCTCTGTTTACCGAGTGCAAACACAGAAGATCAGTCGACTGATCTTTGCAGCTTTAAACGCTTCAGTGTCTGTGTATCTGTGTTTGTAATGGTTTGTACTCGGTGGAGAGCGGTGAACTGATGATCTTCACGACCAATCACAGTCATTACTGTTGAGCACTGGTGAATAATATGGCAAATCAGCGGTGTTTAAGAACGCGCTCAGCAGTGCTTAAATGTTAGCGGAAAATAGACAGACAACACGAGGATATGCTACAGATGACCACATTGTTTTTTTGCTCACCGGGTAACATAGGATGAAGCAGGGAAGCCCCCAGGGTGTTTACCTGGTGCCATGAACTGCAGCCTAGGAGGACACTCTTTAAGAGATTGTGATTTAGTTTAATGTCTAATATGCCTTTAGTTGTTTAAATTAAACTTAACAGAATGATATTAAAGTAATTTTGTATTTTGAAGTCACAGCAACAGCTGGAGGTTTGTAGTCCATATCATGTTGTAAAATGGCAGCCGTGTGAAATAAGCGTATTGGCATTACCTGTGTTTCTTCTTCATGGGTGTTTAGACTTTCTGCACGAGAGCGTCCTCAGGCCTTCGGAGGAGATTTGATACTGATTTCACGACTATGCTCTCCTGACAAGATGCGCATGATAATCCCAGCTTTGCTCAGTTGCATTTTATTTCGATTAATCGTCCAGCCCTACTTATGAAAAATCCTGAAGACTAATGTATACAAGCTGACTTTTCAACGTAATTTGCAGTCAATTAGCAGAAACTCACCAAAGACACAAAGCAATGGCGTTTTTCAAGAGCTTCCAACAGAACCTCCCTTCTGTCAGTTCCCTCCTGGACTCCGTCTCAAACACCGTCTCGACTGCTGTGGATGATCTGTCCACTGCGGTGAGTGATGTCACATACACGGTCAGTGACCAACTAACAGAGCAGGTCAATACAATTATCAACAAAGTACAGACAGAAGAGGATGGAAAATCCGGTAAGGATGCTGAAGGCTCTTCTGATGAAGTCCAAAAGGATAGGAAGCTAAAACGGCAGGATACGGAAGCAGATGCTGATGGTGAAGGTCGGAGAATCCGAAAATCAAAAAAGAACTCTATGTGGACTATTGAAATAGATGAAGCGGAAATCCAGAGAGAGAAAGAAAGACAGGAGGAAGCAAGGAGAGCTGAGGAGGAGGAGTGGGAGTGGTGTTATGCACCCTCCAAAGGTTGGTATCGTAAAAGGAAAGACCCAAACGAGCCATCTCAGAACTCAGACAACCAAACAAGCAACAATGAGCAAGAATCAAAAGAGGTAGAGTCTGGGACTTCAGAAGAGAGTACCTCTTTGTCAGGCAAACACAAGGAAGAAGGTGACCACCACAAGGAAAATGCTAACGGAACGCACACAAGTAATAGTCAGGAAGAGCAGGAGTCTCAGGAAATGTCTGGTGATCCTGACACTTCTACATCAAATATTGACAGAAATGGAGAGAACAATAGTGAAAAAACTGAAGAAGATGAAGACAAAGTGTCACATGAAGATGGTAAAACACAAAAGAAGAAAGGTAAAGTTTTTAGTGATGAAAAACAGGAGGAAGGCATTCAGGACTCGAAGAATTCAAAGACAAAATCAAAGGCAAAAAAGGACAAAGAATGTAAAGGTGAGACCGTACGCTGGACTTGCTGTGCTGTGCTTTGCTCTTTTGATGAGGTGGTTTTGTGTCTTTGGTTTCTCACTGTTCCCTTAAATCTCACAAGGTTTTATCTAAGCACAAATGGGCTTTGTCTTATTGATGAATCTTTCTCTCACTTTTTAATATCTACTGTCCTGCAGAATTTAGTCTCAATCCCAATTAAACACGCCGAATTCAGCTAAAATAATAAATGTTTTCATGCCTTCTAGAATATTCCAGGGAGATGTACTAGAACAACTAGCTAATGTCTGTAGTATTTTGGCCCCCAGGAAGCAAGTTCAGACAGACTTTCACTAGTGCAGAGGTGTTGCTGGAGGGCCACTTTCATACTGAGTTTATTTCTAATCATTATTAAACACAAATGAATAAGCTAACCAAGGTCTTCAGACTCACTAGAAACATCTAGACCAGCAGTAGTCAAGTTCAGTCCTGGAACGGTGAAAAGCTCACCTGCATGTAGCTTTTTAGTAACACTCCGACCTTGCTTGACTTGTTCACGTGTTGGAGAAAAGCTCTGCAGGACTGCAGTTCTCCAGGGCTCAACTTGCCTGTTTTAGACAAATCTATTGAAGCTAATGTCTGCAGGATATTAGTCCTTCAAGGGAAGGGCATCCTCTATGGTAGCGGTTCCCAAAACTGGTCTCAGAATACCCTCAGCAGTATACATTTGAATGACTCCCTTTTCTGTAATTCAAATTTAAACTCTTACAGTGCATATAAAATCACATTGTTCTCTACTATATAGTAGATGACCTACTACTTCTTGCCAGATTCTGAAGTGGGCATAGAATAGACAACTTTACTAACCCATTAGGGGGAGGATGTAGTCTGTCCAAATTCCTTTCACACAATATATTTATTGTCAATTAAATTCAAATTGAAATGCATAGAGCTGCGGGTGTCCTATAGGCCAATATTGGGAACCACTACTACTGTATGTTGGAGGTGTTTTGAAATTGGTCTTGGAGGCTTGCCATATCTGTAACTTTGTACGCCACACCCACCCTCTCTTACAGGTCATGCAGTCTTTTCCCATGAGTTGAATCATGTGTGTTAGATGAGGAGATGCATACAAATTATGCAGTGCTGGGCAGCAGGGGATGTACCTACTGTACCGACAGAGTTCAGATAAAGCTCTGCTCCTCACATCTGTCTTTAATGATCAATCATTCCTGAAGATCTCAATGAGCTGGTTTGGGTGTGTTTGATTAGGGCTGGAGCTGACCCCCAGGGAGCTGCCCATGGGCCAGCCACTCTCCCTTGGCTTGCAGTTTGGGCCCCAGAGGCCCCTTTGAACTCTGCCTCCATGGTCTCTAACCCCAGGGAGCTGCCCAGGGGCCAACATATCTCCCTGGGCATGCAGTTTGGGCCCCAGAGGCCCCCTTGTACCCTACCCCCAGGGTCTCTGACCCCAGGGAGCTGCCCAGGGGCCAGCCACTCTCCCTACACTTGCAGTTCAGGCCCCACAGGTCCTCTTGTACTCTACCTCCAGGGTCTCTGACCCCAGGGAGCAGCCCAGGGGCCAGCCACTCTCCATAGGCTTGCAGTTTGGGCACCAGAGGCCTCCTTGTACCCTACCTCTAGGGTCTCTTACCCCTGGGAGCTCAAGAAAAAAGGATTGGCAAGCTCTATGGCAGGGGTGTCCAAGCTCACTCCTGGAGGGCCGGTGTCCTGCACAGCTTAGCTCCAACTTTTTTTAACGCACCTGCCTGGAAGTTTCTAATACACCTAGAAAGAGCTTGATTCACTGGTTCAGGTGTGTTTAATTGGGGTTGGAACTGAATTATGCAGGACACCGGCCCTCTAGGACCAAGTTTGGACACCCCTGCTCTCTTGGATACGTAGCCTACTTGTACCACCTTGTACCTGGATACATGCCTTCCTAAAAAGTTGACATCCAGACCTACTCAAATAAAGGATCACTTGATAGTTACAAAGATTTGCATTGAAGCAGGCCTAGAACTTATCTCTTTAGGTGGGAAGAAACTCATGAACAGGAATTAACTTAAGATGTTAAGGCAGAGAGCAATAAAAATGATGTCCCAGCCCTTGTGATTTTTAGTGATGGCCCTGCCTTTACTGGGGTTTTTCTTTTTAATATGTGAAGTGTGTAATTTGGTAATTGTAGAAAGCCCTTAAATCCCAATTTACACATTGAGGCAACTTAAATTGAACCATTTATTAGAAGAGTCTCCATATAGTAAAAATGCTATAGCAACAGGTGTGGAACAAAAATAAACAAATGGTGACATTTTGAAGTAAAACTCCCTGTGTGCTTGAACAATACAGGTAGATATATATTTCTTAAAATATACTTCTTTGTTTGATGTTTATAGTATGGTGTGGTTCTTCTGGTGTCACAGAAATTACACACTTTATCTTGAGAAAAATCTCTTACGTTCATTTTGTGTCAAACATAAACTAAAGCTGGAACACAAAACGGGATTTTTAAATACGGGATGCAAATTAAGTCATATAATATTCTTCAGTTCTTTCAGTTTTGTCTTAAAATAGCTGCGTGTGAGTTTTAAATTAGAAGAAGGTTCTGAATTAATAATGATTCTTGCTGCTTTTCTGCTAGTGATCTACAAGAAGTTTACAATAGGTTATTTTTAGAAACTGAATTTGAATAGGGCAGCACGGTGGCGCAATGAGAAGCCTCACAGCAAGAAGGTTGCTGGTTTGAGCCCCAGCTGGGTCAGTTGGCATTTCTGTGTGGAGTTTGCATGTTCTCCCCGTGTTGGCGTGGGTTTCCTCTGGGTGCTCTGGTTTCCACCACAATCCAAAGACATGTGGTATAGGTGAATTGGGTAGGCTAAATTGTCCATAGTGTATATGTGTGTGAATGAGGGTGTATGGATGTTTCCCAGTGATGGGTTGCAGCTGGAAGGGCATTCGCTGGATATATGCTGGATAAGTTGGATAAGTGGTTCAATCTGCTGTGGTGACCCCAGATTAATAAAGGGACTAAGCCGAAAAGAAAATGAATGAATGAATGAATTTGAATATAGATCCTTTTTTCAGATGGGGGCTATCCAGACAAAGGATCAGAAAGTGAAGATGAAACACAGAAACAACACAAAGACTCTCATCAGCAGAGAAGTGGATGGAGAAACAGGGATGAAGAAAATGAAGATTGCAGCAGTGAGGCCTCGGCTGAGCTGGGTAAACATTGTGCTGTGTGAATGATGAAATACTCTTAATTATGCTCCATTCAGGATGTAAACATAGTTCATTTTTCTCCCGCTATCCAGTTAAAAGGAAAAAAGGTTCAAGTTCTTTGAATGAACTTCAGCCTCCACCATATCGGGACAAAGATGATGTAAAGCGTGGCTCAAGAGGCCGCAGTGACTCTGCAGAGGGTAGTGGAAGTGAGATCAGTGAGGGCAGTGAAGACCCTGAGGACACAGAGAGTTACCTGAATAAGGGTTATGAAGAGGACGCACCGAGTGACAGCACAGCTGTTTTGGGCCCGGAGGTGAGCACCTCAGCCCGTCGTTTCAAATGTGTTCTTCTATGAGAATCACAGCCCCACCATCAACAATGGAACTACTGAAATCCACCAACAGTGTTGTTATTTTTCCAAGAGGGCTCTTCACTACAGCTATTGTTCACCAACATCATGTTTTTGACATACTATTTGTTTTTTCATCCATGATGTTTTCATTGAGTCAAAGTGTGTTTATCATAATGATGCTTTTGCAATGCCAAAATGATAAACTGAGACACCTGTTATCTGTTACTTCTTGTTAGTATTTCCCCCATTTTTATCTGTTTCCCATTCACTGGTGTCTCCACTTTAAGAAACCACTGTAAAGTATGGTTTTCAGTTGTTTATTAAAGTATCATTTCATTGTCACATGAATAAGTCATATCACTGATGGTTTTATATATGAGGAGCAAGGATGGATTCGTGGATTCTCAGGTTGGGGTTTGGTTCATTCTGGCCACATCTGGTAAGTTTGCCTTTGAGTTTGCCTGTGATTGGAGACACACCGGAAGCCCGAATGCTAACTTCTTATTGAAGCCTGGCTACTTTATTAAGTGCCATATGATATATCCTGTTATATATTCTGTAACCCTCAAAGCTTACTCCCCAGTCCAAAAACAGAAATTATTTTAACAGAGTTGCTAGAACTGCACATTTAAAATGCCTACAACTTTCTGATGTCATCTACATAGCAATAATGTGGTGATCAAAGAGTAAAATGTAAAGTTAGCAAAGCTTCTTGATTCCCTAGGATATGACACCCTACATTGCAGACCACTTAATGGACCACCATGTCACCAACACAGGCACCTCAAGAGATTTGATCTGTTCATGTTTTATATGCACATAAGTTACAAATTCTAAAAACCATTTCCTCTATCCCACCTGCTCTGTATTTCCCTTTGTCTGACAGGATAGCTTAATCCCGGCCCTTCCAGAAACATACGAACCAGAGGCACTGGGGAAATACGGCACATTGGATGTAGCATTCGAATATGACCCTGGCGAGCAACGGCTTGCAGTGACAGTGACTGCTGCCACAGATATTCCAACACTTAAAAGCACAGGGAACATTTCCTGGCAGGTCCACCTGGTTCTACTGCCCACCAAGAAGCAGAGAGCCAAGACAGGAGTTCAGAAGGGCCCCTGTCCTGTCTTCACAGAAACATTCCGGTTCTCATGTGTAGAGGAGGATGCACTGGGGGATTATGCTGTCCGGTTCCGTCTCTATAGTGTGCGGCGCATGAAGAAAGAGAAGGTCCTGGGGGAGAAGGTGTTCTACTTAACCAAACTCAATCTGCAGGGCAAGCTTGCACTGCCCGTCACGCTGGAGCCAGGCACATCAGTTCCTGTAAGCAGAGTTTGTGTGCATGCATAGTCTCAACACTATCCAATGCTACACTTGGATGGCCAGTGTCCTGTAGACTTTAGCTCCTGCCTGTCTTAAACATAATTGCTTGATAGTTTTTAGTGATCCTGAAAACCTTTAAATAAAGGTTCTTTATTGGGATCGATAGTTCCTCAAAGAAAGTTTAACATTGATGGAAACGTTTCATTCCACAGTACATTCTTTATAGTTGAAAAGGTTTCTTTAGATTTTGAAATTGTTCTTGACCCTATAAAAAAGGTTCTATGGCAATGGTCTCAAACACAATTCCTGGAGGGCCGCAGCTCTGCATAGTTTAGCTCCAATCACCTCCAACTCACACCTGCTTAATAATTTTTAGTCTTGAAAACCTTGATTAGTTGGATCAGCTGTGTTTGATTAGGGTTGGAGCAATACTGCACAGCTGCAGCCCTCCAGGAATCGAGTTTGAGACCTATGGTCCTTTTTCACCTCTGTGAAAAACCCTTTTTGGCTCTTCCTGTCACCTTTATTTTGAAGTGTCTAATGAACGATTAGAGTCTGAATTACTTAACTTCATCTAATCTTTTCATGGCCTCTTCCCTGCATTCCAACAAAACTGAGGGTATATTCACACCTGTCTTCTTTGGTTTGATTGAATTAAACTCAAATTTGATTCCCCTTTTGGTGCTGATCTTTTCGAAGGTTTGAATACAGCACTCCAAACATACCAAGACCCAGCTGAATGTGGTCTTGGTCCACTTCCGAAATAACTCTGCTATGGTTAATTTAAGATATGAATATTTGACCTTGATCTAATGCAGGGTGCCCAAACTAGATCCTGGAGGGCCGGTGTTCGGCAGAGTTTAGCTCCAACTTGCTTCAACACACCTGCAAGGAAGTTTCTAGTATGCTAGTTAGAGCTTGATTAGCTGGTTCAGGTGTGTCTAATTGGGGTTGGAGCTAAACTCTGCAGGACACCTGCCTACCAGGACTGAGTTTGGGCACTTGGTCATTTTGAGTTATCAAGTTCCCATAGTTTGCACCTGTGGCATCTGCCGTTGCTAAGAAACCATCAGCCACCCTTTCCAATAACACCCCCCCCCCCTCCCTAACAAACCCCAGTCTTATCCCCAGCTCTAGCTCTGATACAAGTTTTATTTAAGGATAATTCTTACTTTACATAGTTGTCCTGAACACCTTGTTTAGCTAGTTAAGTTGTGTTAAATTAGGTAGGTTGGAGGTAATCAGGACAGTAGCCCTCCAGGAGCATTTTTGGACACATTTGCATTGTACTTTCTTATTAGCCAATATATTTAACAAACATAACCATCCATTGAATAAATGGTGAACCTGTTGTGCACTATTCTTCAGGGCTGCGGATCAGTGGTGAGTGTCTCTCGTAGTGCAGGAGCTTTATCCTGCCGCTCTACTGGTGAATCCTCCATTCCAGAGCTTCTGCTGGGTCTCCTCTACAACTCCACCACAGGAAGACTGTCCGCCGAGGTTATTAAAGGCAGCCATTTTAAAAACTCGGCCTCCGATAAACTGCCCAGTAAGACATCCACCTGCAAAATCCTCTTACAAGCAAACATATTTCATGCATGTGCAGTCGTAATGTTTTCTTTCCTTTTTCTGTGTTCTGCTTGTATTTGAACTACTCTCTTTTTGTCTTTCACTCTATTTTCTGTCATATTCCTTTTTCGGTGTCCTGTAGTTGGCCTGTTTTGTTGTGTAAAACACTTCATTAGTGGGCAACTATATATCATGAGAGGTAAGTTTATTGTCATGCCGAAAGATCAAATCCACCCATTTAATAGAGTCTTTTTCTTTACCTTGCTTTCTCAGTGTCCTCTACATTTTACTTCCATTGTTTATTCAGTCAGATTTGTTTGTACTATTTAAATAAGATGTGCAGAAATATATACAGGTAAAATTGTGTAGAATGTACTATGCATAGGGTTGTCCGGTGTTCTGTCGATTTGTCCTACCATGTCAGATTGTCCTACCTCCCATTCAAAAAGTAGGTAGCACATTTTAATGACGCAATATGCTACCCATCAGAATTTGCAACCAGTGTAAAGTTTTATGTGGATTAGTATGATATGAAGCTGTAATATCTCCCTAATCCCTAACCCCAACCTCAGAACCATTCAAATACAGTGTTGGTAGCATAATCTGATAGGTAGGATAAAATGTCAGGACACCAGGTTGCAGAGTTTAGCCGGTTCTAGTGGGTTTAATTAGATTTGAGACACTCCATGAACTTATTTGAACACCCCTGCTGTAGGCCAAGCTTTTATGTACAGCAGGGGTGTCCAGACAACTTCCTGAAGGACCACTTTTAGCGGTTTAGCTTCAACCCTATTTATACAAACATGAACTAGCTAATCAGGCAATATTTGGGACAGAGATAAACTTTGCAGCACAGTGGTGTTCCAGGAGCATATTTAGACACTGCTTGTTTATAGTTCAACCCCACGTGTGAATAAACCCAAATTCTTCAACCAAAAAAAAAGAATTAACTTTGGCTAGTTAGCATGATACTTTTGGCCACTGCTAATCATTGTTTTCATGTTTTTTTAGCTATGGAGTTTATAGCTTGGTTGATTGGTTTAGTCAAGATGACAGTTTTTAATTGCATACTTATGCGGAATCCATCATTGGCAAGAATGGGAATGCTTACACAGTTACTTTCTCTGTATTTCTAAGTGATTTGATTACCTACTACTTGGAAGCCACATTCAGGTTGTACTTAACAGAAAATATAAACTCACCAGACACTTGATTAGGTACACCTTACTAGAACCAGGTTGGACCTCCTTTTGCCTTTAGAACGACCTTATCCTTTGTAGCATAAATTCAACAAGGTACTGGAAATATTCCTCAGAGATTTTGGTCCATATTGACATGATAACATCACGCAGTTGCTGCAGATTTGTCAGCTGCACATCCATGATATGAATCTTCCGTTCCACCACATCCTAAATGTGCTCTATTGGATTGAGTCTGGTGACTGTGGAGGCCATTTGAGTACAGTGCACTCATTGTCATGTTCAAGAAACCGTATATAGAGGCATAATAATCTTATTGTATGTAAACTTGACTTTCAAGAAAAGTTTTAACAATTTCCCAAAAAATATCTCTCTCATTATTCTGCTATTAAGCAGAACAGAAACAAATGTGATAATCCTAACTTACCTAAAAGTGAAAAAGTTTAGTCACATTAACATCTGACTGTTCTTAAATGGTTATGTGCCTTTTTATAGTGTATGTAAACTTCTGGTTTCAACTGTATGTATATTTTGTATATCTAACTGAAGACATTTTCTGAATACTGATTGCCAATGTGCTATACTTTAGTATTTGTTCTAATCTAGATTGTTATACTTTAGATTGTGTGCAAAATACGATTAACCCAGTGTCTTCATGGTGGAGTAGCTCACCATCATGCTACTCTTATTGTATTTATTATAGAGTATATAGCATGTGCATAGAATAATATAGCATATTAAAATAGTGTTTATAATGTAATCCTGCCAGCTTAAAAATAGCATGCAGTAAAAGTTACGTAGCTAGTAGTTAACTAGTATATTTCTTGTATTAGCTAGTAACATGCATTTGGTAGTGCATAAGATCATCATCACCACCAGGTGGTGCTAACTCACCTTTTTTCTCACCTTCCATCAGACACTTATGTGAAGCTTACAATGCTGGACTCCAAAGGGAAGGAGATGTCCAAATGTAAGACCTCTGTCTGCCGTGGCCAGCCCAACCCAACCTACAAAGAGACATTTGTCTTCCAGGTGGCACTTTTCCAGCTATCTGAGGTCACCCTGCAGGTGTCCGTGTACAGTCGCCGGAGCAGCATGAAGAGGAGAGAGCGGGTAGGTTGGGTCGCTCTGGGCCTCAACAGCACCACAGAGGAGCAAGAGGAGCACTGGACCCAAATGAAGGAGTCAGAGGGTCAGCAGGTCTGCCATTGGCACACACTCATCGATTCATAGGGGAAGCAGTTTAAAAATGAGTTTTTTGGGAAATCTAAAGGCAGTGGTCTCAAACTCAATTCCTGGAGGGCCGCAGCTCTGCATAGTTTAACTCCAACCACCTCCAACTCACACCTGCTTAATAGTCTCCAGTAGTCTTGAACACCTTGATTAGTTGGATCAGCTGTGTTTGATTAGGGTTGGAGCAAAACTGTGCAGAGCTGCGGCCCTCCAGGAATCCAGTTTGAGACCTATGGCTTAGAGCAGGGGTGTCCAAACTCAATCCTGGAGGGCGGTGTCCTTCTGATTTTAGCTTCAACATACATACAAGGAAGTTTGTAGTATATCTAGTAAGAGCTAGATTAGCTGGTTCAGGTGTGTTTGATAAGGGTTAGAGCTAAACTTTTCAGGACACTGGCCCTCCATGATCAAGTTTGGACACCCCTGGCTTAGAGAGTACAAGTACAAATGAAAGCATTTGTTAACCCTAAGTTTAAAGGTGTGTCCTGATTTACTCACTCATGTCACTTCAGAGTCAGAGAAATTTAGAGTGGCATGAGGGTGAGTAAATGACTATTGGCTATTCTAAAACTGGGGAGTGTAAGGTTAGTCACTATACTGAAATGTGGGCAAGTAAGGGCAAGGGCAAAGTAAATCCATTGTTCACTGTCAATAGTGTGGCCATGAATTTACTGAGCAGTCACTTTCAAAACAATAAGGATTGTGGTATATAATCAAATGTGGGTGATGAAATTTGGACAAACTTAAATCTCACATTTAATTAGTGTGGGGAAATGTTAGCATTGTGCGTCCTGAACCTGAAAGTCCCAGGGTTTGTTTCATTCCGAAGGGCTCATCCCCTATGCCAGGGGTCACCACACTTTGCCCTGGAGGGCCAGTGTCAGGCAGGGTTTAGCTTCAACCCTAGTCAAAAACCATTCATTGATTCATTTTCCTTCAGCTTAGTCCCTTTATTCATCAGGGTTCACCACAGCGAAATGAACCACTAACTTATCCAGCATGTTTTACACAACGGATACTCTTCCAGACTGGACTGGTACTGGAAAACATCAATCCACACTTATACACTACGGCCAATTTAGTTTATTCAATTCACCTGTACCGCATGTCTTTGGACTGTGGGGGAAACCGGAGCACACGGAGGAAACCCACACCAACACGGGGAGAACATGCAAACTCCACACAGAAACGGCAACTGACCCAGCTGGGACTCGAACCAGCAACCTTCTTGCTGTGAGGCGACAGTTCTTACCACTTAGCCGCCGTGTTGCCCTAGTCAAAAAAGAAAACAAGCTAATCAATGTACTAGGTATACTTGAAACCTCCAGGTAATAATGTTGATGCAAGTTGGACTAAACTCTGAAGGACATAAGCCTTCCAGGACTAGCAGCTTATGGCATAAATCAGACCAGTCAGCTGGGGGCTTTGAAGGGATGAATGGTTTCAGGTACAATGCTGCATCCCTAATGGGGTTAAACCTACCTCCAAATCAGGGGTCGCCAAACTTGGTCCTGGACGGCTGGGGCCTCATGCATCAACTTTGCGTACGCCAGATTTCACGCTCATGTTTGGATTTACTAATGATGAAATTAACGTGAGAATGTGTGTTGGTCCGCGCCAACTTCATGTCTGGCGTATGTGTATTTCTTGTGTGTGTTTGTTTTATTTCCATTGACGACTCCTACAGGCAATTATGTTAAATTGCACACTACAAAGTATCTTTGAGCCGTGCAATGCCAGCTGTATGGGACGGGATCCTCCGCATGTCTAGCAGGTATATAAGGTTTCCATACCATGCAGTTGACCAGCCAAACATTAAAGCGCAATTTGCAGCGATCGCCGGTTTTCCCAATGTAATCGGAGCGATCGACTGCACGCACATTGCTATGAAGGCGCCATCTGAAGACGAATTTGCATACGTGAATTTCCATTCAATAAATGTGCAAATAATATGTGATGCTCAAATGCGCTTAACAAATATTGTAGCAAGGGGGCCTTGGTCAACCCATGATTAATTCATCCTCACAAACAGCATGGTTGGGATGAGGCTCCAAGGTGGCAGGCACTCGGTCAGTTGTAGAGCGGACGATTGGGCAGGTGAAATGCCGGTGGCGCTGCCTTGATAAGAGCGCAGGGGTGCTGCTATACCGCCCTAACAAAGTGTTCCTCTAATACAGGGGGGCTCAACCCTGTTCCTGGCGATCGACCTTCCAGCTGATTTCAGCTCCAACCCTGATCAAACACACCTGAACCAATTATTTAGAACGTGAGGAGCACTTGATAATTACAGGCAGGTGTGTTTGATAAGGGCTGCAACTGAAAACTGCAGGAAGGTCGATCACCAGGAATAGGGTTGAGCACCCCTGCTCTAATACATCTGTGTCTCCCACAGACACGGATACTACTCCAAACAGTAAAGTGTCACCCACATTTGAGGCAACTTTCCTCAAAGGGTGTTAGTTCAGCATCCCCTGTTCCCCTTCCTGTTCGGTCCACACTTTGACGGTGCGCCGCTGTTCTCCTCTTAACCTGCACCTTTACATCGGACTGTTTCTTTTTTAATTGACTCACAGTGCGATGTTCAGACTCCACTGTGTTAACCGCGTCAGCTAAACTCTCCCACTCTTTTTTTTTCTTTTGTTATTAATTCCGGAGGACAAACTTGCAAATAGCACAGTTTTTCTCCGGTCTACCTCCCATAGGAGCACCTCCAATTCAATTTCTGTGAAGTTTCTCTTCTTGCTTGCTTTTGCCATTGCTTTTTCGTTTGGTTCTGCCAAAGTAGAGTCAATACCATATTCATTAGGGGGAGGAGGCAGAGAGGGGTTTTCACGTTAATTCGTGCCCTGTTTTCACGTTAATTCGGATGTACAAAGAGAATATGCGTAGGAATCCGTGTACGCAGTGTTTCATACATCTGAATTTTTTACTGTGTACGCACATTTACAGCTTTGTTCATACGCAACGTTTTAGTATGAATTCAACGCAAGTCCCTGGTGTCCAGCTTGCCTCAACACACCTGCCTGGAAGTTTCAAGTCTACCTAGTGATGCCGCAGTCACACTACAGATTGAGCGTGCAAAATTCTGTCGTACGGCGCAGCGAAAAGGGGCAGCACTAAACAATATAATTAAAAGTGAGCAATTGCTCCATATTTAAAATTTCTGTACAAAGAGGTCAATGTTTTGATGTTCTGACGCAATTCTGCAGGTCACCATACTTGAACTTTCGAACACAGCGAAATGTGCAACTTGTCGCACGAGCTTGCGATTCCGCTCTGCCACATTCGCATGCGCATTAATGGAAGTCTATAGGGCGAAAGGTACTTTGATTATCTTGTTCAGGCGTGTTTGATTAGGGTTGGAGAAAAATGCTGCAGGACACCAGCGCTCCAGGACCAAATGTGGTGGCCCCTTTTCTAAAGAATACTTAGAACAACTATGGCTGCCGTAGGGAAGAATTGTTTCAAACCAAAGTGCGTAAAACTGGCCACTTCTAAATATTCTTTTGGAATGAAGAATTCCGAAGGGTGCAATTGATAGACACTCTCAATTGTTTGTGGATATAACATTTGTGACACATGACGCAACCGGGCATTCCAGTGAATTGTTTTTTTAGTCCCCTGCAACCCTATAAAGACTCATGGGACTTATCTTGGGAAAAATGTTCATCACCCTCCCAAAAGAGCCCTTTTAAGTGGTTAGTTTTGAGCAGTACAGATTCGAACAACCCCTTCCATGTGGTGTGCATGGTTGTTTACGCTCCCTTTGGAGGTCAATTTATGCAGTTTGGACGCTTACTGCTACAGAATTTCCCATAAAGGTAAACATGGCCCCACCTTAATTTGTACCACAGAGGAATCCTCCATGTTGGAGGTGCCTTTTACCTGTTGAGACTGTGTTTCTCAGGATAGTAGACCTGCTGTTTTTTTGCAGTGTTAAAGTGGAGATATGGACGACCAACTGAAAAGACGCCTTATGACTATTAAACAGAACATTGACAAACTGCCATTGGCACTGCCATCAGAACCAACTGTTTATTCACATCAGAGCATAACTGCAACTGTACTGCATTGTTGTCAGTTGCATAAGCGTTCAAACTACTTGAGGTTTAGCTTTTGTACTTGACTTGCAATTATGCAAATACAAATATGCACTGCATGGTAACAGCTAAAGCATCAAGAGAAATGCTCAGAACAAATATAGGACCAAAGCGCAAGATCACATACATAATTCTGTTTTATGAGGGGATGTAAGGAGTGTATCACACCAGCAATGTTGCGAAATATTTCAAATGCAAAATGTACAACATGTAGGGCTGCTGAAGACTGTCTAAATGTATATCAGATGTCTAAATTGAACTGATGCAAATTTGAGTAATGTAACATTTTTGTCATCTGTTTTCATATTGTGGAAGCAAATGGTGCATTATGCATATGTTAATGCTGATTCAGGTTCATTTTTAATCTTTGAACACTGTACCATTTAATAAAATGTACAATTGCAAAAGCATTTTGCAGTCATTAAAGTCACTATGGTGTTTTAGAAAAAAAAAATGTGTAATGCCATCTAAACGTATGCTCATATATCATATGTCATGGAGATACAGTATATACAGTTGAAGTCAGAATTATTAGCCCCCCTTTGAATTTGTTTTTCTTTTTTAAATATTTCCCAAATTATGTTTAACAGAGCAAGGAAATTTTCACAGTATGTCTGATAATATTTTTTCTTCCGGAGAAAGTCTTATTTGTTTTATTTCAGCTAAAATAAATCAGTTTTTAATTTTTTAAACACCATTTTAAAGGTAAAAAATTATTAGCCCCTTTAAGCTATTTTTTTTTTCGATAGTCTACAGAACAAACCATCATTATACAATAACTTGCCTAATTACCCTAACCTGCCTAGTTAACCTAATTAACCTAGTTAAGTCTTTAAATGTCACTTTAAGCTGTATAGAAGTGTCTTGAAAAATATCTAGTCAAATATTAATTACTGTCATCGTGGCAAAGATAAAATAAATCAGTTCTTAGAAATGAGTTATTAAAATATTATGTTTAGAAATGTGTTGAAAAAAAAAATCTCTCCATTAAACGGAAATTGGGGAAAAAAAAAACCGTGGCGCTAATAATTCAGGGGGCTCATAATTCTGACTTCAACTCTATATATTTTTTTAATATTGGAACGTTCTCAAGTACTTTGTCATGTTTCATCACTTCAGTCAGCGTCCGGATGTGGTTTGGCAACAACAGATGGAGACATACTGTAAAAAAATAGTTTATTATTAAAAAAAAAAAAAAAAAGACAAAACAAGTGTTCAAACAAATATATAAAGGATAATCTAAAAGAAGCCAAGACAAACTTCTCAAGAAAATCTGTAATCAGTCAGGTGATAAGATCAAGTAACCTCTTGTTAACCAATTGTTCATGAAAAGGCTATTCTCTGGAAGCCTGGTTAGGTGTTTCTACAGAAGGCAAATGATTAAATGCTTCCCAACCACTGAACTGCAACAGCATTTAAGACATTCAGTACGATGAAATGACACAATGTGGGATATTATGTCCTGCAGTGTGTTCAACGTGACCTTTCATTTCTAGTGTGGCTGAAGATATAATACTGTGAACATACCGTGTTCTATTTGATTGACATCCCAACACCAATACTGGCGAGTTTGGGTGCAGGAAGATATGGTTGCTGGGAAACTGCTTTAAAAGTCATTATAATTGCTGCAACTCATTTGGTGTTGATAGTTGCGCTACATTACAGAAATAGTCTATTGTTCGGTATATACTGCACAGTTAGGGGTGTGCTACCATTTAATTCCAAACATATCCCACCATTTGCCTAAAGGTCATTTTGGTAACATAATCCAGAGAAAGAATAAAAATAAGCATGGTTAAAACCACAGTACCACACCCAAACTGTCCGTCTGTGAAGGTCCTTGCGTGGAAGGAAACCGGCATCATTTCCTCTGCCAACCCTCATATCCTTATCTTGGTCACAGAGGCTACAAGGCCCTGCGTGCTACCTGAATGTCTTTTGATACTGTGAAAAGCAAGTGAACGCTTTTGCAGCTTTCATCAACAAAAGGATGCACCTGGCTGCATATCGGAACAATGTTCCAAGGTCTTGGTTTCTCTTCTGAAAGTATCCGTGAACATCACATTTGAAAATGTTTAAAATCTGAGACACGGGGAATCTTCATCCCTCATTCATAAAATGTAGAACCATTCCTGAAATCTTTTCAGATTAGTGTTTTGTTCTACAATCTTTAAGATCTCTAAATGCTCTTCCAGTACTTTAGACACTGAGAGTCTTGTTCCAGCAGCTTTGGTCTTTGGTCCAGCTTTGATCCTCTAGCTCTTTCAACCAATGCTTTTCCTCTTCCCTAATAAATGATCTTCTGAAACTTTGGACACTGAGAATCTTGATCCTCTATTAGTGTTGTTGGTAACGGTGGAGCTTTGAAAGATTGACGGATCAGATGATCTAGAGTCCCATGCACAACGTCCAGGATTCTCAGCTCCTTCTCGATGAACCTTCTGGTCTTTATGGTGCACTTTCTTTAGCGTGTGATCCTCTTGTTTGCAATTGTTATTGTTGAGGCCGTCCACAGACTCTCCAGATACAGCCATGCACATGTTGGCGCTGACACTGAACCGCCGTTTCAGGCGAGGAGAGTGATCAAGCGGGATGACCAGGCCTTGCAATAGGTCACTGCAGCTCTTGGATCGTGCCAGTTCCTCCTCCTGTTTCTTTTTCTTCCTCTTTTCATCTGCTCCGATAGCTCGGATAACGTCGCTGTAGTCCTCGACCTTCTCGGACATAAACTCAAAGATGTCAATGACTCCAGAGCGAGGAGGTGGCTTCTGTGTTTTTTTTACTTCTTTTTTCTCCGGCACATCATCGGTGGGCAGCCTGTGGCGTCTCATCCTCCTTTTCTTCAAAACTTTATGAGCTTCCACCACCATATGCACATTCCAACTGAAGAACAATGACAACCAAGCAAGACCCAGGTAGATCCATAGCTGCACAAAGAATCTGTAGAGAGTGGGGTAGTTTATGGATGGGTCCACTCCTGTATGGAAACAAAGTGATTTATCTATCAAAACGGGACTAACCAGTTGTTTGATTTGCCTATCTAGCACTATTTTTACACCATGTGGAGGCTGTTTTTAAAGTGCATATGTTTACAGAGTCACAATTGCAGGAAGCAATGCATCAGGCACTTGCAAGTAGATTCACGTGCGAGTCGACCGCAACCCAGGATTTGCTCTCTCAGGTTAACAGAGGACAATCAAACTTGTATTTTAAAACTATAACCCATTTCCACAGAGCTCCAAGTCAGGTTAAGGTTTTCTGACCTCTAAATGACTTTGAAATTCTATTTATGTACATGAAAATCTATAATTGATTGAATAGTCATCAAATTTAAAAGTTTGTATGGAAAACATTAAGCATAATAAGCATGACATGCACTCAGAAAAGCAACAAGCTCACTGGAAATACACGTTTCAGCCTACATTTTTTGGTGACATCGCAAAAACTTATTTCAATATACATGAAATTGAGTGCAGTTTCTAGATTAAATGAATGCAGTGGGATAGTAGGGTTGCACGATACTGGAATTCGGTACCAATCGATACTGAAGTTTATAAAGCGTCCATGTCCCGTTAACATTTAAACACTGTTGAGCATTTCCATTGGGTTTACATGCTCAACAGAAAGTCGTGAAGGTCATCAGTTCTCCAAACCCACCGCTGTTTACTGAGTGTAACCACAGGTATAGGGACACTGGAGTGTTTTCAAAGTCGTGTCGATCAGCTGGTCTGTCCAGAAGCAGACATGCGAGCAATCTGCTGATGAATCGCGGCTTTAAAATGCTCCAGTGTCCCTGTATCTGTGGTTATATTTAGTAAACAGTGGTGAGTTCGGTAAACTGATGACTTTGGCGGCCAATCACAGTCATTTCTGTTGAGCATTAGGGCTGGGCGATATGGGCAAAAAAATCATATGACTGTATTTTTAGGAGGAATGACGGTATACAATATATATCTGTGATTTTCCTATAAATGGTTACTTGAGAGTCAAAGCCTTTATTAAAACTTTATTAAACAGTTTTTCAGCAAAATATAATTCAAACACAGGGGTTTCCCTCCCTGTTATTATCATCATTATAAATATCATTCTTATATTGTTGTTTGTTGAAAGAGTAGCTAACAGAGAGATATAAAAATAGAAAAAGAAATGTTTGGCAGACAAATGCATTTTTTTATTTTTTTTTTTTATTTTTTTTTTAATAATTGTTTAAACCACCAACCGTTTGTACACTAGGCACACACAAATCAAATCACATCTTCCAGTTAAGGGGCTAAAATAAATAAATCTATTAAACAGAATAAATAAATAGAATATAATCGGAGTTTAAGTCAATATGCAAAAACAGACCAGAACGCAGAGCTAAATATGTTATAACGCAAACGTAAAGAAGGACCGTCGTGTAATAAATACTGAACTTATAATCAGTGAATATGAGGTGGTTTCACTTTCAAAATGTGGTATAAATTCATCCCAATTTGTCGTTTTTAATTCTTTTGAACACATTCAGGTGTAGCTTGTCAATTTGACAAGGCTTCGATGTTCGTTGTTATTGTCAATTGCAGAAGAAATGATCGATAAAAGGTTTCTGATAAACCGCTGTGACAGCTGCAGGTGATGCGTGTATGCGAGGGAGAGTGTGTGTGTAGTGATGGGTCGTTCTTGAACAAATTTTGAACAAATCTTTTGTATCACTCATGGAGTGAATCATTTATTTGCGCATGCGCACATTTGTGCAAGTGGAGTTCCCGTGCTACATTGGAGTGGTCCGTTTCGCGCAGAATGCGCATGTGTGGCCTCAAACCATATCGATATGAAAAATATTGGATAATCCCGCATCGCGTTGGGAAATGATATCGATATATCCACAGAACTCGATATACCGCCCAGTCCTATTGAGCATGTAAACCCAATGGCAATTCAGCAGTGTTTAAGAACGTGCTCAAATGTTAGTGGGACATGGACATTTTTAAAATTTCAGTATCGATTGGTATGGAATTCCAGTATCGTGCAACCCTATGGGACACTATGACGCCAACCACTTTTCATCCTTTTCACACTAATGACATTTACAGTAACATTATTGATGAATAATGCATTATTTTTGTGCAGTTTTTTGCACAACACCAAATAAATACCACAAGACGACTTAACAGTGTCTATGATTTGTAATTGAATAAGTTTGGACAGCACTCTCTATTGAATTTGTTATCTGAAACGATCAACGAAACCTGGAAAATGACCACAAAAATGTAGGCTGGGCTGCAGAAAAACAAGTTTTTGAAACTACATTAAAAAAATTGCACTGATGATTAAATGCAATGGTTTCAAACTCAATTCCTGGAGGGCCGCAGCTCCGCATAGTTTAGCTCCAACCACCTCCAACTCACACCTGCTTAATAATCTCTAGTAGTCTTGAACACCTTGATTAGTTGGATAAGCTGTGTTTGATTAATGTTGAAGAAAAACTGTGCAGAGCTGCGGCTCTCCAGGAATCGTGTTTGAGACCTATGATTAAATGTGTTTTTATGTCCTGCTGCATAAAAGTTCTTCCATCGTTTTCATTAAAATGTGTCAAATTCCCTTTTTTCCAGCACAAATGTAAAAATCCATGCACAACTTTAAAATTACCTGCCACATAGTCACCAAAACCGACAGTCGTCAGGGTGGTGAAGGAGAAGTACAGGCCTTCTAAGTAAGTCCAATTCTCAAAGAATGTGAACACAAAGGCTGGGATGATCAAGTGGACCAGGAAGCCCCATAAAAGGAATACAATTGTGCAGATGAACTGTACTTTTCTCTGTCAAGGAAGAGAAAATATGAACAAATGTTTAAAAAAAATGTTTGTTTTTTTTCATGTTTATAAGGGTGAAGGCTCTGATCTTAATGTTATCCTTACCACATTGAGGCCACTGTGGAGGAGCACCTGACTCAGACGCTTTGTCCTGCCGCCAAAAAATGTACCCAGCTCACTTATCCAGGTGAGGCACAGAGGAATGCCACAGAGACCATAGAGGATACAGAATAAACGACCTCCAGTTGTTTTTGGAGCAACATTACCATAACCTGAAATTATAGAGTAAACCACTTTAAAATCTACTACTATTAAAATAATAATAATAATAATAATAATAACAATAGTGGATTTGCCTAAGGCAAACCCCACTAATAATAATAATAATATTATATGAAGTAATTATTTAATAAAACCCTCGGCCCCACTTTGTATTACGTGGACGTAACCAATGTAATGTACTTACGCTGAAATGAACAATTTGGTCCAACACACTTATTGTGTAAATGCATGTTCTTACATTGTACTAATGCTTGATTAAATACTGGCATGTAATTACACTTTTGACTATCCCGTACACCTGAACCTACTCATATCACCAAACCTGTCCCTAGCCCTAACTGTATCCCACCTCAAGGGTACCAGAAGTGTTCTGCAATACATTATGAACACAGTAAGTACATTGTATACGTATCTTTGATGCAAGTACATAGTAGTTAAGGCCATTTAATATAAAGTGGGACCAAACCCTCATTAACTTTGTAAATTATTTTGTAACAAATTCACAGCCAAATCAACATCATGGTGTAAAGTTAGTCATTGATGGATCTGAAAAAAAATCAGACCAATATTATTTTAAAAACTTGCCACTGATTCATAAATATTTGTTAGGCATATCAGAGCCATTTAGTAGTAAACTACAGAAGCTTGTTTGCGACATGGACGCTTAAATCTCTGTTTCAAGCTTGCAATTCTGATAAATTAAGTCAGCACTGCAAAAGGGGACTGAGAAATATACAATCAGAATTGTAAGAAAGAAGTGAAATATGTGAAAAGTAAAGTCAGGATCGTGAGAAAGCAAGCATATAAACAAGGCAAAAATCACAAGAAATAAAGTTAGAATTATCAAAATAAATGAATAATAATAAAAGAATATGTATATATAACTTTTAATCTATGACATTATGGTCTTGTTGGTTACACCAATAAATAAAAATGAGCAAGTTTCCATTTTATCCTATGGTGAAAAGAGCTTCCATGTAAAATATCTGCGCTGTCTCAGTTTGCATGTTATCTGTAATATTTGGTATTAGAATTAATGTGCCACAAAATGCAGCATGATGAAGTGAGCATCCTAAAGAACCCAGTTGCATGATGGTTTGATAAGAAATAAACACAAAAATGTTATTAAAAATACATTATAATGAATATATTATAAACATCATCACTGTTAAATGCATTAAATACAATCATATGAGCAGAGTTCTCTGCATTAAATGTGGATGACAGGTAACAGAATGCAAATAATAGTGGAAAAACAGTCTGTTAAAGACAATTATAACAATAGGGTGTCTCAAAATACCCTTTCTTAATAAAGTGGGAATTTTAGAGAGTTGTACAAGTAGAAGTGAGACCAAATTTCAACAGTGACATTATTGATACCATAGTTCATTGCATGTAAATTAAATTGACCTGCCAATTGGGTTACCTTCTATCAAGGTTATTCTAGTAAACAAATTAAAATATAGACAAAGGCTGCATTTAGACTGCATGGTTCAAGTGGCACAGATCAGATATGGCCCAGGAAGAAAAAAAAAAGAAAAAAATTCACATGTGGAATTCATGTTTCCAATTCATATGTGGAAATTCATCTGATATGAATCAGATCTGTGCCCTCATGTCTGCAGTGCAAGCAGGTAGATCAGATTTTCACCTGTCAATGAGAGTCATGCGTTATTAAAAACCGTAGCGAATGACGTCAACTCTGCTGAAGTCTGTTCCAAAATGAAAGCGTCAGAGTCCCAAACCTTAAATCTCATACACCAGGACTAAAAAAGCTTTTACACTGTCATATAGCACAAGTATTTACACATTTTAACAAAAGAGAGCGAGAGGGAGAGCACAACGTCTGCCACGTAACCAATATAAACTAAGGCCCAATCCCAATTCTACTTTTGTACCCCTTCCCCTTGGCCCTTAAAACCCAGTATGAAGGGAAAGGGCTTCAAAATTTACCCCCACAGCACTTCAGCACCTGAACATGTCATCATATGTAATCGCGATCTCTTGCTTCATATGAGATCAGACGATGGCGACTGCTGTAGTTATTCCATTTGCTTTATTTTTTGGTATTTATCTTCAGTAAATCACTGAAGGCATATATTATGTTATCATAACCATATAATGTGGCAATAAGCTCGTAAATATACTGTGCATTTACATCATGGCCATATTCATCTATGTAAACACACCAAAAACAACATTAACATTATAGCAGACACTGTAAAGCCGATTCCCAGCCACTAGACTTTTCTGACAGGGGATTGGAGTGTCAGAATGTTGTGGGACTGCTGTACAGGAGTTATTTTTATAGATTATAGATAGCGAAATTTAGCGGTTTTTATTTTAGCGTTTTTTTTAAAGCATGATGGTAAAACACGAACAGATGGTTATAAATACATTAAAACATGTGCTTGATTGTTGTAAAAATTCATAATAATGACAAAAAAAAAAAAATGCTAATTTGTGGATCTCCTTACTTCCGGGTGCAGCTATACTGTCTTTGTGGCTGGTGTATTCTGGGAAATTTTCTTACCCCTTGGTTTCGAGTGTGGTCCTGAAAAATCTCTCTTTCGAGGGCTATCTACCCCTTCCCCTTAGCCCTACGCCTTCAAGCTAAAGAGAATTGGGACACCCCTACCCCTTCACAGGAACACGCAAAATGAGGGGTAGGGGTAAGGGGAAGGGCTAAGGGGTAGAATTGGGATTGGGCCTAAAACTGTTGCATACATAATGTGCAGAAATCACACCATGGACATTACATTAAGACGCTTACTGGTTTAAAAAGGCCTAGATTAAAAGTAAAATTATAGTAAAACAAATCAAAAAGAATTAAAAAATAAAACCCTGCAAACAGATCAAATACATGAATGGAGAAAAAGAGCGCTCTTATTATCAGCTGTCAGTCAGCACCTGCTCTTTTTTTTTTCTGCTCATTGAGCTGTGTAAATGCAGACAATCGTATACGAGTCACTTTTAAAAGATGATGTAAGCAGGTCATTAAAAAAAATAAAAAATAAAAAAAATGTATACACTTACAAAATCAGAATTGACCATCAAGATCTGCAGGGTAAATGCAGCCTAACTAACCTAAACTAACTATTGGTCGAAACATTTTTGTTAACTGAAAAAAAAAAATTAAACCATAAAAATGAAAAAACAAAAATAAAAGGAAAACTGAAACTAAACTTAACTAACAAGTCACTGAAGGACTAACCAATCATTTTCAGAATTATTACGCACTCATTCTGTGGTGGAAAACTGACCTTCGCGAGTCTGCGAAACATCTTTAGATGTCACTTTTAAAGGGTCATGAAACCCCCCTGCCTCAGCAGTGCATTTTCACACCTCTAGTTTGAAAAAGTCAGGAAAGTGGGTGAGTCTAGCTCTGTTTAGATGGTTCATTCAGGAACATTTCATGCATGCCCCGCGTGACAAACGAGATATTGGATATGAGGAACTGCTGGAAGAGTGTAGTTTTAATGAAATGTTGATACCGCATGTAATATGAGAAACAAAAAAAAAAAAACATTCGCATTTCTCAGTAACTTAGATGCACTCGGTAGGTAGTGCCAGAAAGCCCGGATTTCAGAAATCCGGATTTCACCACTTCCAGATGCAAAAAGCTCTCGGGTAAATAATGTTCCTTCCAAACATATTTCTGTCGCGTGTTAGCGGACCACAGTAATCCACACGTGAGTCCAGCTGTGCTCTCATAGCGGGAAATTAAAACAAAACCTTCGTTGCAGCACATTTATAAACGCAACACTGACATACGTCTCCAAACAATTCTTCTTCTTCCACTTGTTTTGGCAACACAACGTGGCATCTCTCTGCCGTCTGAACACCGTAAAAGGTAAAAACAGTCTTCGAAGCTATCGTGCATATTAATGAAGTTAACAATAGAGCACGCTGACTGGTTTGAACCAAGTCTTTCTCATGAATTAATGCTGAAAGCTCAAAGACGTCACATTGTACTCACCAGTACAGACATCCAGTCTACACGCTGGAATACACACAAGGATCTAACTGCCGTGACGCAGCTTCAAAATTTAGTTTCAAACCGGAAGAACGAATTTGCTCGAAATAACGCAAAAACGACCAATTTTCACTTTTTAGTGAAATATGCGTGTCCTAATAGTGTTTTTAGCAACATGGGACACATATATGACTGTCAACATGTGTTTTGTGACCCTTTAATGTAAGCTGTTCAAACACTAATCTTTGCCTTGGTTGGCACTAGAAATGATTGTTCATCTCACACAAACACAACAAATTAAAACTACACTGAACAGCAAATTTAAAAACTGTATCAAAATAAAAACTACCATTATTACCATTACCATTGACTTTGAAATATTACACATTCTAACTTGCAACAAAAAACATCTATAAAGTCAGTCAAAACAGAACACCTCTATGGAAAACGTACCTATAGTAGTGATGACTGTAGCAGCAAAAATAACAGCATTCTCCCAATTCCAATTGTTGAATTGTACTTCTTTCGTTACAGTCACACCTTGTCCAGTCGCCTCCGCCACTACCTGTTGTTGAAACATGAAACAAATTAACTGTAATATGCAACCATAAATGGCAAATGCGCACATTTCAGCACACGGTACTAGAAGAAAATACACAATGTCTGCATGAATACAAAAAGGAGGAAAGATTAATTCTCAAAGTGATTAGTTACTTTACTTTAAAAAGTGAGTAAAGCCATTGCCTTAAGAGCGTCAAGTTGACTTGAAGTAAACCTGTTGTAACTTGGAATGTTAAGATGACTTCATTTTTATAATTATGCACATAGTTAATTTACTTCATAATTTTAGGAGAATGGGTTACTTACTTTTTTTTTTAAATTAAAAAGTCAACAAATAGGTTTAAAGCAACGGGTTTACTCATAGTTTAAAGAAACACTCCACTTTTTTTTAATTGGCTCACTTTGAGCATGCACAATAATATTACACAGCTGCCATCTAGTCTGATTCAATGATTTATGCTAAACTATGCTAAAAGTGCTGCTGTCAGACGTGAAGATCTTCAAAATGGCTTCAAAAATGGTAAAAGCTGAAGTTCAAAAGGGGACTAGTAAAACGTGTTAAAAAAAAAAAAGTGAAGTGTTCCTTTAAAGCAGTCAACTAATCACTTTTTACAGTGTACTGTTTTGGGGAAAAGACTTTTAGGGCAGTCAGATGCCAGAGAAAACTAAAGTAATTGAGACTGTATCATGTTATTGTCATTTTAATCTCACAAACCAATCATTTGTATGACTTTTTCCACTCAAAACTGCTTTATTTTACACATCTCACGATTACTTTTAAACTAAAAGACGGAAACAGGCTTCAATACATCAGACCGTCAAAACAACAGGAAAAGAGGAAGAGTGTTTAGTGTTTTTTGGAGATATCAGCAAATTAAACCCCTTGACTTAATGTATGCTAGTTGACGTCAGCATGGCTGCAGTGAGCCTATTTCTGCAGACCGTAAACATGGCTATTTAAATGCCCAAATTAGTGACTAAACAAACACACCCAACTCAAACCGAGTGTGGGAGAGTTTTAATCTCAATAGGTCTCTGAAACTACATTTAGAATGCACGTTTCTTTCCTCCTTAAATAACAAAAAAAAAACATTTTGTTTCCTTGTCTTACGATTCTACTATTATTATAAAAACAAAATACTAGGGTTGTCACGATACCATTAATTCATGTTACGATACTATACCAGCTTAAGTATCATGATACCAAGTAGTATTGCGATACTGTAATTCCTAACTCAAATCTATGAAGTAAAGAAAATTGTCAGAAATACTATATTTTGTATGTTATAAAAGGCCTACTTAAATTTAATGCGTAATTCCCTTATTATTGAAAGTATTAGTTGCACATCACTTCACCTAAAATGCATGTTCTTTTTGTTTTTTCTTCTACATAACTGACCAACAAAAAATACATTAAAATAAAGACACAAATTATACCAAATGAAAATGTTACAAAAAGCACATTTTCCAACAAAATTAGACAATATTACGTGGTCAAAAACAGTTTAAATGTTTCCTGTTGCTATTTTGGGTCTTATCAGGTAAGAATCCAAAGTAAATTTCACTTTGCGAGCCGCTCTTTTTAAAAAATTGTTGCTGTTGTTGTGGTTGCTAAACCATATTGACAGGAACAGAAATGAACTGATTCAAATTCTTACTGAAGCATCAGAAAATAGGCTACCGTAAAAGGCATAAATTATACGGTTTTGAAACCTTAAAGGGGTTCATAGACTACTAAAATAAAATGGTTTATTGTCGCTCAAACTTGTGAGCATTTTAGTGACTTTTCCACATGCAACATTACGTATTGTAGATAGACCGTTAAAGACGATGCTACCGTTTACAAACTACAGCGGCACCGCCAGTATTTTGGAGCCATAGTATCACGATACTACCATAGTACCGGTAAACCGTGCAACCTTACCAAATGATTTAAGAATATGAAACCAGGAAAGTAATAATTCTAACAAGTAGCAGGGTTTTTTCCCCTCTCTCAAGGACAAACCTGAATAACTGGTTTTCTTGCAATATCATGTTGCATCACTCCAATAAACTCAAGTTTGATTGCTTTAGCAATGGCTATATGATTCGACATTTTTTGCAATCACCTCGCCTCTATTGTGAGAATAAACAATCAGCTAATTCAGTTGCAACCAAAAAAAAAAAAAAAAAGTCATGTCGTATACTTGCCCTTCATCACAAACCTGTTTGACTTTCTTGTTTTCGTTGTGCACAAAAGGAAGTTATTTTGAAAAATGTTGGAAAGTATCTGGGAACCAGATTCTAACACTTTACAAAATAATACTGTGTGCTCAACAGAAAAAAAAACACTTTTTTGGGGGGTAAACTCCTTTAAGAGGCTCTAAATATAAAGTCGGTATACAACAAAGTGCACAATGTACAAAATTAAACCATTATTTCTGTAATATTAGTAATGGGTTGTTAGCCTACTAAATCAAAAGCAGTGATCAATATAAAACAACATGCTTGTTATCAATGCCATGCCAGCTTATGGCTATTTTGAAGGGTATGAATATGATTATTGCAGCTATAGATTTAATAAAGTTAACCATTTATTTTTGCTAAAAACTCTAAAACTCTATTGGGTTGAACAGTGTTAAAAATTTCTTAATAGGAGCAATTCCATGCAAATATCAACCCTGCCATGAAAAAAAAAAGTTTTTACCAAAATATGAAAACCGTTTCTAAGTTTATGTAAGCAAGTATTTTACAGTCCTCAAAAATGTCTCTATCAATATTTTCAAACTATTATATTTGATTTAGCAAAGTCACACAAGTGGCAATTTCACATGTCACATCCATAACAGAGAGACGTCACATCCATAACGACACTTTTTCCTCATAAATGCAAAAATATTAAATAAATTGAAATCAATATTTTTTGTTCTATAGTGAGCCGACTCTTATCCTTTTGATTTGAATAATTTATTTTGGGTTGTGCAGTTTAATTCACAGAATTCCTACAAAGCATGTTGTACAGTTGCAATCAGAATTATTCAACCCCCTGATTTATTAGCCCCCCTGTTTATTTTTTTTCCCCAATTTCTGTTTAATGGAGAGAAAATCTTTTCAACACATTTCTAAACATAATAGTTTTAATAACTCATCTCTAATAACGGATTTATTTTATCTTTGCCATGATGACAGTAAATAATATTTTACTAGATATTTTTCAAGACACTTCAATACAGCTTAAAGTGACATTTAAAGGCTTAACTAGGTTAATTAGGTTAAGGTAATTAGGCAAGTTATTGTATAACGATGGTTTGTTCTGTAGACTATTGAAAAAATATATAGCTTAAAGGGGCTAATAATTTTGACCTTAAAATGGGTTTTAAAAATTTAAAAACTGCTTTTATTCTAGCCGAAATAAAACAAATAAGACTTTCTCCAGAAGAAAAAATATTATCGGACATACTGTGAAAATTTCCTTGCTCTGTTAAACATAATTTGGGAAATATTTAAAAAAAAGAAAAAAAAAAATTCAAAGGGGGTTCAATAATTCTGATTGCAACTGTATAATGCAAACTGGCATACTTTTTGGTCACATCCATATCATGTGTTTATTTTCCTCATTTAAAGTACAAAATTACAGATTGATATTTTTCTTACAGATTGATATTTAAGTCTGTGGCTAGTTGTTCTGGAAAATATAAACAGATGTTTCAATATAATGTTAACATACTTTACATGTGAATTTATGTTTTGAGATTTTACTGCAAATGTCACATCCATAACGCTGGAATTGCTCATAGAATAAATGGAATAAAATGATTTCCTCACATATTTAGAGCAGATACAATCTAATAGAACTTGCTTGATAGTTAAAGTGCTTTTACAAAGAGAACACATGAGAGGATCTCCTACAAGTATTAAAATTTGCCAGTCATCCAAGTGTGACTGTTTCTAAAGTGGATAAAAACAAACTGGTGCCAAGCTTGCTTTTTAACATTGGGACTAATTTCATGGAGTTTGTTTCTTGTCTGCAGATCCCAATCTCTTTGCCATTTGTTATTAACATATAAACGCATTATTGACCAAGTCTAAAATAGGAACTGGACAAATTTTGGTGTCTGTCATCAGTGTGTCTTTTGCAGCAGAACAAAGCATAATGTGTGTTGCTGACTTGAGGTGGGATTATAAAACTGGGATTAAGAATACACATCCATTTACTGCATAGTACCTGTAGTCTGCTTTTAGAAGTATAAATTAATTAATTCTATAGCTAATCTTTCTGGGGCATTGCTCGATTCTCCTATCACATCATATCTTCTGGTGAAATCAGGTGCTCGCACATTTGTGTACATTGTAAACATTAGTTATCATGTATCAAATGCGTGATTTAGATGTTGATACTACACAGAAATACACAATAAGCTAGTCAAATGTGTCAGAATTGGGTTAATGATTAAATGAACCAGCATGAGGTTTCTATGAAAGAACCGATTGTTAACGTTTAAATGAAAGACATGATATTTTACGTCATGCGTAGGTTTAAACATTAATGGGGGCATTCCTCATTCGAGGTTTCTAGTTTAGAAATGATAGGTTTTGAAGGTAATTGGCACTTTAGAAGATTGAGGTAAAGTTAGTTTTATATTCACACATTCGGCATTTCTCCTTAATAATATAATTTCACAAAAATAATCTTTGCCAATTCTAAATCGTGAAATCATATTAGCAGCCAATGACTATCAAAGCACAACATTGTTCACAGTCAAATAAAGAAAGCTAATGTTGTTTTCAAGTCTTACTTGCATGAGATTTCAGACCAAATATTCAAAAGTACCATGGTAAACAATGTACGGGGCATGTCACAAATTGTCACTGAACAAATATGCAAATACAAAACAGCCATGAGGGGTTCGGGTGGTTCGAAAGACCCAGCCCCCACTGACAAAAGTCCAGTATTTGTCCCATCCATGAGCTAATTTGTTACATTTTGACTGTTATGCCCTCTTAAGTTATCAAAATAACCCAAGCAAAATCTGATGCAAGTAAAGTCAACTTTCATTGCATTGTTGTTATAAAGAAAACATTTTAGAACTTTGATGAACCTTATTCTTGAAAGAAAAATGACCAATAAGCACCAGATTGTAAAAGTTGTAAAGCACCAAAAGTGGCCCATACAGGGTTCATACACATTTTAACTACTAAAATTCCTTAACTTTTCCAAGACTTCAGTAAATTTTCATGACCTAATGTTTCATGCAATGTCTACTAGGCATGGGACGATAACCGTTTTCAAGGTATACCGCGGTTTGGAAAAGTCAAGGTTTTAAAACCGCCAACATTTTCTGTTATACTGTTTCAACCGTATATGTACGATTTTTTTTTTTGTTACATTTTTTTTAGGACAACAGTATCTCCAGCAGAAAAGATATCCAATGATAGCATTATAATTGTAAAGAAATCTGTGTTTTTGAAACTAATGAAGACAGCAGAAGTCAATGATTTATTTCAATTATTTAGCCTCAAAATAAAATATATTGGCTGCGTCCGAAATCTAATACTACTCAGTAGGTACTGCATTTGAATTTACGACTCGATTGATAGAAAAGCACATTCTATACATTATGAACGCAAGTAGTATGAATGGAACTCGAACGTACTACGGATGCCATTTTGTCATGAATTCTCTTGCAATGCATCATGGGATAGCGTAGCATTCATCGCATGCGCGCTTCAGAATCTCACCGGAAGTAGCAGGTCATCTGGTTACTAATTGCATAATATTATTCTATGTTTTCGGACATACTACTTGGCTCGCATATTGTTTTTAGCATACTATAATAGTATGGAATTATGTAATTTCGAACGCAGCCACTGAGTTCAAAGCAGAAAAAAAAAAAAAAAAAAGTTCTTGTTTTTTTTACCCAGACATTTAAAAAGAAGATATTTTAGAGCAGTAATCACAATTCCGTGAAACCGTGATATTTTTTTTCAAGGTTACCATACCGTTAGAATCTTATAACGTTACCAGCCCATGCCTAATGTCAACATATCGTCACTTTGGAATTATAAGGTTCTATCTGCGTTCTGAATTATTTTGAAATATTGAGCTTCAAAGTTTTTGCATTATATAGCAAACAGTATGCGTGTAACATTTGTTTTTTTTTAAATAAAACGTCTTAAAATGTAAACAACTTATAAAAAAACATCCCATAATGTAAATATGTTGTCAATTAATAAGAATGTCAATACCTCAATTTTGACAAAAAATGTCAGATAGAACCTTATAATTCTAAGGTGACGATATGCGTGGTAAAAGAAAAACAATGCATGTTCAAATTTATTACAGCATAGAGTAAAACACGCAACAATCTATTTAGTTTCAATTTATATCTGTGTAAAATTGATTTAGATAATGCTTACACTGCACTAACAATGTCAGTCTATGTGATTGGCCAAGGACAGAAAAGAAGTAAAGACAACCTATATTCAAGTATACAAATATCTGTTTTCCATGACTTTTCCAAAACTTTTCCAGGCCTAGAAAATGCCATGTCAAAATTCTATGACTTTTCCAGGTTTTCCATGACAGCATGAACTCTGCCCATATTAATACTTTTTAGGCTATTGTTGTTATCCATGTATTTTCAAATGTACTTTATATTAATGTGATATAGTTTGGTATATTTATCTTCGGCCCACAGCTCTCAATGATATATTTTTTTTTTGGCTTTTATTTGAAAAAGTTTGGGCAACCCTGCTCTAAAGAACATTGAGGTAAAGATAGTTTTACATTCACACATTCGGCATTTCTCATTAATAATATAATTTCACAAACATAATCTTTGCAAATTCTAAATGGTGAAATCATATTAGCAGCCAATGACTATCAAAGCACAACATTGTTCACTGTCAAATAAAGATTGCTAATGTTGTTTTCAAGTCATTACATGTTATTTCAGACCGTAGTACTATTGCAAACAATGTAGGGAGCATGTCACAAGCTGTCACTGAACGAATATACGAATATGAAAGCAACTTTACCTCAATCTTTAGAAGCTGGTAACCAACTAGACGTACAAGCTTGTTTTCATACTCGATTCATCAAGCACGTGTGTGTGCGCGCGCGTTCTCGTGGTCGCGTTTAAATGAGTGCACAATGTATGACTGGCAAATGCACATTCCTAAGAATGACTTCGCCACTTTTATTGCCCATGGGGGAAAAGTCCACAAACATGGAACAATCGACCCTCAGTCTTTTTTGGTTTAGGTTCACGAACACCCATCATCTCCTGAGAGTTGACACGTTCAGGACAAGTTTCGCTTTGTCTTGCAGGCTATCGATTATGTTTTGGAAAAGGATGGTTCTGTCAGCGCCAGAGAGTGAAAGTGTGACAAAACCAGGTAAAAAGAGTTTTTTTTAAAACACTTTTTAACTCACGTTAATTTCGGACTAAACTTCCCAGATATCCGCTTTTGCGTGAGAACTACCATAGCAACCGTAAATTAGCATTTTTTTTTACACTGAATAACTTTTCCAGGAGTTCCTAGAAATGTTTATCAACGCTAGTTTTACCAAAACACAAATGAAACAACCTACCTCAATAATTTCGCCCAAAACCTCCTTACTTAGGTAGGGATATTTCTTCAATAAATTGTCCGTTTTATTTTTATAATCGTCCACAGCTGAATTTAAATTCGGCTCTTCGAGGATTTGGAATATCGCAGCTCCAATGGACAAGTAGAAAATGATGACTGATGTCAAAATAGGTCCTTTATCTGCCATAATACTGAAGTAGTTCCTTCCCTGTGCTCAATAACACAAGAAGTAACAAACACTCCACTCTCCCAAGTTTCTGGTGATGTGTTACTTAAACGTAATGATGCGGATGAGGAGGAAGTGTAATCCGGAGCCACGCCTGTAGGTGTGAACCCGAGGAGTGTCTCTGCCCTCTCTTCTGTGTTTTGCTACAGGCAACGCTTTTTGAGGTTTTCTTTAAGTGCTGGTCTTTTAATGTTTTTAAGATGCTTTTTTGTTTTTGTTTTAATAGACTCATTCAGTGACAAAACGTACACTTAAAAACGTATTACAAAGATAACGTTTCTCAGTTCCTATCTCACACTTAGTCATACTTTTAGGTGTTGTGTTTTTTGCTTGCTAGCTTAACCCTCTATAGGGCATCGTCATTTATAAACAGTGTTGGGAGTAATGCGTTACAAAAGTAATGTATTACAGTAACGTATTACATTTTCCAGTAACGCAGTAGTGTAAGGCATTACTAACTAATTTTCAGTAATATTTTACTCGGTACATGTTCAGTAACGCGTGCGTTACAACATAATTTTCGCCGGCCAGACATTAACAAATAAATAACGTAGTTCTATTTCCTGTTGGTGGTGAGTGAACATACGTGTGTGTTTTCATTAATCTCCCTCTGGCTATTGGAACTTTTTACTTTGAACGCGGAATATATTGAGCATTATATTGAGAAACTGTTCATCATGCTCACTTTGTGCAGGACAGTTTTGTGTTGTGAGTCACTTGAATTTAAAGTGAATACAATAATGGCAACAATAAGAAGAGAAAAGAAATCTGCATTTTGTCATGGCATTGGAGTTTACATAGAGGCCTGTTGTGTCTAATATGAATATAGTCAAGCTATTCACAGATATTGCCAGATAACCACTTTACCTCTACCATATTTTTAACAGATCATTTGTGAATCTGACTATCATACTTTCTTGCATTGTCTTGAGCCTCACATTGCCAATTATATACTATATTGTTAGTAGACTGGATAGGTCACAGTCATTCTGCTTCATCATATCACTTTCTACTGGATGCTCTGCAGTACATTTGGTCGTTTTAGAATGTTAAGTTCTAATTCTGTAGTTATTTTGGTGAAAGTAACTAAAAAGTAATATAAGAGTAATGTAACATATTACAATTTTGAGACAGTAATATTGTAATGTAAGGCATTACTTTTAAATAACATTAACAAGTAATCTGTAATGTATTACAGTTTGGAAGTAACTTGCACAACACTGTTTATAAATGACACTAATGATATTTAACCTATAAAATTAAATCTTAGTAATGTCACATGACATCTCCTTTAGCTAATAAAACTAAAAGATAGTGGCCATTTGCTTTACATAATTAGAAAATACTAACTAAATGAGACATCAGCTCACATTAGGCGAAATGCTCTCAAGGCAAGATGGTGAGTTCATTTTTAACTATAAAATCTAAAAAAAAAAATCTAATCCAAAAATATATATTGTACATTTTAGGATGTCTTCTAAAGATTTGTTTCTAAAGAAAAACAATAACTCCAAAGCATAAAAATCTGTGCGTCATGTAAAAATGACAAAGTCCTTTTAGGGATACATATTTCATGTGTAGCTGTCAATGTTGTTCAGTACTACGAGGCAGTGTAAGAGTTTTTATGTCTGTGTTCTAGGTTGACGTTTGTAAGTTTCAGTTAGTTAGTTAGTTAGTTACACTACTGTTATTGAAAAAGACATTTACACTACTTTTTTGTGAAAAGAAATTGTTACAGTAGCTACTGTTTTTGAAACAAACTTATATTGTTAAAATACTGTTTAGCATGTTCATTTCTGGTTTTTAACATGAAGACACTGTTACACTATTAAAAAAAAAAAAGAGTGTTGCACTTCTGGTGGCACGGTGGCGCAGTAGTTAGCACAATCGCCTCACAGCAAGAAGGTCGCTGGTTTGAGTCCTGGCTGGGCCAGTTGACATTTCTGTGTGGAATCTGCATGTTCTCCCCGTGTTGGCATGGGTTTCCCCCACAGTCCAAACACATGCGCTGTGGGTGAATTGAATTAACTAAATTGGCCATAGTGTATGTGTGTGCGTGTGTGTGTGAATGAGAGTGTATGGGTGTTTCCCAGGGTTGCAGCTGGAAGGACATTCGCTGCGTAAAACATACGCTGGAATTGTTGGCGGTTCATTCCACTGTGGCGACCTCTGAAATAGAGACTAAGCTGAAGGAAAATGAATGAATGAATAAATGTTGTTTGATGAATGACTGAATGAATTATGTTTTTGGAAAAAAAAAAAAAAAACATTGTTACACTACACTGTAAAAAATGCAGGTTTTCACACAATTCATTCATGTTGTCCCCTACACAAATTGATTGTGTTAACTTAACACTTTTAACAAATTTATGTGGATTTAACATAAAAAAATTAAGTTATCCCAATGAAATCTCAAGAATTGTGTTGCTTTAGCTTATTTTAAATAAGTAGTTTGAACAAGCAAAAACAATTTTTGAGTGTACAGTGTTTAAAAAAAAAGACAGTGTGACTACTAAAAATATATCGGTACACAACTGATTTTAAAACAAAACTATATTGTTTAAATACTGTTTAAAATTCTAAAACATTGTTAGACAACTGTTTCTGAAACACTAAGACATGTTTGCAGTATTTTCCATAGAGTTCAAATGCATTTGAATCTGTCTCGAGTTTCAGGAAAGTTCTAAAACAAATTTAGTGTTATATGAAGAGATTTAAAGGGCACCTAGGTTACCCCTTTTTCCAGATTTAATATAAGTCATTTGTGTCTCCAGAAGGTGTCTGTAAAGTTTCAGCTCAAAACACCCATCAGATTTTTTATTATACCTGTCATAAGTTTCTATTTTGTAGCTCTTAGCATCAGGTAGCGGTTTTTGTGTACTGCGCCTTTAAAGCTAGTCCTTCACGCCCACCGTTTCCACGTGCCTGTCAGCGTGCCTTAATCTCCACCCTCGGCTGCGACAGACAACAGACGGACATGAAGGAATAAGATCTCACGTAACGTTTGTGGGAAATACTACAGTAAGAACTTTACCAATGTGTATTTGATGCATTTGTTGTAGAGTTGCAACAATGAGTCACACACAATGTCGTTACAAAGTTCACGCACACACAGACACACACACAGAGACAGCGTGCGCGTTTAGCTTTGCACTCTTTTTGCACGCAAATGTGACAGGATACAGGTTAATGTCCACTGCTGTATGGATATCTGTTACATTAATGTACAAAATAAACCTGATTTAACGTCCACAAACCGGGATTGAAGCGTCTTCTTGTATAATTGTTCTGACACGCGGCTGTGGTGATGAAGTAAAGCTGAAGTAAATTGCTGTAATTTATTACAAACATGCACTGTTTTAAAAGATTTTAAACTTGTGAAACTCACTCTTGATCACATTTGATGATGATTGATAATCCTAGCAAACTGAACAGACCTTTTATTCCCGGTTGCTTTGTGCACGCCCTGTCTTGTTGACAGGATTATAAAAGTTACTACGTAGACATGTTAATACGCAGCTGTCAATCAATTCGGTGGGCGGGACACCGCACTCCTACGTCAAGTTGCGGTCGGTCTCAAAACTGCTCCAATTGGTCCACCGTTTTTATGTTGTTAAATTGAAAAAAAAAGGACTGGGTGTGTTTATATCACCCCAATATGATGGTCTACACACTATACCTACACATATGTCTGTCCAAACAGCTTGAAAAGTAGATTTTTCACCATAGGTGCCCTTTAATATAAATTAAGTTTGACATGTTTCTGAAACACAAGACATTGATTCACTTCTTTCTAGACAGAGAAAATGTATTTCAAAATGTATTATTGTAGTTTCAAAAATTATTTACCCTAATGGGACAAAGTCGGTTATAAATGACGGCAAATTAAAACAAAGGTCAGATGTACAAAACAAATTATGGAAAATGATTTTAGCCTTAAATACTCTAGAAATAAATAGTAGTGATTTTGTAGTTTTTTGTGATTTAGTAGTGATTTGACAAATGTTCAAACATATATTGTAAGTTTTACTAACAACAATGTTTAGTATATTTTGTTTTCATCTTCATTTAAAACCGTACCCCCTTTTGTTTGTGTGGAATTTTTTGTTATTTGTGCCATTCATGTATTTCCAGTTGAAGTAGGGCTTCAGTTACCGTAAATCTACTCTGGAACTTGTGTATTTACATTTTTTTTTACTTTCATTTTGTGTCTTCATTCCTTTGTTTAGATAAGAAGATAGATAAGAATTTGAGGGTGTGTTTACATTGAAAGAAAAAGCAAAAAAATAATGTTTTTTTTTTTTTTTTATCAATGTTGGCCATTCATTTACATGACAAAGACTTTTCAGTGGAGTGAAAATGCTAACTTTTAAAATTTGACAGCGCAAGTGCTTAAACATTATAGCTTTATCTCTGTTCTGTGTAAACCTAAAAATGGGATTTTGTGAAAACAGTGATCATGCACATGCAAATTACAGGTTCAGTTTATAGTCAAACCAGAGTTTTTTTTTAAAACCAAAACAACAACTGCAGACTGCAGAAACACAGTATGTGTGAAAGGATGTAAACTGCCTGCCTTTCATAACATAGTTTTCAATCATTTTTAAAAATCTTATAGTTTTTATAATGTCTGAAGCTTTACACAAATGTCAATGATTGTTTAAGTGTTTAGTACATTGTGTAAACATGTCCTCAGTTAATCCATTTTCTTTCACCTCACATTGAATAATATATGAGTAATAAGGATTTTAGGGTTAATATAAAGATGCTGAAGTTGTTTCCTTTCTTCTTACTGAGTAACGCAGGCCTACTGTATATAGTAGGAGATGTACTGATTACGTAACCGTATCTGATTTTAAAGGAAATGCGGGTCAAAGTTTCTTCTCCATATAAACACCAGACCCTTAACTTCACACCTGAAGAAATGTATTAAAAGTTTGGGGATTTTTTTTCACAACATCCTGTGACCTTTAAATAGAAAAGGTGCAGGACTCTGTGAATTGAAAGTTAGATTCCCAGATCCCAAACAGGAACTCATGCCCACAGCGAAGTGGAAATCCTCCTGCTTTTGTAACGGGATGGGAACAAGGGGCTCTCCATGCATGCCTGAGCAATGCCACTCCTGCGGAGATGTCAAAATAGCCTTCATTTATTGCATGCTATTTGGCATGTTGTATCTTGTTACAGTACGTGTAAGTTTAAGCTGTCATGCTTAAAGTGATAGTTCACCCATAAATGGAAAGTATTTAAGATATGATTGTCTTCTGTACTGTGAGTCAGATCTTTAAAAAAATGTCATTTTCTTTTTAGTGAATGGGTCTACGGTTTTGGGCCCCATTGACTTTCATTATACAGACAAACATGTTTTTTCCATTCTTCAAAGGCTTTTGTAGAAGAAAGAAAGTCATATAAATTAGGAATAACACAAGGGTGAGTAAAAGACGTCTGATTTATATATTTTTTAGACTTGTCCTACCTAGAATATCTCTATTTACTATAAATAAATAAATAATAATAATGAAAAATGAATTGCAACTATCTTTATGTAATAACATAAATTGTTATATATTTTCAGAACATTTCAGCTTAGTCCCTTTATTAATCAGGGGTCGCCACAGTGGAATGAACCACCAACTTATCCAGTATATGTTTTATGCAGTGGATGCCCTTCCAGCTGCAACCCATCACTGGAAAACACCCATATCTCATGGTTCAATAAAATGAAACTAGACCTGAATGTGTTAAAAACCAAAGAAATGCTCATTTGGCAAAAAACACCTGCTCTCCAAAGGGTGGTTATAAATGACACACAGGTCGAGGTTGTGGAGGAATATCCTCTTAGGGCTTGAGTGTCCACATACGTGGACAGCACATTTTTAGCTCTTAAGTGGCTATTTAAAATACTTTGAATGTTATATATTTTGTTACAGACATACAGTGTCATCCTGCAACTGTTTTGCAGCATATGAAATGTCCCAAACCCTATTTTTAACTGTCCAAAATGGGAAAAAATTTTGTTTTTACTCTCTGATAGTCAAAGCAAGTTCAAAACAAAATTCTATGTTATATATGCATTAAAAAAAATTCAGGAAAAAGTGTTTTATGTATATTCGGACCACGAGTCCACATATATGGACATCATTTTTCTCTAAAAGTACATCATATCAAAAAATGATACTTAGATTTTTATTCTAATTAGGTTCCAATAAGCCTAAATAGCAAAGAGAAATACAAAATGCATGCAAAAAAACACCTTGGGCCTTAAGAGGATACAGGTACCTAGGAACAATTGTTGACAACAGGTTTAAATTTGATCAAAACACACATACAGTTATTAATAAGGCTCATCAAAGACGGATAGCGAAAACTCTTTAATGTAGAGAAAGTTATTCTTAAGACCTTTTACAATTCATTTATTGAAAGTATTTTGTCTTTTTCCTTTATTTGCTGGTCTATAAAAAACAAGAATCGTCTTCAAGACATTGTTAATTTGTGCTCAAAAATTGTAGGAGTTCCCCTGCAAAGTCTTGCATACTATTACGAACAGCAGGTGTTGAGGATGGCACATTAAATATTAGGAGACAGCACACACGCTTGAGCAGATATTTTGAGTAGATGCCCCATGGGCAACGTCTAAGGACAATAAGATGTTCCACAAATCATTATAAATTTACTTTTGTGCCTGAAGCAATTCGGTTACGTAATAAATGTAGTTAATCGATGGATTATTATTATTTATTATTATCTATTATTGTTATTTATTTTTTTTTGTGTGTGTGTGTGTGTGTGTGTACTTGATGTTAAGTATTGGTGTTTATTGTGTTAAGTGTGTCATTTTTGTTATTTGTGAAGCACCACCATGCCAGAATGAATTGCCCCAAGGGGGTTAATACAGTTTTAAAGTAAACTAATATGATCCAGGAGGAGGTACGGAACCTGGAGGAGGAAGGGCGAAGGGCAAGGGCAGTGGAGCTAGCGTCCCAGGGAGCATGGACCAAGTGGGACCTACCCAAGAGGAAGATCACATGGGGAGATCTGTGGAGATTGGAACCTTTCTGCATCTCATTCATGTTAAGATCAGTGTATGACACACTCCCAACCCCGACAAACTTGCACAAGTGGGGCTTAAGAGAAGACCCATTGTGCAAGCTTTGTGGGGAGAGGGGTACCATGGCACACATCCTGTCTGGGTGTAAAATAGCACTTGCCCAAGGTAGATACAGGTGACACCATGACAAGGTGCTCATGACACTCGATAACACCCTGGAGCAAGAGAGACGCAAGAAACACCAACCACATGGGAGAGCAACACCATCAATCAAGTTTGTAAGAGCGGGTCAAAAGCCACCAACCACAGTAACAACAAGAACCAGTCTGCTGCAAACGGCCCAATCATGGGAAATGAAGGTAGACCTGAGGGAAAGACTGCAATTCCCCCCGGTTATCCAGACAACCCTGAGGCCAGATACAGTACTGTGGTCTGAAGAGGCAAAGAAGATCATTCTCATCGAACTTACAGTCCCATGGGAAGAGGGTTGTGAGCTAGCATTTGGGAGGAAGAGCGCCAAATACCAGGACCTCTTGCATGACTGCAGGGAGAAAGGTTGGCAGGCATGGCTCTTCCCAGTCGAGGTCGGTATGGAGGATGCTTACAGCCATTGGGGTGATGGGGAGGGAGAGAAAAATAACTATTCGCAGGATGGGGGAGGCAGCAGAGAGAGCTTCTTGCTGGTTATGGAGCAGGAGAGAGGAGCTTAGCTGGAAGCCAGGGGGAGTTGATGGGCAGTGATTTACCCACCACTGCTTACCCACCAATGTTGAGGGTGTTGCGGTTTAGGGTTGAAATCCAATGATCATTGGATACCGCCTGATGACATCAACTCCTCCTGGCCAAGGCTACATTCACCAAAAGTGAATGAAGGAGAAGCATCTTTGGATGTAGTTGTAACTAAATAGATTCTCATTCACACACATACACCACAGACAATTTAGCTTAACCAATTAACCTATAGCACATGTCTTTGGATTTGTGGGGGAAACCGAAGAACCCGGAGGAAACATGGGGAGAATATGCAAACTCCACACAGAAATGACCCAGCTGAGGCTTGAATTCCAGCAACCTTCTTGCTGTGAGGTGACAGCGCTTCTCACTGCGTCTGCCTTTTTAGAACACATTATTATAATAATATAATTATAATAGTTATATATAGCCTAAAATGCACATTAAAAGTTATTTTGCTTTCTGTTCAAAACTTGCTGACACAATCAAATAACTCTAAAGTCTGTTGCACTCCGCAAGCGCAAGCAGAGCGTGAGCAGCGCGTGCTTTTTTCGGTGTCCATGTTAGATTAGAACTTTCATACCACACGCAGAAGCAGCGCGTCAGCGCGAGTCGTGAGCGTCGCTGAAGCAGCAGTGCTGTGATAGTTTCAGCTCTGGGTCTATTTTTGCCGTGCTGCTCATGCTCATTTAAAGTGACAGTCCATTGATAATGACCAAAAACACATTGAATGACAGTAAAAAGTAGCAATTTTACCCAATAAATGCATCAATAATATCCACTGATTTATATAAACTTAAACGATTAAAAACTACAACAAATATTTATTTAGGCCCGAACGACAAAACCAAATTTAAAACAATTTTAGTATAAACCGTATACCTGTTTCACACCACAAGCACAAGCAGTGCATGAGCAGCGCGTATGGAGAGCAGAAGCAGCGCGCAGGCTGCTGCACAGATCAATCCATAACTGTCTATTCTACCTAGTTATCTATCTATATATAAATACAATTTTTTTAAACTTTTCATTTGCACCAAGGCCCACGGCAACTTCCTCCTATGCTGTTTCCTTAACCTGCAAGTCTTTATTTTACAAATTATATACAGTAGATCCTAAAAAACTGTTTGTTTCTCAAGCTCTATGAGGAGTGTCATGGTGCACTCAGAAGACAATCGCCTGTGATATGATGTCTTTTTGTTTTTGATTGTCAGGATGTTGTAGGCCTATATTAAAATAGTATTTATACAATATAGTTATAATGATATTTATACATGCTCAAACTAGTGTGCAAAACTGATACTAAAATTGTCTTAAATTTGGTTTTGTAGTTCGAGCCTTAATAAATATTTGTTGCAGTTTTTAATCGTTTAAGTTCATTTAATTGACTATATATAAGTCAGTGGATATTATCGATGCATTTATTGGGTAAAATTGTTACTTGTTACTGTCATTCAATGTGTTTTGGTCATTATCAATGCACTGTCACTTTAAATGAGCGTGAGCAGCACGGCAAAAATAGGCCCAGCACCGAAACCAGGGGCGCCTGCAGCCGTACGGCTGTACGCACTGTGCGTACCATGAGAGGGCGGGAATTAATGTCGCTTTTTATTCATTTATTACATCATTTAAATTGATTATTAAACAGTATACACTACGATATATTAACAAAGCAAGAAAGAATGACAACACTTAAAGGTGTGCGTTTGTGTGTTTTAAAGCGTGTACTTGCATGGTGGGAGATGGGTAAAGAAATCTATTGGCTTTAGTTTTGCTGCCGGTTTTTCTGCACACTAACAATTACAATTCAGATAGCTATTGTTTAAAACAAGGTTCAAAATGAGAAACGCTCATTAAAACAGAAACTTAACATTTGCCAAAAAGGCCTAAAACTGATGAGACAAATACTGATCCCCCACACGGAGTGGAGACCGAAGTCTCATCTGGACCTGGCTGTAGATCAGATCCAGCTACTGCACAGCCTCCTGGCATAGAACGGAACCATTCAAGGTGTTGTAAACAATTTTATCTGACAGACTGGCATAAATAAGCAGACGTATATTCTCACGAGCTTCTGTTTTCTCAGAATATTGTAAACGCCTGTCCTGCTTATTCAAATTATTTGAATAAATGAATTAAATTGTAATTGACCGGCGCAAGATGGAAAACAGTTTAATATAGGCTTCTCTAAAAAATAAATATTTCACTTTAATTTTATTTAGGTTAGATTTATTATTTTATTTGACAATCCGGCTCGTGATTCGGCATTGTTGAAGCATAGCGGATTTGTTTTGAAGCATGCACTTCAACTCAAATGTTATTCGTTCTTCTATTTTTTTAGAAGACAACTGACCAAGAAACATATTTAAACAAAAACGAAATTTGTTTTTAAAAGATATTTTTTCCAAGAAAAATATACGAATTATATTTTAGTTCGAGCCTGTCCACTACTCAACTGTGCGGGTGGATGATGGATTGCTGGTTGCTGGATTTGTGAGTACCTAGGAATAAAATCCTGCAGGCGCCCCTGGCCGAAACTATCGCGACACTGCTGCTTCAGCGACGCTCACGGCTCGCGCTGCTTCTGCGTGCGGTATGAAAGCTTTAATCTGTTAACATGGACGCCGAAAAAACAAGCGCTGCTCACGCTCTGCTTGCGCTTGCAGTGTGAAACAGGCCTAAACATAAAAGAACAACTCCAACAAAAATGTACTCAACACAGAGTTTATATTTCTGTGATAGATTTAATAAATTATTATAGTATTATAGATAAATCCAACATATTAAAACAGATATACATTTCTGTTGAACTTTACATTATTGATTATTAAAAATCTAGATAGAACATACACACTTTGACTTGAAAATGACACAACATTGTGTTGGATGCAATTTCACATACGTAATATCACAAATCATTAACTCTTAAGACAACTGGATAACACAGACTTGGCATTTCATGTTCAATATGATCAGCATTAGGTCGTTCTTATTGTCAAGCCCTTGTTTTGTATCTTCACATTTAGAGTTGTGCCACTGTTCGAAATACAAATCATTTACAACCATTGTTACAAAATACCATCGCTGTTTCAAAGACAAATACATTTTATAATAGACATGGTAACTTCATTGTATTGCACAAGACAGATAAGGAAATATTATTATAATAAAGCACCAGAAGTAGATTCTTACCACAGGAAAAGTTTGACGCAGAGTGACTTTTGTGTAATAGTGAAGCTGCTGTCACACTGCACTTTTATCCCCGTAGACTTCCATTCATACACACGCGAATGCGTCAGACCGGAAACGCAAGGTTGTGCGGCAAGTTTAGCAATTCGCTGCATTGGAAAGTTCAAGCTTGGTGAACGACTGACCTGCGAAATCGCATCACTTGACAGCGTGAGACCAATCAAAGATCAAAACATGACCTCTCTGGACAGAAATTTAAAACATGGAGCAATCGCTCGCTTTTTTTAATGTCTAATCATCTTGTTTAACCCCTTTTTGCAGCGAATTTCACACACACAAACTCGAATGTGACCGCAGCATAACGAGGTATTTACAGAGACACTGTAAATATGGCTGCATTTACACTGCATGGTTCAAGTGACTCAATTCCGATTTTTTTCTCTGATGTGGCACAGATCAAATATGGTCCATGTACATGTACAAGCAGGAAAAAATCACATGGATTCCGATTTACTCAAATCAGATTCAGGCCTTGTTCATAGGTGGAAATTTATCTGATACGAATCAGATCCGTGCCCTCGTGTCTGCAGTGTAAGCAGGAAGATCGGATTTTCACCTGTGAATGTGAGTCGCGCATCATTAAAAACCGTAGCGAATGACATTAAGTCTGACGCTTTCATTTCAGAACAGACTTCTGCAGAATCCCAAACCTTAAATCTCATACAGGAGGACTAAAAAACCTTTTACATTGTCATATAGCACACATATTTAAGCATGTTAACGAGAGAGAGATAGAGTGTAACATCCGCCACGTAACCAATACAAACTAATATAAAACTGTTGCATGCGTCATGTGCATAAATCACGCCATGGACATTACATTAAGGTGCCTACTGGTTTAAAACTGCCGAGATTAAAAGAAGATGGCCAAATGAGAACTTTTCTGTTATAAACTATAGTAAAACAACTTGTGAACAAAACCCCTGTGAACAGATTAAATACAGGAATAGAAAAAAGGGCGCTCTTTTATTATCAGCTGTCATTCAGCACCCGCTCTTTTTTCCTGGTCATTGCGTCTTTGCCTTGTGCTGTGTAAATGCAGACAATCGGATACGAGTCACTTTTAAAAGATGATGTAAGCAGGTCAGCAAAAAAATCGGATACAGTCACAAAATCGGAATTGACCATCAAGATCCGCAGTGTAAATGCAGCCTCAAGCAGGTCGCACACCAGAAGCGCCAGGCATTTCAGAATTCTAAACATCTATCAGGGTACAAACACCGGCACTGCAAGTCAATGTGCAGAGGCGGCTGTCTGCGGCGCCCAGCCACGACTCAGGACACTGTTCATATTTCTGCCGCGCCACAGAGTGCCATCTGATTAGTTTAATTTTAAATAGCATGCGAATGTGCGCGTCTGGTGTGCGATAATTTCAACTGTCATGTGCGCGCCGTGTCGCGGTGCTGAGTGGCGCATCCGGTGTGTGACGCCCTTAATAAGACACTGAAAGCACCAGTGTATCTTCTTCACCACATTCATAGTAGGTTTACATGACAACAATGTACAGTACTTTAAAATGGGAAAATTTGTGACAACGATTCCCATTCATACAGATCTGTGAAAATTACTGAATTTAAGTAATATGCCTGCCAGGCCAGTAGGTGGCGATGGCACTTTGTAAAGAAACCTTACACATTATCGCACGTACAGTTCTGTAGTTGTTATAGTTGTCAACTTCAGGATTTTGCATATAGACTGAAGATGTAACACACATGATGTCACAGTTTTCACAGCATTTTAGTAGTTCGAAAGATGCAAATTGCATTTTGGAACACATTTTCAAATGTCAGACCCCCAAAGTGTTGTTTAGATATTAGCCTCTTTCACACAGTGATACTGGTAAATATCCAGAAATTTTCCTGAACAACCTTAAATTCATAAAAAGGTGTTCACACAGGCATGGACGTTCCGGGATTTTTCCGGAAAAGACCATTCACACATCTATTCCAAATTACCGTTAAATTCTGACATCATTAACCAGAGATGACCTATAAACGGCAGCGCTTGTATTTGTAAACGTAGAAGGGGTCTGTTTGTGCTTTGTGTAGAAGGGGTCTGGCGATTTCACTTTTATTTAAAGCTTTCATGCAGCTGCTTTGTTAGACATCCAAATGCAGAAACGCGAACCGCAGTTAAATGTTTACACACTTGACTACATTACAAATTCTGTGGATGGATAAGTATTGTGAACAACTTCAATGAAAACATATGGAGGAACACTTTCACATGTCGAGATGTTCATAATATGTGTGTGTGCTAGCCCTCACCGGCTGCTTCACTTGTACACACGTCAAGCAACTGAAGCAGAGCTTGAAGGTAAACAAACAGCGGTTTACCATAAGAATTTTAGCGATAATTATTTACACAGTTGGCATTAAGAAGGAACATAGAAACGTCTGACTAACATCTAGCAGCTGAATGTGTCTGGAAAAATATTCAAAGGCTTTTATTTTCATAAACAGCGCGGATGTAAATGCGTCTGAGTGTTCTGATTGGCTGGAGTAGACGTCTCACGTCAGTGTGTTCTAATCGTGAGCGCGCTCTTTCCGGCAATCTTCCTTCTGCGTTCACACAACGCAGCATTCCGGCAAATTACCGGTAATGTTACAACTTCTCTTTCCGGAAGATTGCCGGAATGAATGTACCTGTATTTTCAAAGAGGCCCTGTTCACACATACAGACCTTTCCGGAAAATTGCTGGTAATTTTCCGGAAAGGTCTGTATGTGTGAAAGGAGCTAAAGTCTCAAATGCTGTTTATAGATATTGTGTTAACAGTCTTAAGTGGGTGGCACACCAGACTTGCCATACTGCGCCGCACCATGGCTGATATTTACATTATTTTCTATACATCAATACAATTAAATTCAATACAAACCTAACAGATCCCTCCGATCATTAGGATCAAGTAAATTAGAAATTCCAAGGTTTCATTCAAAGCAGGGTGAATACTTTAACTACTCCACCCCCTGCTGCTGGAATCAGCTTCCAGAAATGATCAGATGTGCTCCAACATTAGGTAAATTCAAATCAAGACTGAAAACACATCTGTTAAACTTGCCTTGCCTGGTAAGCAATGCAAACTGATGCAAAATGGTGACTCCGATATTTGTGTCCTCATAGAAAACAATGCATACAATTGTAAAAGAAGCTTTGTGTAGCGTCCAGTGTGTGACTCCCTGTAGATGTCATTTATGCTAATGTATATTTATTTTAAAACGTATATATTTCCTTTACATGTAGCGTCTTCAACCCACAAAAATGTAGTGTTACGAAAATGCCAGAGACCATGTTTTATTTATAAACGCTGGTGTTCTGTTTCAGTGTAGGCCGGCTGTAAACGCAACCATCCACAATAATCTAGTCTCATTTCCTGGATGTGAAACATTTTCAATTTAAAACACCATTTCAAAATAAAGCACAGCAGTGTAAACCAGTGGCACCTCAAAGCTGATTTATACTTTTGCGTCGAGCACATGTGTATGGTCCGTCGCAGCCTTAGCTGGTGCGCACCTCTCAAAAAATGTAACTACACATTGTGAGTTCCGTAGCACAAGCTCTGTCATTGGTCGGCTGGCAATGTTGGGGAGGTTACTTTAGAAATGTAATAGATTACAGATTACAAATTACTCTATTTAAAATGTAATAAGTAGTGTACCTTTTCAATTACTTTATAAAAGTAAAGTAACTGATTACATCTGATTACTTTTTGATTACTTTTAAGTTTCTAATGGACATTTTCAACTAAATCATTTTCAAGCATTTATACCAAGCAGGTGTGACCTTACAGTAGCTCTGTTTACTGTTAGAGTTTCTAAATCTTTTATCACTTGAATTAAGATTATATTCATTTAATTTTAAAGTTCAGCCACCACAAAACCAGACCTTATAACAAAAAAAAGTGTTTACTGTTGTTACAAAGTCAAAATTTTAGTTAGTTGCGCAGGGTGATTTTTGTGGCATTTGCAATAAAAAATACACCTAAGCTATTTTTGCCATTTTTATTTTTAAATCAAAGCAACTTAAATCCAAGTCAATCAGATCTTAGTGATCAATAAAACTGTCAATAAAACATATGAGGCATACTTGTTCAGTTCAGTTATTTACTGTAAATAATATGCTGTAATAAACAGAAACAAACTATAGTATATAATAGCAAAAAAAAAAAACATTAGGCATTTAAAATACTATAGTAATTTATATTAAAGGGAAATATTTAGGAATGAACATTATATTGTACAGTTGAAGTCAGATTTATTTGCTCCCCTGTTTATTTTTTCCCCCAATTTCTGTTTAACGGAGAGAAGATTTTCTCAACACATTTCTAATCATAATAGTTTTAATAACTCATCTCTAATAACTGATTTATTTTATCTTTGTCATGATGACAGTAAATAATATTTTACTAGATATTTTTCAAGACACTTCTATACAGCTTAAAGTGACATTTAAAGGCTTAACTAGGTTAATTAGGTTAACTAGGCAGGTTAGGGTAATTAGGCAATTTATTGTATAACAATGGTTTGTTTTGTAGACTATCTAAAAAATATATAGCTTAAAGGGCCTAATAATTTTGACCTTAAAATGGTTTTTAAAATTTTTATATTAAAAAATTATTTCAGCTAAAATAAAAGCAGTTTTTAATTTTTTAAAAAACATTTTAGGGTATTGTTAGGGCATTTTAGGCTCTGTGTTAAACAGAAATTAGGGGGAAAAAATAAACGGGGGGCTAATAATTCAGGGGGGCTAATAATTCTGACTTCAACTTTATATTTACAATTCTTTATTAATAAATTACATTACATAATGTAGCATCATTAGTAATCATGAACTAAAAGTAATTACCATAGTATACTTTAACCTTTACTACAGCAAACTACATATATAGACCTCCTCTCCCTCAGTCATCTTTCCATAAAGCTAATTTCTCGTGTTAGCCTTGGTTGGCGACATTACCGACCAGAGCAAGAGGTGGCATTAAAGCACTAAAAAGTTTGTTGTCGACCACTGAAAAACAGGAAGAAATAGTCATTCTTGTCGTCATATGGCTTTATTTTCATCGCCTGGACACCAGCCTCACAGCTCTGTGAATGTCGGTGCCGTCACTTATTGATCTGCGATCGGTAAATGTAGCTTGTGTGCACGCTACTGCGAAACTTCACTAATAAAATAGCTTCGCTACTAAAAAGCTTTTTGATTTAGAAAATAGCGACACTACCGCCACGCTATTGAGAAATGTAGTTATAGCAGAATAGCACTGCTTTAATAAATGGCCTTAGCAGAAGGCATATCAAAAACAGGCAAAGCAACAGATTAATATTATTCAACATGTCCCAGATTTTTAAAGAAAATTTTAGAGGTAACCCCATTTGTAATCTTTTATAATTTTCATAAGTAACTGTAATTTAATTGCACATTTTTCTCAGTAACTGTAACGAATTACTGTTACTATTATTTTGTAATTAAATTACGTAACACCCTTACATGTAACTAGTTACTCCCCAACACTCTCGGCTTGGTAGCACTGATGTGTGTGGGTGGGGGTGAGAGCTACACGAACCCATTGGATCGAGTGTTTACAAGTGTCGAGTCCCTAGAAGGAGCTCCATTTGCAAACTCTTATTTTGTGTTTACCTTATGATTAAAGTTGTTGCACGTCCGCTGGTTCCCACCTCAGAATGAGTGAGTTTTAGCTACTTGTACATTAAGATAGCGTTCAGAAAAAACAAAACACCCGTGAAGAAACTCAGGGCAACATAAAAACCTGCTGCCAGCAAGTGTTTCAGAAGTGTTATTGCAGAGCTACACAAAAAGAAAGCAGAAGTATAAATGCACGACTACTTATCACCTGACGCAGTAATATAAACCAGCCTTTAGTGTAAATCAGGGCCTTCCACGGTCAGTTCCACTGCTTGCTGGAGTCCAAACTGTCTCGACGTACTTATGCCATCCAGAGGCTCCTGTTTTATTGTGACTGCAGTTCTGGATGGTAAGATTTCTTTCAACTGAAAGTTGTCTAAGGAAAGAGGTTTTTCCAGTGTGCAGATGGACGCATGGGTTAGGGTTAGGGTTAAAGAAAAATTTAGATGTAACCCCATTTGTAATCTTTTATCATTTTCATAAGTAACTGTAATTTAGTTGCACATTTTTCTCAGTAACTGTAACGAATTACTGTTACTATTATTTTGTAATTAAATTACGTAACACCCTTACATGTAACTAGTTACTCCCCAACACTCTCGGCTTGGTAGCACTGATGTGTGTGGGTGGGGCTGAGAGCTACACGAACCCATTGGATCGAGTGTTTACAAGTGTCGAGTCCCTAGAAAGAGCTCCATTTGGAAACTCTTATTTTGTGTTTACCTTACGATTAAAGTTGTTGCACGTCCGCCGGTTCCCACCTCAGAATGAGTGAGTTTTAGCTACTTGTACATTAAGATAGCGTTCAGAAAAAACAAAACACCCGTGAAGAAACTCAGGGCAACATAAAAACCTGCTGCCAGCTAGTGTTTCAGAAGTGTTATTGCAGAGCTACACAAAAAGAAAGCAGAAGTATAAATGCACGACTACTCATCACCTGACGCAGTAATATAAACCAGCCTTTAGTGTAAATCCGGGCCTTCCATGGTCAGTTCCACTGCTTGCTGGAGTCCAAACTGTCTCGACGTACTTATGCCATCCAGAGGCTCCTGTTTTATTGTGACTGCAGTTCTGGATGGTAAGATTTCTTTCAACTGAAAGTTGTCTAAGGAAAGAGGTTTTTCCAGTGTGCAGATGGACGCATGCGACTCTAGCAGCATTTTCAGCTGCTCTTTCTCCTGTTGCAGGCAGCTCACCTGCTTCTGCAGCCCGGCTTGCTCTATGTACAGCCGCTCGCTCTCCTGAAAACAAACACACATCTGGTTCTCATTGGCATGTTCTGCTGCTAATTACGCAACATTACCAGATTGCCTGAAACAGAGCACAATGCTAGATGATCCAGTTGAGCTCTTGTTTTGTTTGAAACTATAAAAACATTCATTTATGCCTGGGTGATTCATTCATCTTATGTCATTCTTAAGAAGTCTTAAGTAAAACTGGACATACAAGATGAGCTGTCATAAATAGTCGACACCCTAAGTAAATGAAAAACTGGCACCTCCTGAAGAAGGTCAGTAAGCTCTTTTCTGCGGTTGCGGCATTTGGCAGCCGCCATCTTGTTTCGCTCTCTTCTCCGTCTTCTCTTTTCCTCTTCATCCGGACTGAGCTGATAATGCAGTAAGCAATACATCAACATCACTTTAGACACTCTAGCTAATGATATGGCAGAAAGTCAATACATTTAAGCATGTAGATGTGGGCTAGAAGATCTGCTGAAGGTCAAACCAAGGAAAAATGGTGACTTTGAATATGGCTTGGTTGTTGGTAAAGTCTAGATCAGATACGCGGCTGGCCACCCTGCTGAAAAATCCAGCTTAAACCAGCCTAAGATGGTTGGCTGGTTTTAGGTCGACCAGCCTGGTTTTAGAGGGGTTTTGGCCATTTCCAGGCTGGTTTCCAGCCATTTCCAGCCTGGTCTTAGCTGGTCAGGCTGGGAGTTGACCAGCTAAAACCAGCTTGACCAGCCAAAACCAGCTATGTCCAGCTTAAACCAGGCTGATCAAGCTGGTTTTAGTTGGTTTAAGCTGGTCATTTTCCAGCCTGACCAACTAAGACCAGGCTGGAAATGGCTGGAAACCAGCCTGGAAATGGCCAAAACCCCTCTAAAACCAGGTTGGGGTGCGTTTCCCAAACAACGACGTAACTCGCGGCTGAACTATCATAGTGCGATGCATCGTTTGGCAAAAAAACGATGTAGTGACGAGTGTTTCCCAAAACCCGTAGTTTCTCTGTCGCAGATCCATCGCTTGAACCACGTTAGTTATAGCGTAAAACGCCCATAATGATGCTCTAAACAGGGTGGAGTAACTTCTTTAGAGAACAACCCCATCATTTCTTTGTGCAAATTATATTGTTTTACACAAACACGCATTTCAAATAAAATCCAATATTGGTTTTGGTAAGAACATCCTCTCGCTTTCCATATTAAATAAAATAAATGTAAATGGCACATATAGGGCCAATGTTTGTTTTACTAATATTATTGAGAAGTTGAACATTATATATTCTATTCTAAAACATAAAATCACTTACAAAAGCTAACACTATTCTAATATCATATATAAATCATATAAATAAATAAATAAATAATGGGGCTATTTATTATAAATATATTTACTTTAATAATAATATTAATCATGATGATGATGATGATTATTATTATTATTTAGGATATTGTTTATTTATTTTTTAAAAATTACAATTTGACACATGCAAACCACAGCAGAAAGTTCTAACCAACAGGCCCATGTCATATATAGTAGAGATACTTCATAAATAACCCACTATAAAATAAAATAATTAACGTATGCTATGTTTTTTATTTTCACAAGCTTTGGAGACGTAACATAATTTCCGCTTTTAAATATACCTATAGCTTTCGCCATGAGGCTGTGTTCAAAATGATATCAATGTCAATATCAACCGCGAAGGGAGCACAATTGTAAACATGAAGATCGCTAAAACTGAGCTGTAAAAATACTTTGAAAGCAAATTACACCTAAGAGAGATGACCTTAATGCTTTTTTATTATTAATAATTCCAACTTTGAATGTTAGAATGTTCTAAATGAATAGGGCATAGGGGAGATAAGTAGGAATAGAACACAGCCAGGAACTATGGTTTTAACTACAGCTCCAGAGGTGTCATTTCAAAGGCTCAAGTTTGCGACGCAGTTTGCGAATGTTCGTTGGAGCGATGGATTTGGGAAACAGTAAATCAAAGAACTATGTTTGTAACGACGGAACTTGCGACCTTAGTTGGCTAACGATGGTTTTGGGAAACGCACCCCTGGTCGACCAGCTAAAACCAGCCAACCATCTTAGGCTGGTTTAAGCTGGATTTTTCAGCAGGGCAGAAGTGCAACATGTACATCAATTATAGTAGCATTTTCTATGACACTGTATAACAATAATTAATATTTTTACAGTACTGTGACGGTTGGGTTTAGGGTTGGGGTGGGGGTAGACGTTAATAAAATACAATAAATGGGAAATTTAATAAATAATACAAATAATTGTCGTTAACTTCCGGTCGCAGCCATCCGATCTAGCAACAACCTTGGTTGCTGATTTGAGTTTTTTAAAAAATGCTGATCGACTGCGATTGTCAGATGCAACCATCACTAGGGTACAGAAAATGGTTGGAAGCAGATAAAATATCCAGTGAGCAGCAGTTCTGTGGGCGCAAATGCCTTGTTGATGTCAGAGCTCAGAAGTGATTGGCCAGATTGGTTAAGCTGATACAAAGGCAACAATTAGTCAGTTAACCACTTACAACAAAGGTCTGCAAGAGAACATATCTGAACACAAAACAGATGTAACCTTGAAGAGCACACCGGGTTATGGACTGTGAGATAAAAATTGCAAACTGAGGCTACAGTTGACGAAATTGGACAGTAGAAGATTGGATAAAGTCTGATAAGTTTAGATTTCTGCTGCAACGTTTAGATGGTGTAGAGTCCATCCTGCCTTGTCAGAAATTCAGGCTGCTGGTGGTGTAATGGTGGGATGTAGATTATTTTGGCACACATTGGGTGCCTTAACACCAGTGATTTTAAAGCCACAGCTTATACTGTAAGCTGAGATTTGTTGCTGACCATGAAGAACAGAGATGGACTACTTCAGCCATTGTTCAGTGTAGTTTTAAGACCCCAATGCCAGTGTTACAGAGTTCAGACTGCATGATTTTCAAAGTAGTCGTGTCACAGATGTTTTCACATTGCATGACTATCTGGGGTAGCGTTTCGTTGCTGCTTTCTTTAAACTGCAAGATGGATAGGCAACAGGGGGTTTCACACTGCATGACTTTCAAATAGGAAGAATCGCCACAACTTTGTCTAAACTACATCTCACAACCAAACACATGAGAAGTGGCGTGGAAATAACGGGATGTCACATAGTATATATTTTGTTATTTACTACATAATGAGAAAGAAGCCTTTAGTGGGGTAGAAAATGTAATTATTTTGCTCATTTGGGTTTGAAAGGAATTAGCAATTTCAACTTTTCAACTTTTTTCTTTTACGACCCGGTTGTGGTATTGCTCACATGACATGTCAAACAGACACGGTGCACCTGCCAAATTTTCACTAGTTTTCTTCCAATTCTTGGGTCCAAATAAACTGAAAATGAGCACTTTTAACTTCTCCCCCAACCTCCCGCTGGCCCATACTGGCCCATACTAGTAGATGCTGCTCTCTTATTGGCTGTAGGTAATCGCTGATGTTATTTTCAATCCGAACACGTTTCACATGGCATGATGTTGAAATGCCGACAGCTCCAGATATTTAACATGCCAAATATCTCACGGGCGTTGGCGACTCATCTGCGATTCTCTCATGTCTCGTCCTTGATAGTTCACATTGTGTGATTTCAGGCATTTGTCGGCGATTTCTCAAAACCTGTCGTTATAACTGCGTTCACACTGAAGGCGGCGAGAGCGTCAAAGTAGCTGGAAGTCATTCATTTTTAATGGGAGCTGGCAACAATAAGCTGCACGGCGCGACATATCTTTGCTGGTGTGGGCATCAAGGAGAGCTGAAATCAAGTCATCTTTATGGTAAAGAGCTATGATGCGGTTCGGCGGGAAGCAATCAGGATGTAGTTTTCGTTGAAAGGCGGGTGCGTGGCAGCCTGACAAACCTCAGTGTTTCGCCATGGAAAAGCAAGCTGTTATAACTCAGGCTTACTATGTCTAGTCTGCTCCAAATTCCACATCTTTGATTATAGTACTATACTGAAGACATCTACATGTGAATATTCATTCACAGTCATAGCGCCACCTGCTGACAGAATGACACAAATGACTAACATTGTCAGGTTTTTTATAGTTCATTCATTCATTTTCTTTTCGGCTTAGTCCCGTTATTAATCTGGGGTCGCCACAGCGGAGTGAACCCCCAACTTATCTGTCATATGTTTTACACAGCAGATGCCCTTCCAGCTGCAACCCAACACTAGGAAACATCCATACACACTCATTCACACACATACACTATGGGCAATTTAGCTTACTTAATTCACCTATACCACATGTTTTTGGATTTGTGGGGGAAACTGGAGCACCCAGAGAAAACCCACACGAACATGGGGAGAACATGCAAACTCCACACAGAAATGCCAACTGACCCAGCCGGGGCTCGAACCAGCGACCTTCTTGCTGTGAGGCGATTGTGCTATCCACTGCGCCAGCGTGCTGCCATTTTTTATAATTATCAGCCTAAATTACTATTGTCCACTGTTCTCTGTCATCCTGAGGCCACCGGGCGGTGGTGAGCCCGGGTGCGAGGTCCCTTTCATCGCTGCTTGCAGCTTTAATTTATGATGTTTTCTTACACTGACATAAATAAAAAGGTTACAGGGAAGTTACTGATGTGCAATAATGTTATATATATTTTAAAATAAGCGACGCGGTGGTGCAGTAGGTGCGAATCATGAATCACTTAAACCAATCATCAATTATAACGACAAACTTTTATTTGTATATATTTCACATGAATGTACATAACTGAACAAGTTAAGAACAATCCAGCAAACATTTATGATTGTTTAATGGTTGAAATGTTGCTGTTATATGAATTAATCTAATTATTTAGCTATAGTGCACTATACTTCTTAAAATTAGTTCTAAAATTCTAGTTCTGATGTTGTTTATTATCTACAGTTTTGCTTTTGTACAATGAGGATGTTCTTATGTCACTTTTTAGTCCTACTCAGTTTCAGTAACAATAACAATATTATTATTACTACTTATAATAATAATTATAAAAATGTTACTTACTAACATTCATATAAATAACCTATTCTAATAAGTATTAAATAATAATAACCTAAGGGTTATTAAACTATTGACAACACCTAATTAATATATGAAAAATATTAGTTCTGAGGTGGTTTATTAACTCCAGTTTTCTGTTGTACAATGAGGACATTCTCATGTCACACGCAGTCTTACCTACTGATCTACTGATCCACTACCTCTTGAGTGGGTTCACACAGAATCTACGCGCACTGAAATCTGTTGATTTTTACAGATTCTTCCATCATTGAGTCTATTTATTTACTTGTGGAAATGTACATTTATATTTATTCAGTTTTTAAATTGATTTCAGTAATATTATTAACAAATATGAATATACTCATATGATTTATTTACAATACAGTTTGTAAAGGAATATTTTCTGTCTTTTGGTAGATGTATTATATGAGAGACTTGCTTTTTTTGACCAAATAAGTGGATCTAATTCACTGTAAAAAATGCAGGGTTCCACACAATTCATTTATGTTGTCCCAACACAAATCGATTAAGTTAACTTAACACTTTTAACATATTTATGTGGATTGAACATAAAAAAATGAAGTTGTCCCAATGAAATCTTAAGAATTGTGTTGTTTTAGCTCATTTTAATTAAGTTTGAACAAGTAAAAATATATATTTTTTTGAGTGTAGGATTTGCTTTGCTTTACATTAAGAAAAAGTTAAAAAGGTGATATTTTTTATTTCATATATTAAGTTTTTAGTAATAATACTCCCAAAATCATTCAGCATAAATCCGCAGATTTTTTTTTACAAAATTCTGCACAGAAATAGCTAAAAATGTCCGCAGATTCTGTCTGGCCCTACACTCTCAGAAATAAAGGTACAGGAGCTGTCACTGGTCAGTACCTTTTCAAAAGGTACATATTTGTACCCAAATAGTCCACAGTGGTACCTAAAAGGTGTATATTAGTACCCAAATGTATCTAAAAAGTACCTTTGAGGTACCATTATGGACCCTTCAGGTACAAATAGGTACCTTTTGAAAAGGTACTGCCTCTGTGACAGCTCCTGTACCTTTATTTCTGATAGTGTACTCTTGAGGCAGCCAATTGAGATGCACCCAATGTCTTCAAGATCACTAGACAGCTACAGGCAGTTGTGTTTTTATAATTAGAGCTCAATTCTGCAGGGATTTAGTGGCCATCTAGAGCAGTTGGTCATAAAATAATATTTTCTTGTAAAAATGTATTACAATAATCTTTTAGTCTATTTACATCTTCAAAAAAAAATAGTTTATTGAAGGTCACTGCTGAAATAATTTTATACAACGCAATACCACAGTATTTGTTGACAAAACAACACAGTTTAATGAAATCATTCATCAAAATTGATTAATCCATACATAAATTAACTTCGAAAAAAAAAGAACCCTAAATAAAAGTAAAACGCCACAATATACTGTTATATTGTGAGTATTTTACCTGTGCATCTCCTTTGCTGTTGTGCAGGCTCTCACTCTGCATCACCGGCTCAATGATCCACCGCAGCTCCTGCCGAGACGCGACTGCATTGACAGTGGCGATAAAAGGGCTTTTGGATCTCTGCATTTCGACCTGGCTGAAACAGAGGCAAAAGAGAAAGAGATGTCATGAAAATTATCGCGTTTGCACGGTTAGTTATACAACTATGCACATTTATTATGTACGTCTGATTATGTATAAATATGCTCACCTGATGGAATTGGATATTTCGCCTTCAGAGGAGCAGGTTCGTTCAGAAAACTCCATACCAAATATATATCCACGTTAAGCGGTATTTTCCGCCATATGATGACGGATATTTTAAGTGAAAAGCCAAAGATACTTGCAGGGGTTTATCATGGCTACGCTTTATTACTCTGTGTTGAAATTGCCGTTCCGCCCATGCACTTTTCAGCCAGTGGAGCAACAGGCATTCGCTGGCCTAGTATTAGCTTATAATCATTTGAATGACGAATCTGTCCTAATAAGGGCAGTTGCGTCACAGCGTTGTGGAATTACCTTACTGCGAGTGACGTCACATATTTCCAAGCGCCGGTGGCAGACATGCCCAGTCATCTTAAATATGCTCAAGTAATAGCCTAGTTATACCCTGCTTATTCTGACGTGCACTTAATAAAGTATGAGAAGGAACTAAATTTGATATATTATTAATAAGATACAACAACATTGCTGACCAATCTGATGAAAACAGTTTGTTTCAGAAATGTAAAATGACAACGAATTAAAATTTTGAGTCTTCAAATGTAATCAAATGATTAGATATTGTAAATACGTCAGATAAGATTTTTGGTGTAGTATTGTTACGCTGAATGGCGTTTTATTTCTAAAAGTCATGGTTAAAATGTTATCCATTATTGCTCATAAGGAGGGAATTTAAATAAATGACATGTTTTACATAAAAAATATAATGTACAGCATTTATTTACACTTACTATTGTATTAATTTACTCTTTTATTGATTTGATGCTTGAAAACCATTTTTCTTCTTTCACCCATGTGATTTGTTATGAATATATAATTATTATTATTATTAAAATTATTTAATAGATGACTTTGATTAGCATGTTATAACAAATGAACGTGACTTTTATTTTACATTTTTTTATTTTAATTAATTATAGTCTAAATCAAGAATAGCTTAAACAGAATTGGCTCTATTTAAAGCTTAGACTGATTTAAGCATTTTTCCATAAGTGCTAAAAACAGGAATATGATTTCGGCAAATTTTTTCTCACTAAAATTAAAATAACTTGCTTTCACAAAATGATGTTTGTCAAATATACTTTCAGAAATATATGAGAGACATTTTTGTACCTAAAAAGGTCCATGATAGTAACTTAAAGTCAGTGGTGTAAAGTAACTAATTACAAATACTTAAATTACTGTAATTTTGTAATTTTCTGTAGTTTTTCTCAGGAATTGTAATTTACTGAGTAGTTTTATAAATTTGTACTTTTACTTTTCCTTGAGTACATTTTTAGCGCAGTATCTGTACTTTTACTCTACTACTTTCCTTCTACCTGCAGTCACTAATTTATTTTTCTTGTCCATGGGGATTAGAAAAATCAGTCCTGAGATTCCTGTCTAATCAAATCGCACATACTGTAGAAGGTAAATCACATCATAATGAACTACCTCAAGACGTGTGCACTGTATAATTGCAGCAAACTGTTTGGAAGTATTAAAAGTGTCCATGAAGATGTTCAAAATCTTTACGTGCATTGACCCAGAGACTGTTTAGATGCATGTCACTGATGAGAAGATGACGGATGTTTACTGTATGATGACTGAAATGGCTTAAACACACTGCAGGCACAGGACGTCAACATGACGTCTGATTGACGTTGAACCCTAACGTCTTGGGGACTTTTGTTTGCATTTCGTTTGGAAATGAAAATCGGGTTGACGTCAGAACTCAACATCAGGCCAACATCAATTTCCAATGTCCAACCTAAATCCAACCAAATATCAACGTCTAATGATGTTACAGCTTGACGTTGTGTGGACGTTACCCCTATGACATCTATCTGACGTTGGATTTTGGTTGCCGTATCTGACGAATAAATGTCAGTATTTGACGTCATATATGACGTTGATTTAAGATGTCGGCTCAACGCTGGATTTTGGTCACTTTCTAACAACCTAAAATCAACCAAATATCAACGTCATTTGACGTCATTATTGGACATCAAAATAACATTGTCCTTAGCTGCTGGCTTGACAATTGATTTTGGTCACCTGACATTACAACCTAAATCTAACCTAATATTAATGTCTCATGATGTTGTGTGCCTTCAGGGCAATAACTAAATGCACTATATGTTACGTTTACACACAGATGCACAAATTACATGTTAACATATCAGCTTTTGACAGTATAATACTCACTACTCACTACTCTTGAGTACTTTTAAAAGGGCTACTTTTTACTCATACCTTGAGTCATATTTACAACAGATACTTTTACTTTACTTACACTACATTTTTAGGCAAGTAATGGTACTTTTGAGTACATACTTGAGTATGATTTTTCAGTACTCTTTCCACCACTGCTTAAAGTACATATTACATATTAGTACAGTAAAAAAAGTGTACCTTGTCAGATTTTTAGGTACTAACATGAAACCCTTTAAGGTGCCAAATCATACTTTTTGACAAAGCACAATCCCAATGACAAAATGTGTATCTTTATTTCTGAGAGTGTACTGTTACATGGTCACATTTCCTAATATGTTGTATATAAAAATAAAAAAACATCAAGTAATGATTCAAATGTCATGTTATTAATTATATACATATACTGTATATATATTAATGGTTATTAAAGGTGCAGTAGGTGATCTGCCAAAATGCTAATCGGTTAGCATAATATCTTTGAGACAGTCCCCCCTATCGTCCAAAGCTACGCCTCCTGAAACACGAATGCGCAGCTTAAAGATGACAGTAGACAACCCACTAGACCATGTCATTTGCCAGTTAGAAAAACTGTATTATATCTAGCACATTTTCAGTTGTGTGGCAAGCAAAACTTGTGAAATATTTCATGCATGCAACGATTGCTGGTCTTACTCTCTAAAGCGCTTAGTCCTAAAGCCACTACTGTATGCTTAGCGGTTGGCCAGCATGGTGCAGAAATTACACTTATTACTAAGGCACTTACATGCTATTTCAGACTGAATATTCAGAGTAGCATGGTAAACAATATAGGGAGTGCGTCACGGGTTGTCATTGTTCAAAAATGAACCAATGTGAATATTAAACCAACTTTATCTCAGTAAAGCTATGCGGAATATCGCTATTTACTTGTGTTTTATTGTTGAAATAAATAAAAATCTAAATACGCACGCGAGGCAACGCGCTCACACTTTCCAGCCGCACCTAGTTGAGATGACAGGAAGCTTCTGTGACCGTGGGAAATGCAAACGGCTGAAGTTTAAGGAAGACGCAATGAAAAGTACACATGTTTGCAAACCCACTTAAAGTTACAAACAATGGCGTCGATGAGAGCAATCAGGTGGTGAATGTTGATCCGCCAGCCGAGATCAATCAAGTGTTTTCGGAGAGAGTGCTGAAAGACTCGGTGGATCAGCTGTTTTTAATGGCCTGAATCTTGTTGCATTCACTGCGTGTTCAGCGCAAATTGCCGCTAAATGTAAAATCTCTGTTGCTCATTCGCAGGAAGACGATGAAGGCTCTTGTGTTGAGCCCAATGAGCATTACATCCAAAAATAGAGCAAGGGTGTTTCTTTGGTGACATTGCTTTGACTCACACGCTGAAAATGGCGGACGTGAAACAACAAACTGAGGATATGGTATTGCGCGCCTGTCAATCAATACTGGTGGGCGGGGGGACCGCACTCCTACGTCAAGTTGCGGTCAATCTCAAAACCGCTCCAACTCGTCCACCGTTTTTATGTTGTTAAATTGAAAAAAAAGGACTGGTTGTGTTTATATCACCCCAATATGATGGTCTATACCAGGGGTGTCCAAACCCAGTCCTGGAGGGCCGGTGTCCTGCATGTTTTAGTTCCAACCCCATTTGTACACACCTGAAGCAGCTGATCAAGCTCTTGTATACTAGAAACTTTCAGGCAGGTGTGTTGAAGGAAGTTGGAGCTAAACTATGCAGGACACTGGCCCTCCAGGACCGAGTTTGGACACCCCTGATCTATACACTATACCTACACACATGTCTATCCAAACAGCTTGAAAAGTAGATTTTGCACCATAGGTGCCCTTCAAAATGTAACTTGAGAATTAATAAAGTTAAATATAGCTACATAAGAACACACTGTTGATTTGCATCATCAACTGCATCCATACATTTGCACACTTTTTTTGGTCTAAGCAGCATTAAATTGACCCTATAATGCTGCCACGTGTAATGAAGACTCATCTCTATCCAGTATATTTATAAACAATACATTTAGGTTCATTTTTAAGACACTGCTCAATCCGTCAAACATATTTCATACCATTAATTATGATGTATCAGCCTTTAAATGTTCTATACAATTGGATATTATATATTGGATATATTGGAGGTAATAAGCAAAAGCACAGAGTGTTCTTGGACTAAACAGCGACCCTTTCTTGCATCTCTCAAGTGTATTTACGCATGTGTGTGTATGTTTATATGTGTGTTTAGTGGGGAACAGCGTGTGCCCAGTCGTGTAGGAGTGAATGTCACCCTATAATACTCTCCCAAGGCTCTGTATTATTATATCAAAGCTCAGATGGCATTTTGTTGCTCCATAACCTTTCAGAGAATCTCACCGCCTTTAGCTGATTTCAGGCTGAAATGCATTTCCAATAAAACAAGAATTCTGTGTAAATGTTTTGGTATAACATACAAGCAGAGCAGCTAGAATTCTTAGTAAGTGTGCAAATGAACACTGGGTGGTTTGTAAATAAATGTATGTAAATGCCACTGTCCATAAATGTAGTTATGTGCATTCATTTAACACACATAACAAAGTTTATCAGGACTTTATCGGTGGAGATGCACAGGTTTAGTAAAAGAGTGTGTGGGTTAGACGGACGTAGATGTGAATGAGATCTTAAGTGATTCTCAAAGGAAACGAGAGACCGGATTTGTGACGAGAGCGGACACATGCAATTACAGAAGAACAAAAACGCAGGGTTGAAGATAAAGAGAGATTCGTGAGGATAAAGGAAAGGAAGTACAAAGAGAAAGCGGAAATTCATCAGTGACTATGCGAGCTTGTAGCCCATTCAGTTCTTCACATTAAAATAATAATTAAAACTAATGCATCCATTAGCAAAACCTGCATTCAAACTGTCGCTTGGCAACACCAACTGTCCATATATCCTAGCGCCTTTCATCAAACATGTGACAAGAGGCATTGTGAGGATGCTGTTGAAGCTGCGGATAACTATTTTCTGCTTCACCAAACTTGTATTTACTGTATGCATTTATATGCATTTACATGCAGGTTCATGTATTTCTTGGGAATCAAATTCAAGACCTTTAGCTCTGTATTCTGCTGTTGATTGACATAACTCATAACTCATACACACAGCTGTGACACTGGTTATGAATTGAGCTCATTGTAATCAGGCAAGAAGTTTGACTACATTCAGGGTTGATGAGTCAACTATAGATCTGAGCTAATAATTCAAAAGTGGCCGATTGTGACCTCACAATGGGTCATTTATTAACTTATTAACTGAAACACTTGGGTTGTTTAGACGAAACTCTACTGGCACAAAAAGGCCCAAAATGTGTCAACAAGAGGGAAATAAGACCATTACACCACCAGCTATGGGGTTCCATTTGTGCTAAAATACCCATGCCTGCTTTCTGCTTTGTACTTCACATTGTCTTCGTCTACTCTCATTGCCCGCATGTTGAGTAAAATCAGCATTGTTGACGTACATGTCGTCTGTTGATGTCGTCTCAATCTGTCGATTTTTCTGTTTTGTACTGTCATATTCTATGGGGTATTCTGTCGTCTGATCTTTTAGAGGCATTATGGGTTTCAAGGGAGCATTTTGAGTAGAGACACCATTTTGACATAACCTGGTCTCCAAGAAATCTTTTTCAAGGACAATTTTCCTGTATTTACAAAGAATAGGTTTTTCCGGTGATTGTCTTTTTCTTTTGGTTTGACTAATAAAATCAGTATATAATCAATAATGTTAGTATTGTTGTGAAATATGGGTTGGGAAATATTTTTATTAAAATATTACAATTTCATAGGAGTGATATGGACTTCAACTTTACATACAGTTGAAGTCAGAATTATTAGCCCCCCTTTAATTTTTTCTTTCTTTTTTAAATATTTCACAAATGATGTTTAACAAAGCAAGGAAATGTTCACAGTATGTCTGATAATATTTTTTATTCTGGAGAAAGTCTTATTTGTTTTATTTTGGCTAGAATTAAAGCAGTTTTAAATTTTTTAAAAACCATTTTAAGGTCAAAATTATTAGCCCCTTTAAGCTATATTTTTTTCGATAGTCTAAAGAACAAACCATCGTTATACAAAAACTTGTCTAATTACCCTATCCTGCCTAGTTAACCTAATTAACCTAGTTACGCTTTTAAACGTCACTTTAAAGGTGCTGTATGTAAGTTTTTGACTCTTCTAAAGCATAAAAATACCATAATATGTGTGCAGATATTTAAGAAACATCCCAAGTGAACATACTTGTTTAACTGAAAAACAATGCTGAAGTCAGATATTCTGCTTTGAAAATGGGTTTTCCGTGCCGGAACGATGTCTTTGTTTAGATAAATTTCATATGCACGATGCCAGTTTAGCCAATTATATGTCAGCACCCTGGGTTGCCTTGTTGGAAAACAGCGTATTTCATTCATTCATTCAGAAAGACTCTGAAAGCATGCGTCCGTGACCAAAAAGAACAGTATGGGAGACAGATGCAGTTCCACATGAGGTTATTAATTAGCAAATTACATAAATATTACGAACGTAAACATTAGGTGAGCAGGTTACATTGTAACCGCGTGTCCTAACAACACGCTGTGACGAGAGAGGCAGTGATCAGCTATTTGGCTGTTTGCACCAGACGAAACACGGCAGAAATGTAAATACAGCCTTTCAGAAGCACAGAATATGCACTCGCTCACGAAAAGGTAAGGTTTAGAATCTATTTAATACATGTTAACCCACTTTAACATCAATGTAGATGCTGAATCACTCATATGTGTTTAGTTCTAAAGTTCAATTTCAGACGGTTTATTGTATTTTCAAGATCTGAGGTGAACTTTCTGCTTTCAGTATATGGCAACAAATGCCATGTAAAATGCATTCAAACTCGCATTGTTAGCATTTAGCACAGAATAAAGCACACAAGGCTTACCTGAGGTGATCTAGCTGTCATAGGTTTCTGTTGTTCAGCTGTGAGAAATAGAAGCCATTTCTAATATATCAATTCGAGGTGTTGGTTAGGACAAAAACTCCTTTTAATATGGAAAATATTCCCTCTATCGCGTGTCGTTGCTTTTATTTAGAACACAGTTTAAATCACTCGCTCCTGTACACAATCTGGCATCCCAGCGTACTTTTATTATGATCCAGGAGTGCAATACCTAGTTCAACCACTGGGTGTCAAACTTACATACTGCACCTTTAAGCTGTATAGAAATGTTCTGAAAAATATCTAGTAAAATATTATTTACTGTCATCATGGCAAAGATAAAATAAATCAGTTATTAGAGATGAGTTATTAAAACTATTATGATTAGAAATGTGTTGAAAAAATCTTCTCTCCGTTAAACATAAATTGGGGAAAAAAATAAACAGGGGTGCTAATAATTCAGGGGGGCTAATAATTCTGACTTCAACTGTTCCAAGGCTGCTTATAAAAATTATATATATATATATATATATATATATATATATATATATATATATCCAGGAACAGTTTACAAATGTACTTTTTAAAAAAAAAAAGTCTTTATTAACGTATATGCCTTGTTCACATTTGACAATTTACATAATGATAGCAATCGTGCAGCAAGATAATGGATCATAACTACTTCAAATAACAGAACAAGTCAACCAAAGGATGATTGGATTAAATGTCAATAAAGATGACAGTATAAACGACAGCATAGACGACAGTAAGGATGACAGTATAACAACAGCATTGACAGCCTGATCTCACGAGGAAATGTAAATATTTTACATTTTGTCAGTTTAGTGGCTAATTTGTACGAATTCGTACGAGTGTAGTCATACGAAAATGTACGATTTTAAAAAGAAGGCGTGGCACCCAACCCCACCCCTACCCCAACCGTCATTGGGTGATGAGCAAATCGTACTTAATTGTACAAATTAGATTGTACGAATTCATACGAATTAGCCACTAAATGAAAAAGTTACGAATTGCCGTGAGATTGTGTTGGCATAGACGACAGTAAGAACGACAGAACAAATGTCAGCAAAGACGAGGGTAAGGATGACAGAATAAACGACAGCATAGATGACGGGTAAGGCCGATTTATACTTCTGCGTCAAGCGCACGCGTATGCTATGGCGCAGCCTACGCGTGGACGCATAGCCCCTCGCCGTGGCCGTCGGCATCGTTGACGTGCACCTCTCAAAAAATGTAACGCGTAAGCGTAGCGCAAGCTTTGTGATTGGTCCGCTTGGTAGCACTGACGAGTGTGGGCGGAGGTGAGAGCCGCGCGCCCGATGCAGCGAGTGTTTACAAGTATGGAGGCCCGTGAAGGAGCTCCGGATGGAGACTGTTGTTTTGTGTTTACCTTATGATTAAAGTTGTTGCACGTCCGCCGGTTCCCGCCTCAAAATGAGCAAATTTGAGCCACTTGTATATTAAGGAAGTGTTCAGAAAACACAAAACACCAGCGAAGAAACTCGACACAGAGAAACATAAACACCTACTGCCAGCTAGCGTTTCAGAAGTGTATTGCAGAGAAACAGAAACGGAGCGCACAAGTATAAATGCACTGCTACGTGCGAAGCTTGCGCCGTGGGTTACGCCGATCACTTGACGCAGAAGTATAAACCAGGCTTTAGGATGACAGAACAGACGACCATAAGGGCGACAGCATATACAACGGTAAGGATGACAGTAAAGATTAATGGACAACAGTAAGGACAACAGATCAAATGACAGAATACCCCCTAGCATATGACAGTACAAAACAGAGGAAAACTGACAGGACGACAGATAAAGACGACATCAACAGACAACATGTACGTCAACAATGCTGATTTTCCTCAACATGCGGGCAATGAGAGTAGCTGAAGAGTACAAAGCAGAAAGCAGGCATGGGAATTTTGGCACAAATGGAACCCCATAACCAGCAACTTCCTGAATAACTGGTACGGGGCATCCATGTTGTGTCCATGTTATTTCACTTTAACTTTGACCGCATTTGAATGTTGCAGCAGAGCTCAAGACTCATCTATAGACAACTATCGTCCAGTTTTGTTGAGCCTGTGTGTATTGTAGCCTCAGTTTGCTGTTTTCACCTGACAGAAGCATCACCATTGTGCTCTTCTTCTGCTGCTGCTGCTGTAGCTCATCTGCTTCAAGGTTTGATGTGTTGTGTGTTCAGAAATGCTCTTCTGCAGACTTTTGTTTAATGAGTGGTTATTTGCTGCTCTCTGGATAGTTCTCTGTACTCTAATGTGGTAACTTAGCTTGAAGAATCACACTGGAGGCAGGATAGCAGTACAGCCGACTTTTACTAAACACTCCAAATTCAGGATACACAACTCAATCTCACTACACAAGTCCTTTCTCTACCAAAGAGTATTCCCAACCACTCCATAAGATCCCCACCTAGTGGTCAACTATAAAAACAACTAGAATAGGACTCAATCTACTACACGTACACTGTAAAAAGTGATTAGTTACTTAAAGCGAGTAAAACAATTGCCTTAAAAGCAACAAGTTGACTTTACAAAAATAATGTAAGTAAACCCATTGTAACCTGGAACTGTTAAGTTGACTTAATTTTTATAATTATGCAAATTGTACTCTTTTTTTTAAAAAAAATAAAAGTAAACTAATCACTGTTTTCAATACACCTTTATTATATTTGTTTATTTCCAGATTTTCTGTATCTATAGCAAAATGACATTCAGTAAAATAAATCTGCTCTTTCAGACTCCAGTGTGTCTTCTAATTTCAATTCATACAGGCTATAATTGTAGATTTTATAGACTTAATGATGCACCAAAAATGCAATATTTCTGGTTCGAGCCCCGGCTGGGTCAGTAGGCGTTTCTGTGTGGAGTTTGCATGTTCTCCCCGTGTTGGCGTGGGTTTCCTCCTGGTGCTCTGGTTTCCCCCACAGTCCAAAGACATGCGGTACAGATGAATTGGGTAAGCTAAAATTGTCCGTAGTGTATGAGTGTGAATGAGTGTGTATGGATGTTTCCCAGAGATGGGTTTCAGCTGGAAGGGCATCCGCTGCGTAAAACATGTGCTGGATAAGTTGGCGGTTCATTCCGCTGTGGCGACCCCAGATTAATAAAGGGACTAAGCCGAAAAGAAAATGAATGAATGAATTTGCACATGATCTTAGTAAGCAACTTGACAAAACAGTCATTATTTTTGTACTGCAAAAGCATGCGCATGATTCCAGAAGGCAAGCTATATAATTAAAATATTTCATAAAATGTCACCAAAAATGTTGTATTTAAACTTCTTAATCAAATATTCAGCCTGTATTCAGACTTCAGACACCAGAAAAGCTAAATATTGCAATGCCAGTTTTTATAAATCATGTTTTGTTGCCGAACCACTGCGTCAGGTGGCGGTAATGCGCCATATCACTTTCAAGAGTACGCTCAAAGAAAAGGCGATGACGTATTGCGCAAGTGGGCGTCACGCAGATGCTCCGACGCATGCGCAGTCAGAGTAGGCACGCGCGCTAGCGAGACGAGGAAACGGCTTTAGACAATAAACATGATTTAACCGAGTTGTTTTCCCACACATCTGTAAAGTTTACATTTTGGTATGATCGTTTGACTGGGTGATCATAACTGCGTTCAGTTTAGCAAACAGCAGTGACTTTTGTTTCAAAGTAGCCGGCTTTATGCTAGCAGGCGGCTAGGCCTCGTCTGGCCCGCAGTGTCTCGGTTCAAGCATGCATCCCTCTTGGAGCAGTTTCGGCGGCGGACACCAGCCTCCTCCGCACTTCGGCCCGCGACCTCATCAATTTAGAGCAGCTCAACCTCCTCCACCACCAACAGCAGCACCACCACCACAGCCAGCAGGAGCACCACCACCGGGAGGAGGAGGAGGATTTGCAGGATATGGCGCTCCGTCTTTCCCGCCGTCGAATTTCTCCAGTTTACAGGAGCAGCATTTACAGCAGATGCAGCAATTGCAGCAGCTCCACCAGAAGCAGCTGCAGTCGGTGCTGCACCACTCGGGCGGCAACAACAGCAACAGTCCTTCTCCTTACTGGCAGGCGGGTGGTGCTGGTCCCGCCGCTCCACCCAACAGTTTTCAAGCTCCTGCTGGCCCGCCGCAACCACAGCCTCCGCCGCCCGAGGTGAAACCCCCAGCCCCGGAGCCTCCTCAATCTGCCCCGGCCGCAGCGAAGCCTCCTGCTGCTTCAACACCTCAGGTTAGCGATGCCAGTGCACCAGTGGGGGATGAAAAACCCGACTTTTCGAAGATGTCTATACAGGCAAGCCTCTGTCGCATGTCTTTTTATTAATGGGGTCCTAATAATGTGGGAATACAGAGGTTTAAATATTTTTTAGGTGGGGTAGATTTCAATATTCACTATAAATATACAGTGCTCGGCATAATTGAGTACACCCCATTTTAAAAATGAGTATTTGTATGCATTTCTCAGTTAATATAGGCAATGCATTTTGGTTCATTTAAGCAAAACTGATTTATAAAACGCATACATTTCTTCTTTATTTTAGTCACCAAACATATTTAGAAATTGAAAGATAAAGCAAAATATTGCAAAAAGAAAATTACAACCTACAAAATTTCAAGTTAATTTTTTAAATTTGTTTGCTTCTCTTGATTTTTCCTCTGTTTAAATTTGTATTTAATATTTTTATATAACATAAATTTGGCTCTACTAGTTTTTGGACCGTTGTCTTAAGTTATTTTGTTAGATAAGCTCCAGATTTGGCTTCAGTACTGACTAGTCTAATGTATATGCACAAATATAATATTGTATAGCTTTCTATTAAAAATATGATTTCTAAAGAGAGGTTTGTGAGGGATGTACTAATATATGCTCAGCACTGTATGTGATGTATCGATGATGTCATGAAGTAAATATGTATACAATATCTGAAAGCTGAAGTAAGCAAGCTTTCTGTTGATGTTTGTTGTGATTTCATATTTGGCAGAGAATCAATTTTTAGAAAAGAAAGAAAGGTTAAAAAATATAATAATGATAATAAATAGAAGTTGTCCAAGTACAAAAGACTAATAAAATATTACTAATAAAATTTTAAGGTTATATAAGGGAATAACCCTTTGACTGCCACTCTACCAAATGATTGACCATGTTTTTACTGTTTTAAAGAATGACTGGTGTAAATAACGGTTTACACACACAGCATTGTTGGTTTACAAAATGAAATCAAACACACATTCTGTTGCACTGCTACACTTGATTTTGGTTTTATTGTAAAAGAAAAACAAGAAAACATGTCAAATGAGAATCTGAAATATTTTATGGGGAACTTAAAAAAAAAAAAAAAGATGATTTAGTATTCAGAAATGATTGTTTTTAAATAAATTGGTCTTACACTTTATATTTTTCAGATTTTTTCATAGTATATGTATTAATTCTGGCACTTTTACCATAAACAGACACATCAACCATTTGGTAGAGGCTGATATTTTAGAAATTATGGGATGTGTTGAAAATACATTGAGTGTTAACTAGTGACATTAGGAGTTAAGAAATGCAATCCAAACATTTTCTTGGTGGGGTAGTTAAAGGGATACATTTGACAATCTCTTAATAGAGTGGAGAAACTATGACGTCTCCTTGTAGGCTAGTCGGGTCCCTCGATAAAATCCCCATCCCCGAAGATTGCGAATAATAAGCTCAAACACTGTTCATTACATACACTTAAATGTTTTGTCTAACCTGATAATCCTCACACGAAAATACAACTTTTAGCACTTTTGGATCTTGAATGCAAACACAAGAACTAAAAAGCTAACATTAGGCTATAAGCGGACTACAGTGCCTTCAGGGCACTCGCCTGTGACGTCAGCAGCACCCTGCTACAGACAACTTTTCAAGCTTATTTTTAGAAATATGGTCCATGACAAAGATTTACTCTCTCGGTTTATTATAATATAATCAACGCTATATATTATAAACAAACAAATACGCAAAATAGACCTACGTGCCTTTTGAATAGTTTTTTTTACGTGGAAATTACATGTTGTTTTGCTTTACGGTTGTTGTAAAAGTTTTAAACTGAATGTATAAATGTGTCTACATGATATTATCATAAGACACATTTAAATAGGTGTATCGCTCGCATGCATACAGCCCGCTTACCTTAGTAACAGGCATGAGGGACAAGTCTAGATGCCTGCAAGTCCCATCATGGATAGAGAACAACATTCAATATTCTTTTTTGTCACGAAGTACAGCGTAAAGCAGCCCATACAGTCACACATTTTAAGGAGGAGTGTATTATGACAGAGTTAAATGTGTTCAGATGAAGAAAGAAAATTACGAAAAAACCTTTGATCACGTTAAAAAGACAGTTAATATGTATTTCTTACACATTTATTCACACGTTTGCATTACTGAGAGCAGGAAAGAGACAGGCTGCACTGGTAAGCAGTATCTTCATAATATCGTTTAATTAAAATAAATGATCAACAAATTAATCTGTCTTAACGGTCTTTACATGTGAAGGAATTATCTACACACAGTAGGAATTCCCAATTAGATAAATACTACAAACTATAAAATACTATTCATGAAAATACTTCAATAACAGACAAATCCAAATGCCCAACACAAGCGGGCTGCGTTCCAGACCAGTTCAGTTCGATGACGTATAATGTCTCCGACATCGCCTGTAGTCCCGATTAGCAACTTGATAGTAACCGGCTTTTAAAAGAAGCGTAACCGATTTAATAAATCAAGAGTGTGATGTAACTGATGTGTTTTATATTGTAGAGTAAAATGTGAAAGTATTTTGAGTTTGTGTTAGCCACGAACCTTATTTAAGCGATTTAACCGAAATCCCATTGAAAAAAACCCATTTACTTTGGGACGAGGGAACCGGAACTGCTAAAATGCTAACTCGCTTCCGGGTTTTTGCATACAAATTGACGTCATAGTTGCTCCACTCTATGAAAGAGGATCTATAAAGTAATGATTTTTGGCATAAAATAAAAATCAATAATTTAGTCTCAATAGGTGTATTTTACGCTTTTTCCAAAAATATATTCGTGCAACATGCATTTAGAGTCCAGGGTAATTTGTGTAATTATCTGCTTTCTGAAATTCTGATGTATGAAAAGCAATCTTTCGAGTAATCTTTTGTTAATTATTTTGTTGTTTATTTACTTGTTTTGCTGGCTGCATTGAGTATTTTTGTTAAAGCAAGGCCATAGAAACATTTAAGAACGGTGAATAAAATATCAGGAAACCTCAAGACCTGTAATGTGTCTATAAATAAAACTATGCCATAAAATATACTGATCTACAAACAAAACTGTATTTTACCTTTAATTATTAATTATTTACCTAAAAATGAAAGCTTTCTATAAACTCCTCAGGCAATCTGAGATGTAAGGGACTATTTTTCTTTAATAGCACTAAAGAAGATTTATTAAATTTTATGATTCATAAAATAAGTCAATGGCTACAAGAAGAGAGACAATAAACACAAAATTAATACATTTGACTCCTAGTAAGTCTTATGAAGTGAAGTAGGGCTGAGCGGTTCTGGGGAGATTTCGATATAATTCCCTAACGCGATGCGGGATTATCCAGTATAGTTCATATCGATGTGGTTTGAGGCCACATGCGCATTCTGCGTGAAACCGACCACTCCAAGGTAGCGCGCAAGTTCCACTTGCACAAATAAGCGCATGCGCAAATGAATGATTCACTCCCTGAGTCATACAAACGATTTGTTAAAAATGAACGAAACTTTCAAGAATGACCCATCACTACACGCGACATGGAGGAAATCTAAATCTGACTCTATGGACAAATCTGACTTCTCTTCGCGTGTGCAGCTGTCACAGCGGTTAATCAGAAACCCTTTATCGATCATTTCTTCCGCAATTTACATAAACAAGGAACATAGAAGCCTTGTCAAACTGACAAGCAGCACCTGAATGTGTTCAAAAGAATTAAAAACACCAAACTGGGATGAATTTATACCACATTTTGAAAGTGAAACCACCTCATATTCACTGATTATAAGTTCAGTATTTATTTCCTGACGGTTTACGTTTATGTTATAACACATTTAGCTCTGAGTTCTGGTCTGTTATTGCATATTGACTTCAATTCCGATTATATTTTAATCATTGAATTAATTTATTTATTCTGTTTAATTGATTTATTTATTATAAATAATTATACATATTATAACTGGAAGATGTGATTTGATTTGTGTGTGTGCTTATAGTGTACAAACAATTGGTGGTTTAAACGATTATTAAAACTTAAAAAAAAAAAAGTAAAATAAAAAAAACATGCATTTGTCTGCCAAACATTTCTTTTTCTATTTTAATATCTCTCTGTTAGCTTCTCTTTCAACAAATAACAATATAAGAATGATAATTATAGCGATGATAATAACAGGGAGGGAAACCCCTGTGTTTGAATTATATTTTGCTCAAAAACGGTTTAATAAATTTTTAATACAGGCTTTGACTCTCAACCATTTATGTGAAAATGCCGGATCTATATCGTATACCGTCATTCCTCCTAAAAATACAGAGATATGAATTTTTGCCCATATCGCCAAGCCCTTAAGTGAAGCAGCAGGTCTGCGCAAGATGCTAAATGTAATTTAATAGAGCAATATCACCTCTAATCCACCGCTTCAGTGAGCAGCCTTGAGAGTGTTTGCATGCAATGGTCTGGAGTGCCAACTTCCTGTCCCATAGTGACGCATTGAATTTCACATGGACTTCTGCTGTTTGTATACAATGTGGAGAGAGGACGCATGTGTTGTATTCATCAAAATAGTGCTTGTGCTTTTCCTGGAGCCTGTACCATGAAGCCTGATTAGTTAATTAGGTTTCAGTTTATTTTGCACCAATTCTGGGTTTTAGGTACCATGAAGGTACCTGCGCTGATTCATGTTTTTTTTTTTTTTTTAACTAACCAATATTTTAGCTTGAGCCCTCAATGTATTGTCTTGGGCAATGGGTATTCATTTTGCTTTGCGTAAGTAACCTACGTCTTGGAGTGTGTTTTTTTCAATGGATTTGACCGATGTCTTTCTCTATTTAAAAAAAGGGTGATTACATATTTTCATTTTGCTTATGAGAGAATTATATTTTTCTGATAGCCAGAATTGTGGGATGGATGATATTTGTGTTTATTCTATATAGAAAGGTTTAATGTTGACTTGCTACATCTTATTTTTAGTTTAAAAAGTTCAAATAATGTGAATTTTTTTTTTTACATATTTTTTTGGGAAAAAACATCATAATAATAATAATTATGGCTGTACAAGTTATTGCAAAGTTATCACAGTAATTATATATGCAATATACATATCACAGACATGTGCGATAAACAACCAATGCATAAAATAAATAAAATTTGTCTTAAATTTGACATCACATAATAATAATAAATCCTTACATTTATATAGAGCTTTTCTGGACACTCATATCGCTTTACACATTTTTTGGGGGGAATCTCATCATCCACCACCAGTGTGCAGCATTCACATGGATTATGTGACGGCAGCCATATTGTACCAGACTGCACACCACACACCAGCTGGAGACAGAGTGATGAAGCCATTTATGATATGGGGCTGGTTAGGAGGTCATGATGGACAGAGGCCAGTGGGCAAATTTGTCCAGGATGCCGGGGTTAAACCCCTACTGTTTTCGAAGGACATCCTGAGATTTTTAATGACCAGGACCTCAGTTTAACGTCTCATCTGAAAGACGGCGCTCACTGAGCAGTATAGAGTCCCCATCAATATACTGGGGTGTTAGGACCCACACAGACCGCAGGTTAAGTGCCCCCTGCTGGCCTCACTAACACCACTATCGACAGCAACCTAGCTTTCCCATGTGGTCTCCCATCCAGGTAGCACAGCTTAGCTTCAGTTGGTGACCATGTGAGAGTTGCAGAAAGCTGGATGGGGTCTTATAATTTTTATCCCCACCTCCCCTGTAGTTGCTGTTCTGCTATTGGCTGGAGCTGAACAAAGTTGAAGCCAGAGCTGAAAATAAATACTAATGGCGAGTCAAGATGAGTTTTTTTTATTCATAATGTTTTAAATACTAAATTTTTGCACATGGACACCATTTCCATATTGAATTGATCAGATCTGAAGAATATCTTTAACTTGTTTATTGTAATATTACATAAATTTAAAGGTTTAAAAACAAAGCTTATAAAAATACATTTATAAAAATATCGCAACACTCAACAACATCACATATTTTTCCAATATCATGCTGCTCTAATAATTACATATAATTTCATAGGAACAGCAGGAATACTGGTATCAGCAGCACCTGCAAAACTTGCAAAAGTTGAAAAATGAGAAGGCAAAGCAAAATCAAGGTTCTTCTAATGAAAGCCATGCTTCAGCTCCTCCGCCTCCAGTTGAACCCCCAAAGAGCACCCCTCCACCTCCACCACCCAAGGAGGAACCTCCTCCTCCACCACCACCTGACGAATCACAGGTACTTTTTTCTTGCTATAAGCACTCAATTGTAAGTATGTGTGTTTTTTGCATGTTGTGATTTTTGTTACTATATTTTTATTGAGCCCATTTTTACCCATATAATATGAAATTGTGCTTGTTGATTATTTGTTTAATTTATTACTGTTATTCATCACAGCCCAGTAGTGTCAATAATACAGGAGACCCAGCTGAAGCAGCACGTCTTCAGCAACTGCAGGTGGCAGCTGCTCAATGGCAGCAGGTGCAGCATCAAAGGGCCAGCTTTCAGTACCAGGCACTGATGCAAGAGCATGCACAACTACAGCAGATCCTGCAACAATACCAACAGGTTATTCAACAGCCAGCGCATCTCCAGGTACACTCATTCTCAGAGATTTTTAATTTGCACTGATATCTTTAAAGCTTGATATCTCTACATTTTGGTGAAGAAAGAAAAAATTAGGTAACCTTACATTGTTATTTAATTGTGATTGTATAATTATATTCACAGACGATGCCTTTCGAAATGCAGTTGCAACACTACGAAATGCAGCAACAACGATTTGCTCCATTGTACCAAGAATGGGAAAGACATTTTAATTTGTGGTTAGAACAGTTTCAGATGTACCCACATAAAGATCAGCTACATGATTATGAAGCCCAGTGGAGGCAATGGCAGGAGCAAATGAATTCAACTTCAGCTCATCTACAAGAGAGAGTCACAACTTTAAGAGCCATGCAGCATCAATATGGTTCTTCATATGGAAGCATGATGGGACCATATGGGCAGCAAAGTCCAAATGTTCAAATGGGACCAAATGGAAACATGAATTTAGCAGGGCCAGGAACTCCATCTATGCCACCGCCAGTTACCATGGATGCCATGCCAGCACCATTAACACAGGGCCCACCACAATCTGGACCAGTTGTTCCACAGGGTCATTCACCTTCTGATCTGGAATCTATCTCTGAAACATGTAAAACTGGTTTACCACTTGGTCCTGGGGTTAGACCGCCTGGTCCTGGGGTTAGACCACCTGGTCCTGGGGTTAGACCGCCTGGTCCTGGGGTTAGACCGCCTGGTCCTGGGGTTAGACCGCCTGGTCCTGGGGTTAGACCACCTGGTCCTGGGGTTAGACCGCCTGGTCCTGGGGTTAGACCGCCTGGTCCTGGGGCTGGACCACCTGGGCCAGGGGTTGGACCACCAAGACCGGGGGTTGGACCACCTGGATCGGGGGTTGGACCGTATGGACCAGGAGGTAGACCACCTGGGCCAGGGGTTAGACCATCTGGACCAGGAATTGGACCGCCTGGGCCCCATGGAAGATTTGATGGCCCAAGGTAATTCAGAATGAAAATTATTTGGAATAACACATTTGTCTCAAGCTAGAGAACTAATTTTTGTTTTCTTTTTCAGATTTGAAGGTCCTAGAGGCCCACGATTTGAACAGCCACCACAGCAACGATTTAGTGGACCACCTAGATTTGACGCTGGTCAGCGATTTAGCCAACCTCCTAGAGGTAATCCTCCCTTTCCAGGGGCTCCAGCAAGGCTGGAGAACCCCCCTAGACACAATAATCCTACACGCTTTGAAAGACCTCCTTTAGCTTCTCAACAAACCGGTTCTGGTCAACAATCCAGTACTGTAACTGGCAATCAAACAAAGCAACAATCAGCAAAACCTGAGGCAAAGCCAGTTCCTCCGTCTTATACAGACCCAGAAAAAGATAAAAGTCCTTTAAGTCAAAGTACCCAAAAAGAAAGCAATTCCACTGCTCCATCCATGACAGACGACCTCATGGACTCAGTGGATGGATTTTTTATTCAGAGTGGACCCATTCCTCAAACTAAGGATTCTGAGAATGCTGATGCAGACAGTGCAAAGCAAGATAAACCAAAAGAAGTTACTACAAAACCATCTGCACCTACAGATGGCCCAGACACCACAAACAAAAACTCTAACTTGCAACCTCCTAAGACCAGTCATACTGCTAATGGGCCACCACAACATGTAAAGCCCCCTCAAAACAATAAATTTACACCTGATACTCCCAAGGAGGCTCCTAGGGTGCTACCCATGATGAATCAGCAAGTTCCACCACAAATGGCACGGGGAAGAGGACGAGGCCAAGTACCAGTGCCTCTCCGAGGCAGGGGTCGTGCACGTGGTCGAGGGCAGTATGGAGGACCAATGCCTGATCCCAACTTCCAAAGAGAAATTGAGGAGGATTCCTATGACCATCAAGAACCAGGTAATGCAAGCCATGGCGAGGATCAGGATTTTACTTGGAGAGATCCCTCTCTAGATGGTCCTGAAGAAATTGATCAGGAAGCACCTCTAGAGATTTGGCAACCAGAGGAGGAACACTTTCCAGAGGAGTACCCAGAGGGCACTCACCAAGATGAAAACTGGGAAGAAGAACCACAGGATTATTGGGAGGAAGAAGATCCATACTGGGCAGAGCAACGACCTGCCATGCGTGCTAGACCTCCTTTTCCTCCAGGTGGCCCCAGAAGACCTCCTTTCCATCCGCGATTTATGCTTCAAGGTCCAAGGCGCCCTCCTCCTCCTGGAAGTTTGCAACATAACCCAATTGGACCCCCTCAGTTTCGACCACGTGGGGGAATTGTACCACGATTCAGACGTGGTTTAGGCCCTTGGGGACCCTTACCCCGGCATGACATGATGGAGCGAGATTTGAGACGACCACCAGCACCTCATGACATTTTAGCTAGGGAACCAGCTGGTCCTCATGGATATGAAGAAGAAATGGACAGAGAACCTGCATGGCCTCATCCTCGTGGTAGAGGGATTAGACGTCCACCTTTGCCGCCCCATGAAATGGGAAGAGGCATTAGAAGACCACCCATGAGGCCTGCAATGCCAAGAGAAAGGTGGCATGGCCCACCACCTCCTGAAGAAGAGAATTATGAGGAGGAATACCCATATGGTGCAGAGGATGATGTGTACAGACGGCCACCTCGTGAATACAATGAAGATTATGAGCATGGAGATGAGTATTACGGCTCTCGTGAGGAATGGGACAGAGAGCAACCTGAACGAGACTATCCTCCACATCGTCCTCCAGAACGGGTTAGAGAGGATCCATGGTTAGAGGAAAGAGAAAGATCATTCCCATATGAGGAAGACAGATATAGAGAAGAACAAAGAGGACCTTGTTACCCTGATGATCCACCTTATCAAGACCGAGATCGGGAGCCTCCATTTCATTCCCGTTCCGATTGGGAAAGACCCCCACCTCCACCCCCACCAGAAAGAGGATACTCTCGTTCACTTAGTGAAACTGATTATGAACATGAACTGGATCCACTAGCTGGCCTTCCCGCACCTCAAGCCACAGATACCCCACTTGATGAGTCTTCACCTAGCGCAACTAAGACTGTACTTGCCCTTTCTCAAAGGCAGCATGAGATCATTCTTAAAGCTGCCCAGGAGCTAAAAATGATACGGTAAAATGGAATTTATCAACAGTGTAAAATTATTCAAACAGCATGCAATTCATACACTCCAAACGGTTGAGAATACATAACTTAATTAAACCTGTTTGTCCATAGAGAGCTCCAGGAGAGCAAAAAGGTTTTAGGAGAGGTTTCCTTCACAGAGGCAGCTGGGTTGCCTTCAGAGCTTCCTGCTGGCATCCTTGGATTGGAAATTCCACCAGAGGTTAAAAGTGCCCTCCAGGTATGCTAACTGTGCATACTAATGTTTAGTATTACAATAGTTAGGTTATAGAAAGCAATTGATTGCATGAGGATTTTGTTTTGCAGGCTACCAACTTGTTGTCAGAACCTGGACAGACAATTCCCGGTCAGACATTCAATGCTGGTTTGCCCTCAAATCCATCTACAGATTTTTTTTCTTCATCTGCCCCTACAGCCTCATTCATTGCTAAAACGGTGGACTATGGGCATGGTCGTGGTCAGTATATGTTCTGAATTTGTTGACTTAATTATAAATGCATCTGGTCAAAGTGCATTGTTTTTTTACACTTGTTTTTTTTGTTCTGCAGATGGGGGTTCAACAGTGGAAAGGATTTCTTATGGCGAGAGGGTCTTGCTGAGACCTGCTCCAGCTCCATCTGAGCGATCTTATGAGAAAGGTTGGTCCTGCTTTGTTAATATGAAAGAACATTGTTTATTTCGATCTGTGAGTTTCTGATCAACATCCCTTTTTGTTAGAGCTGCTTGGCCACAGAGATCCATATTATGACAGAAGAAGTGACCCATATGCTGCCAGAGATTATGACAGGGAGTGGGAGAGAGATTCATATAGAGAGAAGCCGCCTTTGGATTATGAGAGAGACAGATATGAAAGGGACCGCTATCTACGAGATGAACGGTAAGTACTTTACCATCTGATTTAAATGCTTTTCATAAATATGTTATGCTCATTGTCTTATTAGTTTTCCTACTAATTATTGGTTGGTTAACTGATTAGTTAACCAACATCCTACTTAGTTGGTTTAGTTGTGGTTGAGTAGAGTTGAAGCCGAACTCTGCAAAAAAGTGGATCTTCAGGAACAGAGTTTAGCACCCCTGATCTAGACCGTTTCATTAATGTTTTTTTGTTTTTCATGTTTTAGAGCTTCACTCGGGCCTCGTCCAGCGTACAGAGAGAGAGAAAGAGAACACCCAAGCCGCTCAAGCAGAGATCGAGAGGTTTATAATCGATCAAGCTATGAGAGATCTTCCTATGAAAGGAGTCTTGAGCATTATGAGCACGGATCTTCAAGCTATGGTATTTGCATAATCAATTTTTGCTTTTGAAAATGATGTGAGCATTGTATTTAAAGGGATAGTTCACTCCCTCACAAAAAAAGTTGGCATCATTTACTCACCTGTCATTTGTCCAGAACCTTTGAGTTTCTTTCTTCTGTTGAATTTTGAAGAATGATGGTCGCTTGCACCCATTGACTTCTATAAGCTTTTTTTTTTCTCTTATGGAAGTTGATGGGTCCCACCAACTGGCATTCTTCAAATTATCTTCTTTTGTGTTCAACAGAAGAAAGGAATGCGTAAAGGTTTAAAACCACATGGGGGAGAGTAAATGATGAGTTTAATTTTCATTTTTGGGTGAACTATCCCTTTAATGTTATAGTGCTTTCTGCAAAGAGTTAATTTAAAAAAGGTATTTAAGCAGCTCTGACCAACCCAATGCAGCAGCATTGGCTCTGGTGATGATTTCTGAATTTGGGACAGAATATTGGATGAGAATCAGCACCTCCAAGTCCGAGGCCATGGTGCTCCATCGGAAAAAGGTAGTTTGCCATCTCCAGTTTGAAGGAGAGTCCTTACAGCAGCAGCAGTAATGCGGTCGATGTACCGGTCTGTTGTGGTAAAGAAGGAGCTGAGCCGAAAGTCAAAGCTCTCGATTTACCGGTCAGTCTATGTTCCTACTCTCCCCTATGGTCATGAGCTTTGGGTCTTGACCGAAAGGACAAGATCTCGGATACAAGCGGCTGAAATGAGTTTCCTTCGTAGGGTGGCAGGTTGCACCCTCATAGATAGGGTGAGGAGCTCTGTCACCCGGGAGGAGCTCGGAGTAGAGCCGCTGCTCCTCCACATTGAGAGAAGTCAGCTGAGGTGGCTCGGGCATCTGTTTCGGATGCCTACCTAGGAAGGTGTTCTAGGCATGTCCCACCGGGAGGAGGCCCCGGGGAAGACCCAGGACTTGCTGGAGGGACTATGTCTCTTGGCTGGCCTGGGAACACCTCAGGATCCCCCTGGAGAAGCTGGAGGAAGTGTCTGGGGAGAGTGAAGTCTGGACTTCTCTTCTAAGACTGCTGCCCCCTCGACCTGACCTTCGATAATCGGACAAAAATGAGATGAGATAAGATATTGGTTCAAGGGAGTGCTTGAGAGCCTGTTTAATTATTATTATATGCTAATAGCATATAATGCATAGATTACATTTTGTTTAAAAGGATCCAGAAGCAGAGCGAGTTTATCATTCGCAACAATGTTTGGTTTTAAGTTGAGGCTGATGTATGATGTCTATTTTTGTTATCCAGGTGAACGGAGGAGTTATCCAGATGAACGGCAGCCTCCACCCACATCACTTCCTCCATCTGCACCTGTTGCCCCACCTGTGGAGAAGAAGCCAGAGATAAAGAACGCAGAGGACATCCTTAAACCCCCTGGTCGATCAACTCGGCCTGACAGGGTATACTGCACATGTTGTTTTTGTTGTTATTACAGTGCTGGGTTTTTAATTGCTGGACATTTACTTATTGTACTTTGTGTTTTTTTTTTTTTCAGATTGTGGTTATCATGCGTGGATTACCTGGAAGTGGCAAAAGTCACGTTGCAAAACTTATTCGGGTAATTAACTTACTTTGATCCCTACAGAACATCACATATCCTACCACTTGGCTATTGTTGATGCACACAGCTTTGTCAATGCTTGACTGATATATTGTGCAGCTCTACAATAATATGTATTTTTTTCTGAATTAGGATAAAGAGGTTGAATGTGGTGGTGCGCCACCCAGAGTTCTCGGCCTGGATGATTACTTCATGACTGAAGTGGAAAAAATTGAGAAGGATCCTGACTCTGGGAAACGTATCAAGACCAAGGTCTGAATGCATCTATCACTCATTTTACATTGTGAAACGAAACTTGCTTTCCCAAAATAATTTTCTCAAAACCAACAAATCTTTCTTCAGGTGCTTGAATACGAGTATGAACCAGAGATGGAGGATACCTACCGAAGCAGCATGTTGAAGACATTTAAGAAAACACTGGATGATGGCTTTTTCCCCTTTATAATTTTGGATGCCATCAATGATAAAGTGAAGTACTTTGACCAGTTCTGGAGTGCTGCTAAAACCAAAGGGTTTGAGGTGAGCTTTCATTTGTTGCTGGGAATTCCTTGAAAGACTAGTCATCGGGCTAAAGCAATTGGAGCAGAAATGATTAGTTGACATTGTTGACATTTTTAAAAATAAAATAATTGACGTTGTTGTGGTTTGTTCAGTTACCTAATGTAAGTACCTGCAATATCACAATTTTTCCATAATGTGGCGCTAGATTGTAATGTAGCTCCCTCATAATTGCTATTGTAGTAGAAGGAAACTGTGAACTGACATCTCATGATGGAGTGAAAGCAAACTCAAAATAGTAAAGTGTTTTGCAAGGTATGTCTAAAGTTTAGAGAGGGGTTTGCAGCATTAATAACCAATTATAGTTTCTGTTTATGAAATATGAACCCAAACATCTCTAGTTCCGTGCTTTGGTGTGGTTAGTGCTCGCATTACATGCACACTGCACCTGAGCTTGACAGAAACTCACTCTACTTCAACTATTCCAAAAAGTCCTGGGGCAATCAACCATGTTTAGGCTTTCACACTAGTCAAACAAAATGGTATTTAATTTTTCTGACTTTGGAAGAATGATGTCATGTCAGTTACTTGATAACATATTCATATGATTTGTATACGTTTTTATATTATATATTTCTATTAACGTTAGAAATTTATATTTTGATAACGCAGATTAATATTTTACCATTCTGTTTCCTGAAGGAAATGCTTTTTTTTTATTTATACAGTTTTTTTTTTTTTTTCATTAGACTGAACTTTTGTCAGTTTTTTTTTTATTTGGCCAATTTTTGCTTTCTATTGAAAGGAAACAAAAAAAGTTAAACAATGCTTAGAGCTTATTTCTTTTGGACATAATCAGAACCATTTAGACAACCGTTTAAAATGCTGAAGTGATTTTTCTTTTTATTTTATTACTTATGTATAACTCAGTGTTTTAACTAGTTCCTAGCTAATTAAAAACTCCCTTATTAATTATTAATACTATCAATGATTAATTGTAAAGCAACCCTTTCTTACTACTATTTATTTTTAGGTGTATTTGGCTGAAATCACGACTGATCAGCAAACATGTGCCAAGAGAAACATCCATGGACGAGTACTAAAGGATATTTCCAAGGTATGTTTTTAGCTTGGTTTGGGCACCTGGCATTTTTAAAAAGTATTGTATATTCTGTAATATCAAGCCTACTAATGCTATTCTTGTTGACAGCTGTCCAGTGGCTGGGAGTCTGCACCGCCTCATATGGTGCGACTAGATATCAGGTCTCTTCTGCAGGATGCAGCAATCGAAGATGTGAGTGTCTTGATGACTTGTGGTGTTATGTTAATTATTAAAGTCAATTTAAATAAATTTTCCTGATGCTTCTCTTCTCATAGTAACATAAACTGCTTCTGTGCTAGGTGGAGATGGAAGATTTCAACCCATCCGATGAACCAAAAACTGAAGTGAAAAATGACGACGATGAGACTGATCTGGTAGGATCTCTTTTTTCATGCATGCCTCTTTTATCCTATACTTGAAAGTGTGACTTTATAGTTAATTGTCCCAGTTTCTCACCAAAACAAGGTAAGTACTCTTCTGATCTTGCACTAGTGTTTTAGGTATACTCTTTTTTCCAAGATACAAATACCTCTAAGACATTAAATCTCTATTTAGTCTAACTGCAATCCATATTGTTAATATGGATGATTTAGTGCTTGCTTAAATATTTTCTCAACTGCAGTTGTATGCAATCTTATTAATGTAAGTTTTTACTTTCAGTCAAGTTACTGAAAGGTCAAGTTTACTCATGAAACGTTGTGTAATTGCATTTGTCTAATTACTTCTCTCTACATTTTTCCTCCCAAATCTTCATATTTACTTACATTTTCATGGATGCATCTACAGCTTTTTAGCTTAAAATACTGTTGGCTTACAATGCTGTACATACAAAATTGATGACCACTTCTAAAGGGGGTTGGCAGATCTTGTAGTTTGTTATATCTTTTTTTAAATTGAAAGTACATTTTTACATTTTGAAACATGCTTTAGATGGCTACAGGGTTCCCATGGGTCAAGAAATTTCTTATTATGGACTTTTAAATTGTCTATTGCAGACATTGAACGAATAATTTAATATTTCTTCTTGTCATGCAGTGTGAGGGTGTTTTTGTGCTTTATTTGTTTTTCTATAATGTGTACTGTATATGTTCCTCTTGTTTTACCAATTAGGCTATTATTCAGCACCATTTTCTTCCTTTCTCCACTCGTCAACTGGCAATAAATTAAGTCAAATGCAGCCACCAGGCTGTACCTGTTAATGGGATAGTTTACTCAACAACAAAAAAAAAGTTGTTGAAACATTTTTGGCTAAATCAGTGGTCCTTGGTGATTTTGTATAATGCAAGTCAATAATGGTAAACTCGAATCAGTCCTGATGATGCACCAAGAAACTGCTGTTTATAATATCAGTTTTAATCTTCAGCATGGGGAAACAGTTCTCGACACATGTATGAGTGTAGTAAATATGGCTTTTCGTTGTTTTATCCATAGTTGCTCTTAAGGTGGCTATCAAAGTCATGCAAAATGTTTTTAAGCTCAAAACTATTAAGCTACGCTTATACTACAGTTTGTGCATGCACAATTCTGTTGTACGGCGCTGCAGAAAGGGGTGGAATAAAACAAGCTGTTAAGACTGATGAAGTGAGCAATTATTCCATATAGGGCTGCACGATTCTGGCTAAAATGAGAATCACGATTTTCTCACGATTTTGTAGATGTAAATTAAAGGTTAAAATGAGTCAGCTATTATTGTTGTTAATTCTCAAACATATGGTAAAACAACTATAACAATATTAGGCTTATTTGTTGGTCTACTGTTTGTTAAAAGGCTGAATTTTGTATAGACTTGGAGCAGTGGACTTGATTAGACTTTAAATCTGTCCTGTTTGTTAATTTACAGTAAAATGATGACATCAGAGTACAACTATTCATAATTCTAATGTTAAATTATTAACTTCAGATATGTTAATATGTTTGAGACATATGCTTGTCATTTGTCATTGACAACATTATTAGACCCTTTTTCCACTGGTAAAATGAAACATTTGTCATTATCAGATTCCCTCTTGCATTATATTTAACATTATATAAGCTAGAGTAGTTATACTGACACTGTTAAACATTTATTTTCATGCACAACACTTTGTGTTCGCTGTGATAGAAAAAAAACAAATCAAATGCTTGTCGTAATCACTGTACAATGCGATATGATCATTTAAATGATGTGTGCGCCGGTTCACTGCGCTTTCACTGCGACTCATGGCTGCCAAAAACATACATGGAAATCATACTTCCCGCGTGGCTCCCAAACGATCACTGTGCAACTATCTGAACGTTATTTACAACTTTATTACCTGTTATTCACAGCCTATGCAGGTTCTGTTCACTAAAGCAGACATCATTGGCGAGCACGCGCGTGTTCTCTCAGTAGTAAACAAACAGTGCGTCAGCTCACGTGTGATTTCGCAGCTGCGAATACGTCATTACATTATGACAGAAACTATTTTTGGGTGAATTATACCTTTATAGATACAGTATGTGACACTTTTAAAGCAATTTGGACGTGTCCATGTTGCTAACATGGTTGCTGTGGAGAAAATTGTGCATGTGCCTCTCTCCTAACCTTGAAAATATAGTTGGCTGAATTAAGATCGCGTGTAGGGTCGAATCGAGGTCGCGGTCTTTCTTCGATTAATAGTGCAGCTCTAATTCCATAATTTTAATTTGTGTACAGAGAGGTCATGTTTTGATTTTCTATTGGTCTCACGCAATCATGTGACGTGATTACGCAGGTCAGAGTTCACCAAACCTTAAACTTTGAAATGTAGTGACATGTAAAACTTGTCGTGCGAGCTTGCGTTTTCTGTTTGCTGTATTTGCATGCATACTAAATGAAGTCTTTGAGGCAAAAAGTGGAGCGTGACCACGTAAGGAACAATGCAGCAGCCTGTTTTTTCTTTCATTATTGGTCATTGAAATTTAGCTCTTTAGGGTTGGGAACCCTGTAGCTCAATATTTATTCATTTCTTTTATCACTAGGAAAGGCTAATCATCACTTGCAGCTCCATTACAGCAGACTTATCTGAAATGCACAAATTGCAATTGATAAATTTTGCTAGAATGGTCTGTAGTGTAGAGTCTTTCTGAATCTAATTTATTTTTACGTTGAGCCTTTGAGAATCAGGCAGCAAAATAAATCCACTTTAGTGTAGTTTTAAATGTTACTACAATAATTTAGTGAATGTAAGTCCCAGTCATTTGGCTTGTTGGCCAGATGGATGCAAGAATGTTTCTCTATGTAGTAGTTTTGTGCAAATCTCAACGTTATCTAGCCAAATATTAAACAGGTATTCAATAGACCTTATGCATGGAGACTTTAAATTTTAAATAAGTCCATCCGGTGCCATTATAAACTCACAGTTTTTAAGATATGATCTGGTTTCTTTTAAAATCAATAAAATTCACTGCCTGATTAAGAGACTATAAATCTGGAATAAGAAGTACTGCATTCAATTTCATTATTCTACTCCATGTCAAAACAAACATTTATTTTACCACAGTATTTTCAATGGATGTTCTGCACTGAGCTGCTGCTCCTGACTTTTAAATGGCCTCTCATTTTTATGCTTGAACAACTAAATAAATGCTTAAGTCAATTTTTTTTTTATTTAAATTACATTATCAATGCTGTAAAAGAAACTTGAAATTAAAGGTCACATCAAGCTTTCACCGGGCGCTGAAAAGCAAATTTCAGCATAAAGCCCATTGGTGGATATTTACAAAGAAACACATCTGTGCTCTATGTCCTTCTTGTTGTAGTAGTGAGATTCCAAATACTGAATATTAAACTTTTATTTTTATTTATTTATTTGTTTTTCTTGCAATTCAGTGAAGACTTCCTGAAAGTATCTATCTGAAAGGTTTTGTTGAAACCACCTTCTCTCGTCTTAGATTCAAAATCTCACATATTCACAGAAAACAATGAAATGAGAATATGGAAGTACTGCACAATTTTTTTTTTTCTTTTTCCTTTTAGTCTCACAATAGAGCCTTTAATTCAATAAAGTGCCTATTGTGTGAATACATGAACCAGACATGTTCAACCTTGTCTGACTAACTTCTCTGTAGATTGATAGAATTGATTGTGTTCTCTTTATGTGGCGACTTCTGACTTACGGGTTGATTTGGAATTGCAGCAAAATTGTTGTAATTGTTTGCAGTAGAAAAAATTGTAAGTAGGTGAGAAAGTTGTCGCATGAGCAGTCAGCATTAAGGCGATATAACATTGTTTGTTCTTGCATTAAAAGTTGATCTGAATGGCTTCCAAATGAGGAAAATTAAGCTTTTCTAAATTTACACAACGTTTAGTACGTTTTTAACAGTATGACTTGTGATAGAAGACTCCTTAATTATAAAGTTTAATCGTAAACCATAAAGATTATGCAAAGTGAAGCATTTTTCTACATGCAAATTTGTATTTATGATATGGCTGTAATGTTGTAGCGCAAAATTGATTCAAATAGATGATTCAGATGGGTTGAGATGCAAAACATGCTATACAATTGGAGTAGGAGATTATATGAATGCATCTCTGAGTGGGACTGACAAAAAAGTTTATATAGAGAACACTATCGTTGCTGTTCATAAGCGCCACCTGCTGGCAGAATTTGAATCTTTGTCTCATTCAGCTCATCTTGTTTTGTTTTTTAAAGCCAAACAATTCTGTTTTTACTTCAATTGGGAAATTATACTGTTTTATGCTGTTTTTTTTATTTTTATTTTTTTTTAGATTGATTAAAATGCAGTGGTTGCTTCTCTTTTAAATAAAAGAGCACTGACAAAGCCTGACTTTATATGAAGTGATTCCTTTTATTTGTGTAACTTTATTTAATTTAAGATTTCAATCTCCTTTTTTTATATTTTCAATTTCACATAGAAACATGCAGCAGTCGGCTAAAAATGGCACAATTTAATTGACTGTAAAATGTCTTCAATTTCATTTTTTTTTTTTTTTTTTCAAATCGAATCGAATTGGAAAATCTACATGGCGAATAATCAAATCTCACATTGAGAGAATAGTTACTTCACTAATATATCATTTAAACATACACATACTCCTTTGGGTATGTTTGTGACAATTGTTAGTTTTAAAAAAAAGCTGTTTGATTAATAATGCTTGTTCATCCTGATGTTTTTCTAAAGTTGAAGCTGCAGTATGTTTTTTTTTTTTTTCCCTCGTTCTTGTTTAAAGAGTCCATATTTTGCATTAAAAAAGTTCATATTTTGGTTTTGGGGGTCTCCAACAACATGCTGATATGCGTGCAAGGTCAAAAAACACTTTTATTGTCTTATAATATGCATTTATTTTTACCTAATTATCCCAGCTACTCTCATATGAATCGTTCAGCGATTCACTTGTTCCCAAACCCCTCCTTAGCGTGAAGCTAATCTGCACTGATTGGACCGATAACCCAGTCTGTTGGGATTGGTCGACTGTGTTCAGCACCAGACAGAGAGAAACGCCCACCACAGCTACAGTATGAAGTAGCAGAAAGTATGTGGGAGCCCAATGCAGTAATGCAATAAAGCAATGCAGTTAAACACCAGCATACTACTCTACTCTTAACCCTAGATCCAAGTAATAACGACACACATTCAGTATTAATCCACACAGTGGCAAAAGTTGAACTGTTTTGAAAATTGATGCATCGTGCGTGTGACGTTCAGCTGATGGTGGCCATAGCAACAAACAGCAGAGGATCACTAGCTCAGAAACACATTTAAATCGGTGAAGGAAGAAGCAAGCGTCACATTTTTAACGTGGTTTGGACGCGATGTGTGAACAGCACCGTACAGATTTAACCTGAGAGATACATGATTACAAGCTTTGCGGGGTGATTACAACTTATAACACACAATTAAACACATATTTTGCAAACTACACAAAACGAGGCAACAATTTTAATTACACCTACATGTTATGATCTGGAGGAAGAAGAAACTGGTCCATTTGAACTGTAAAAGTTACTGAGAAAGTCCCTGTCGAAGTCTGACAAAGTCCCATAGTCTCTGCTGCTCCTTCAATAGCAAACGGCTGACGAATACCGCGTAGCAGCGTAGGTTATTGTATCAATCCTCAGAAAAATGACAGGAACAAACACAGCACACGGTTGGCTATACTGTGGTATTGTTGTGAAAATGAACTTTAACCCTTTATTTCCCTGAGCCGAATCTCCATCTGTCAGTGATCGTCATCTTCGCGTCATGATTAGTCCCGTGATCCCCCGCTAGTGTCTGAAGTGAAAGCGCGTTCACATTTTACCGGAACTGGAACTACATATTTGGTGATGTACCGTACTGACGTCGATGTGATCAAGCAAAAGATCCGAACCCAACTCGATTCATTTATTTGACTCTGAGTCGACTATTTTGCTAAAGAATCAATAGCTTTAAACACGGTGCACTTTCAGATTTAAACCCCAGCTGGATGTTTTCATTCACAAGTGCTGTGTTACACACTGCATGGAAGCTCATTTTCAAAAACCCACAATAGAGGCTCTTTAAGACTGAGTACATAAATACCTCTTTCAAACCATGTTTTTTTTTTAATCTTGAATCATTCTGCTGAGCATATAATACGTATTTATATTTAGACTTTTTTTGATAATGCGTGGAGTAGCCCAATACCTTCTTTTACTCATCATATTTATAAATGGAGTGAAGTATCCCTGGTTAAAATGTTCTTCCATATGAAGCAGGCAGTTTTATTTATTAACTGCTAGAACACCAAAGCTTTTTTTATACTGAGGCCAAAGCACATGTTATTAGGGTTCTTTAAGCATCCATTAGGGTATATGCGAAAGTATGGTAAAGGACTTTAAATTTTGTCAGTAACTTGGGTTAAGCGTTTCCGGTGAACTGTATGCCATTACAAAATCGGCGCGTTTAAGGTCTGTTTTCTTTAAAAATGAGCGATCTCCACTGGCTGAGTGATATCCGATATGAAGTGGGTCTCAGATTGTACAAGAAGCACTGCATTAAATTACATTTTCCCCACCATGTCTTGAAAATATGAACATTTATTTTACCCCAGTATATTCAATGGAGCTTCTGCGCTAGCCTGCCGATTCTGACGGGCGCGTGCGAGTAAACGGCTTTTTGTCTCGGTTTACGCTTGAGCAACTAAATGAATGCCAAAGTCTATTTAACTGATTGTATTTTAATTACATTACAACATAGATGCTGTAAAAGGAACCGTATAAAATGGAAAAAGTCACATTAAACGTTCACCGGAAGTTTATCAGTATGTGAAGAAACACTAGCTCCCCATATACCCTATATGAAACATTGCTAATGGTTTGAAACAAAGTAATATGTTAAGAAAAAAAAAAAAAGCTCTTTGTTTTGTCCTCAGTGACGTTCAGTTATTCATTACTTGTATCAGTTGCAGTTATGTAAACCAAAATTCATTTTCTAAAGGTATTTAAGAATTATTGTCAGTACTACTTTTCACATCTAAAAGTTAACATAAATATGCACTGTAATATTATTCATAGGTTTCTAGTGAACAGCTGGGATGAAATAAACACTTGTTCAGATTGTTGTAAAACACTCGTAAAATCTCTCTTCCCGCCTGGCTGTTCATTTCCAGAGTTTATTCACATCTGGAACATGAATATCAAACAATTATGGGGGAAATAAAAACTTTTTTTTTTTTGGACTGTTCACACAGCTTTTTGCTAATCATGATTGGTTGCATGTGCAACATCCATAAAAAAACTTATTTATATGTTTGTTCATATCTTTGAAAAATTATACTATTATAAATTTTAAATCGAAGTAACAAACAACAAGAAACATGTTGAAGTAACAAGTTTATTCCTATAGATGTTTGGCATAATTGTACTTGGTGAGAAAGTGTTTAAACTGAAGGAAGTATGTAATCTGTCATTTGTGGCAGAAATTTGTGTTTGAAAATTAACTTATAATTTCTACTTGAATACAATTAGGAAGATCAAAATATAGTGAATTAAATCAAAGCAGTCCAAACTTTAAAATAAAAGCAAATTAATTTGCTGCCTAAATGTTTAGCTTTTGTACAAGCACTGTGTGTAGATGACCTTACTATACCAAAGTTTAAAGTCATTAACTTTATTTTCTTTAGTGTAATCAGCCAGTGTTTTAATACTAAAGCCTTTAATTTTAATTGAAAGATGGATATTTATATTTTAGCTACTTAAAAAACCCCTCCTACAATTCTTTTTGGCAAATGCAAGAAAAGCTTCCTTTAGCTCAGTGTTTCTCAATCCAGAAATGCAGCGATGTGGCTGTTTTTCTAGTGCAGGATTGAGAAATACTCCTCAAGGTTGTGGACATTAGTACTTTTGCATACTTAAACTTGTATACTTAAAAGTAGACTCTTTGTTTCTCTTGGGTCTTGCCCGTTTGTTGTGCTGTTGGCTTTTTGTCTTCTCACATATGTCAAAACGTGGCTTTGAATTTTAGTACCAAATGAGTGCGTCAATCTGTAGTTAAAGTATTGAAATATGCATGCTATTCTATATTCAGTGAACATTTCCTCGTCTTGAATATCGCAATTAGATCATTGTTGCCTTTGTGACTTAATGATGTCTCATTAATGATGTCTTTTTCAAGCTTATCCTCTCATTATCCAAAGCATCATCATTGCTCCTCAGCCCCTCTTCTGTCCTTTTTCCCCTTCTTTCACACTGTCTGTCCCTCTCTCTCTCATCGCCTGAGGATTAACCCCTGGAGTGTCTCTCTGTAATATAGGGATACGTTCCGAAAAGCAAATGGGAGATGGACACTTCAGAAGCAAAGCTGGGTGGGTATTCGTAGTTTTACTCAATCGTTTATGTCATTTATAATGTGTGTGCAGTATGTTGTGATTTAATTGTTTGGTATAATTTGCATATAAAAATACACACCCTTGTTTGTCGTTCAGCTTCAGAACACATACAATGTTTTTAATCAATTCGAAAAGATTTCTGTCGCTCCATTGTTCATCCAAAACGTTTTTGAAAAGACAAAACAAATCAATTGAGGACTTTATTGAAATCTTTTGAGGAGACGTTATTGCTTTGTGTAAAATGAATAGATTTAATGTATTCTATATTAGTGTTGATCACCGAATAAAGTTTATGGCATTCGAGTCTGGTCACAGAAGCTCCAGCATGTTTGCTTGATGTGTGAGAACAAATAATGTTCATTTCTGCATGTCACGCCACACATTTGAGCCTCTGTTTATGTTCGATGTTTATATGTGAATAAAGCCCACACTATATTGTTCAGCATTTTTTAAAGCTGTCACATCGTTTCAAATGACTAATTAAACCAATTTAAACATGTTGGTTTATTTTCGGATCTCTTGAGTAAACAGAAACTGTGCATTTGATATACAGTGGGGGAAATAAGTATTTAACACGTCACCATTTTTCTCAGAAAAGGTATTTTTTAAGGTGCTGTTGAATCCATATTTGCAAAGAAAACAATATTAATTAGCTTACAAATTAACTTGTGTAATACAACAAAATGACAAATGAAAAAAGTATTGAACGCATGAAGGCAGTGAAAGTCCAGACAGCAGCTGAAATCTCTCAGTAGTTCTTTAGCAGCCCTCTGCTCTTCCTCAGTGTAAATCAATATTAGCTGCTTCTGTCCAACATCTACATTACCAGGATGATGAAGATGAAACCAGGGTGGACATTTCAGCAAGACAACGATCCAAAACGCAGCCAAGGAAACTCTCAAATGCTTTCAGAGAAAGAAAATCAAGCTGTAGAATGGCCCAGCCAATGACCTGACTTGAATCCAATAGAAAATATAAACTAAAGATCAGATTTGATAGACGAGACCCACAGAACCATCAAGATTGTTACACGGTTGAAGCCTGTGGAAAAAAAAAATTACCCAAGAAATGCATGTGACTTCATTCTCCATGTGAGAGGCGTCTTTAAGCTGCCATCACCAAAAAACTTTTTATATAAAGTATTAAATACATTTCAGTAATTTAGTACATTATCCTAGTGTCATTCCACTCTTATTACACAACACATTCTTTCAGATTTGTTTTGTTTTGTTTTATTATTGTTTGGGTTTTTACCAAAATCTGGTTCTATTCCATGTCAACAGCTCCTTTAAAATATTTTTCCCAGAAAAAAAAAAAACATGACGTCTTCAGTACTTTTTTCCCCACTGTAAATGTATTTTTTGAGCATCTTAACAACAAGATTATTTTAGTAGCTTTGACACAAATAAGTGTTTATGGGATGTAGAATTGGTGATGACTTTAGATGCTGCATTGTTCTTCCAGACAAACTGGATGGTCTAGTTGGCGGAGGCAAGAGAAAACGGGACGCTGGATTGTCCGGCATGGAAGACTTCCTTCAGCTGCCTGATGATTATGCCACTCGCATGTCTGAACCTGGCAAAAAGAGGGTAAAGCACTTCATTTTATTTAAAAGAAATGTCCTTTTCTTCTTTGGGGTAGTGTGTTTAGTTCTGTTTTGAATGTTCTTGAGCTTTGCAGATTGAATCTCATCTTTTGGAATGGATTGAATTGTTGGTCTGTATTTTTTATGTTAACGAACAAGACTTGATGATCTGATTTTCTGATTATCTATTTGATGAATAGTTTTGTTTTTGTTTTGTTTTTTTATTCAGTTAGGGAGGGTAATGATTTAAACAAACATTTAGCACTCATTAAACTTGCTGATCTTGCAGGTGCGCTGGGCTGATCTCGAAGAGCAGAAGGACGCCGACCGAAAGCGAGCGATTGGTTTTGTTGTCGGTCAGACAGACTGGGAAAAAATCACGGATGAGAGCGGCCAGCTTGCTCAGAGAGCTCTCAACCGCACCAAGTATTTTTAGGAGATTTTGTAATGACGTTTGTACAGAGTTTAGGGTGAGTATCTTCTCAGTCAGCTCTTTTTCGAAGTCAAGACTCATAGTCATTGCATTATGTGGATAGAAACGTAGAGCCATTTTGTTTTCAACTTCGTATCAATAGATTGAGAGTTCAAGGGTGTTTTTACATCCTGTAGGTTGTTTTATTAACAGGGAGCCAAAATCTTCCTTCGGTTCACTAGGCAACAAGTTCACAAAAATATATTTATATTGTAAAGCTGTTCTCATTTATCAAAGCACACCTTTTCACATTAGTACGTTTACATGGACACCAATAATTTGATTTTAATACGATTAAGACAATAGTCTGATTAGAGGCTACCATGTAAACAGCGATTTTTGATTAATTGAATTCGATTAAGATCATAATCGATCTAAAGAGAAATCAAATTAAGGCGTGTGGAGTATGCCGATTGCATGAAATTTTCCCAAATTAAAGTGAAAGTGCCAAACTGCAGTTTAAGTCGACAAATTAAAAATGAAACACCCGAAATTACATGAAACTCCGGAGGAGATGTGGATAGCGCGGTGACGCAATGATGTTAATCGAATTGTGTTATAACATGTAAAACGGGATCATGAAAGGAACATTCAAAAAGCAACTCATGTAAACGCCTTAATCTTACTATTGTCTTAATAAGATTAAGGCAAATAATTTGATTACGGATGTCCATGTAAACGTAATCATTGATCAAAATGAATAAATATTTATTAGGGATGTTCCGCAATAAAAATGTTGGCCAATATTATATTTAAAAACCAATATATCGGCTGATAATTACAAATATGAATTTTTCTGTGCCTTTGTAAAGATATAGCAATAAATACTAATTGATTTTCCTTTTAAAATGTAGCTGTATTGTCCTATATCTCACTTAAATTCTTCTAAAGTGCAAATTTTCTATGTGCATCACTGTCATATCAGTGCATCAGGATCAACTGATCTTTATTTTCATTCAGTTTTAGAGATTGTTTGATGTGTATTTGAGCACAGTTGCCAGTCCATAAAATGAACTAAAAGAAAACAAGTGCATCAGATAAAGTGTGAGACCTCGTTAGGAACATTTTTAGGTGTAGAATCCAACAAAATCAGCTTCTGCAGTAATTTCAAAATAAAGGGAATATCTTGACTTGACCTCAATTATTAAGTCCAAACAGTGATTATAACAACTGTCATTATACAAGTTTAAAAAATTCACTCTTTGTGTATTTTTTTAATATATGTATATTTTTCTGTGCAGGTCACCAATTCATGAAATCTTCAATAAAGTGTGCTGCCTGATGAAGAAAGAGCATCGACTCTTCAGAAGCTGGCTCTTAGTCATCGGTCGATCCTGTAGTAAACAATAAATGGCCTTGGTATAATATTTGGAATACTGTAAATCCTTTTTGTTTTATCCAGTCTTATTTTAATAGGTTAAACTTTGTGTGATGTTTTGTAGCAGTGATGCATTTGATTCTAGGTGTTCTTTTTATTTGATTCCATTCATCTAGTTTGACCTTGATATGTTATTCTTGTAGTTTACACACATGTACACACTCAATAAAGCTTACAAAACAGTCTCATAATGAACCATTATACAGTCATTTTTCACTTGGTTGCTGTTAAAAGGCATTTAAAAAAAACTGAATTGTCTAATTTTAGTTTCTGCTAATCTTAAAGAAACTGGTCAGGGGCTAGTTGCATAAATCTAGCCGCATGTTTGACTATTTAGCAATTTGCCAAGGAGTAAAAAGTCAGTGATAAATTTATCATCAGTGATAAATTTTTATGAAACTTTAAAAGTTAAGTCGTGAAAAACTTTTGAAGTCTAATTTAAGTGGTTTATGCAACCAACCCCAGCTTGAATGCTTGATAATTCAGTATTGCGTTTAGTTTTCTGGTTTCTCATGTGGCAGTCAATGTAGATTGACAGGTCTATTTTTGTGCTGTTGACCTGATGCTTATTTGGTTTGCCACATAAGTTGCCTGGAAACTGTGTAGTGATTGTTATACAACTAATTTTGTATACATTGAAAAATATCTATGTAAGCCTAAAAATCTTTTCATGTCTTAATATGAGCTTCAAATCCAAACATTTTTATAAAAAAAAAAAAATCTGCTCTTTTTATATCAAGAGTTAAGAAGCTTTGTTAATATCCATGTTTGCATGTGGCTGTTCTGAAAGAATTTATTTTGAATATATATTGAATGTATAACACACTCACAGGCCACTTTTTAGGAATCTCTGTTCGCACATACTTGATCAGTCAGTCCACTGATGCCAACACTCTGCATTTAGACTTGTTGATGTGTTCAAGACCATCTGCTGAAGAATCCAAGAATCAAAACAAGTCAGGTGAGTTAAAGGTGCACTAAGCAAATTTTGCCAATTGGCTTGATATTTGAAAGCACCAAAACAAACAAGCCCAAGCGCTAATTTTGATATCACTGCTTTCATTACTAGAGACATTCTTTACTGCTGATTGGCCTCGGATGTGCTTTAGGACTCGGTCCAACACTGGGGTTCAAAACGGTTTTCAAATATTGCTTAATGCACCTTTGTAGCTTTCATTGTGACTTGGTTGTTGGTACCAGATGGCCTGGACTGAGTATTTTAGAAACAACTGATGGAGCATGAAGTTAACAATCAGCAGAAGGGCACACCATTGACAAGCTGGTCAGCTAAGAAAAAGGAAGATAAAGCTACAGTTTGCTTGGACTTGCCAAAGTAGGACAACGGTAGTATGCAAAGAAGATTGCCTGATCTGACAAGTCTCGATTTCTGCTTCGACATTCAGAAAGTCAGGATTTTGCATGGAAGCATGGGCCCAACCTGCCTTGTATCAATGGTTCAGACTTATGTTGGTGTAATAAATGGAGACGCTCTATTCGACCCTGTGCTATCAATTCAGGATTGTTCAAATGCTGCAGGATACGGGATTGTTGCTGACCATGTCCATCCTTTTAAGACATCTTGAGATGCTACTTCCGGCAGAACAACACATCACAAAGCTCGAATCATCTGTAACTGGTTTCTTGATCATGATACGGAGTTTACTAGAATCAAGCGGCCTTCAGTCACCAGAACTAAAGCCAATAGAGCATGTTTGGATGTGGAAGAACATGAGTCACATCATAGATGTTCAGCTGACAAATCTTTGCCAACTGTCGCCGATATTTCAATATGGATCAAGAGCTATAACACGCACAAGAATACTCTAATACTTAAAGTGGTCAGTGAGTGTATATGTAATGCGTTGATATTTTTAGCAGTAATCGTTGGGTTCTTTTTAATGAGTTTACACTGGGTGTAAGTGTGCTTGCTTTGTCAAGTGGTTGACCCTGCAGTGTTAATAAAATCAGCATAAATGCTCTACAGTCAAAGGTAAGTGTGGTCATGCTGCTACTTTTTATAATCAAATCTTTTTTTTTTATATATAAGAAATGTCCCACAAAAGTCTTACTTTTTACAGGGCAACATAAGATTTTTTTTGTGGAAAGCTAAATGAAACCTGTCAAACTAAAACGTTTGAGGTCTTTAACTTTATATGTTAAATGTGTTTTTTTCATTTTTTAATGTTTAACTAAGGACGAGACATCCCATTTTTGTAAAAAAAAAAAAAAAAAGAAAGAAAAGACCAGTATAAATGCATTTCAAAATATGGATGAAATAATTTTCCACTGTCAATGAGCAATCATGTTAAAAATTAAACTTCTTTATATCAATTTTATTATATTTTTGATTTATAAAACTTGACAAATGGTTAAAACTTAGAGGTTCTTTAATGTCAACAAATCTTTAAATATGTATGAGATCTATTTTTTGTATAAACTGTTACATTGAATGACATTTTAGAGGGTGTCTTCTGTGATAAAAAAAAATATAATATAACAATATATATAACTTATAACTATAATCATAGTTTTCTTCAGGGGAAAAAAAAAAGAATCATAAAAATGAATATCTGTATTGCAGTTTTATTAATTTGCTTAAAAATCTCTTTTCACCTTTGACAACAACCCACTCATGTACAATGTGAACAGTGTTGCCAGATGTAGCTGACTGATTCCAGCCCTAAAATCTTCCGAAATGCAAAAACAACCGCCCATAAATCTGGAGGCTACCATAAGTGGTTCTAAACCGAGGTGTCTGGGGCTGGGGCGTACGCTGTTTCAAAACCGCCCAAAATTACCCGCCTATGTCGTTTTTTTACACGCACAATCAAATTCAAAACTGCCCAATCTGGCAACACTGAATGTGAAAAAAAAATTACTCCGCTTAGTCAAAATGGCTGACTTACTGTTTGATGACGAGAGCTAACAAATTCTGTACAGCGACTAAATATACTTTAGTTGTATATACAGATGTTGGGCAATGAAACTGAAATCGCTAGTTTTAGACCACACCAATTCATTAGTATGCTGTAGGGCCTCCTTTTGTGGCCAACACGACATCAATTTGTCTTGGGTATGACAGCTACAAGTCTTGCACTGTGGATTTTGAGCTATTCTTGCAGAATAGTGGCCAGGTCACTACGTGATACTGGTGGAGAAAAATGATCCCCGACCCGCTCCTCAAACACCCCAAAGTGGCTCAATAATATTTAGGTCTGCTGACTGAGCAGGCCATGTGAGATGTTCAACTTTCATGTTCATCCAACCACTCTGTCACCAGTCTTGCTTTGTATATTGATTCATTATCATTCTGATACATGGCACCAGTTTCTTGATACATTGTTTGAATCACTGGGTGCACATGGTTCTCCAGAATTATCCGGTAGTCTTTGAGAGTGAAGCTTCCATTTGTCACAAGTATTGGGTCTAGAGAATGCCATGATATCGCAGCCCAAATTATCATTAATCCACCCAATGATTCACACTGGACATGCAACAGTCTGGGGCTACTTTGGGGCTCACCCTGTAATTCCTACATGTGGGAAAGACAGGGAAGGTGGACTCATCAGAGAACAATACATGTTTCACGTTGTCCACAGCCCAATATTTTGGCTGCTGGCATCATTGAAACTGATGTTTGGTATTAGCACAAGTAACCAAATATTTGGCTATAGCAGCCCAGCCATGTATATTGAACCTGTGGAGCTCCCGACAAACAGTTTTGGTGGAAACGGGAGAGTTCAGGTGCACATTTAATTCTGCAGTGGGTTGTGCAGCCTGGCTGTATGTTTTCTGTAAGCACCTGGACAATTTGTCCTCTTTTGAACTCACTCATTTGATATGACACTCATAATAGTGTGTGCATTGCTGTATTTTAAGCAAAACTGTGCTTTTACTCTGCCAATTAAACTTTCACACTCTGCTCTTACTGGTGGAATGTGCAAATAAATAAAGATTTAGCCATGAATTCTTCAACTATTAATTGTTTCAGTTTCAATGTCCAACCCCATGTGTATAGTTGCTGTATACTGAATGTGGCCTTATAATCTGGTTGTTGATTGACTTGCATCTGTGAAAAAGCCGTCAGTAATAAAAATAATTGGTGAAAAAAGTTGGAGACTAATCTTATTTCAACAAAATAGACAAAAGACAACTTTTTTTGTTGATCATTTGATTTTTCATATTTTGTGGCATCCTAAACCACCGTCTCCATGAGCAGATGGTGTTGAAGATAAAGCACTTAGAACCTGTCAACGTAGTCATGCTGTAGGCATATTTGTGAATGCAAGCTGATAATAACAAGATCAACTTGTTTCGGGGTCCAATCCTATGTCTTTTTGAATTGCAAATACCAGCTTAACATCGGTTTATGGCCAAAATCACTACATTTACAGTCACATGACATTCCTGACATCAGTGTTTTAATGATCCATAAAATGTCTGTCTTTGGCATTGTGAGGTTTTTTTTTTTTTTAGTATAATTTAGTGGTAAATTCTTATATTCAATGAATGCATATTCACTCTTTTCTTTGAATAATTTTATACTGAAACTAGAGCATCAAAACAAAGTGGAGGACGGATTCGTATTTGGGATTAAGATAAGGCACGGGTCTTTTAAGATGTTCCCATAACCCTAAAAACAGTGTTTATACGGTCTTGGAAAATCTGGAAAAGTCATGGAATTTTGACATGGCATTTTCCAGGCCTGGAAAAGTTTTGGAAAAACAGAAAAACCCACAAAGTTTTGGAAAAGTCATGGAAAACAGATATTTGTATACTTGAATATAGGTTATTTTCTTCTTTTCTGTCCTTGGCCAATCACATACGCTCACATTATTAGTGCAGTGTAAGCATTATCTAAATCCATTTTACATAGATGTAAATATATATTGAAACTAAATAGATGGTTGCATGTTTTACGAATTGCTGTAATAAATTTGAACATGCATTGTTTTTCTTTTACCACACATGTAGACATTGCATGAAACATTAGGTCATGAAAATTTACTTGAAAGTCTTGGAAAAATTAAAAGTGGAAAATGGGAAATGTATGTAAATTGAAAAGTCATGGAATTTTAGTAGTAAAATGTCTGAACCCTGTAAAAAGCTGGTTGGCATTACTAACACCAAGCGCTGGTTCTAAACATTGTCAATTCTAAACATTCTGAATTTTGCACAAATTTCAACCTTTTATATCTCACATATTTAAATATTCAATGTACATTTTAGTATTTCAAGCGCATGAGCTGTTTTGAATAGTTTTACTAATATAGATATGAGTGTGTTTTAGGGGTTGTGACATTTAAAGGCAGTTAAAAAACTGCAGACTGCAGTCATTCCATCTTTTCAATCAGCAAGGCATGTGCCTCTTATTTTATTAGTCTGTGAGCATATGAGAAATGTTTATTAGCATGACAATCAGTGTAAGTGAAGTTGCTTTGCGAGAAGGCCAAACAAATGTAAATGTTTAAAACAAACAAATGTTTAATTTTTAATTCTATCTACACTGTAAAAAGTGATTAGTTACTTAAAGCGAGTTAACCAATTGCCTTTTAAAGCAACAAGTTGACTTTACAAAAATAATGTAAGTAAACCCGTTGTAACTTGAAACTGTTAAGTTAACCTAATTTTTATTATTTTGCTAATTGTACTCACTTTTTTTTAAATAAAAGTAAACTAATCACTTTTTCCAATACACACACACATATATATATATATATATATATATATATCATTTATTTTTTTTTTCTCCAGCTTTTCTGTATCTAGCAAAATGACAGTAACTAAAATCAATCTGCTTTTCCAGACTACAGTGTGTCTTCTAAATTCAATACAGGCTATAATTGTAGATTTTATTAATGAAGCACCAAAAATGTAATATTGTAAAAATTACAGTAATTATTTGAAAACAGACCTGCTAAAATAGTGACACTATAAAAAAAAGAATTAGTTAACTTTAAAAAGTGAGTACAATTAGCATAATTATAAAAATTAAGTCAACTTAACAGTTCCAAGTTACAATGGCTTCATTTACATTTTTTTTGTATCGTCATCCTGTTGCTTTTAAGGCAAATGGTTTGCTTTAAGTAACTAATCACTTTTTACAGTGTACCAATATAGTTTAATTATATTCCTTACAAATAGCATATATTTAAAACTTCTCCATGTATTTATAGCTACCTGATGTGGACACTGATCTGAACAGACTGTTGTGCATACATTTAATTTATTATAGTTTTTCAAACTTGCACATAGCATTTCTTTAAAATTGACATGTATACAACTAGAGTTTGCTTGTTTAGACACCATATATGCCATTTTCCCTACCTGACCATTAGAACAAATCCTTATTGTTTAGCCTTGTGTAAGTCTGAAGTTTCATTCAAAATGGTTTTAAGTCTTAAATTTGACTTGAAACCTGAAGAAACCATGAATCTGCCCTACTGGCTGCCAATGACTGAATTAAAATCACATCAGGAATTGTAGTTGCTGGGGCTGATAATAACACTTTCCCTGTAGGTCAGAGAAACAGGCAACCCTGAAGCAGCATGCATGTAGCTCTTATTTTTTTTCTAATGAAAAAAACTTCACATTGGAACGCTTGCGTTGTAAAATAGTTTTGAAGCTTATTTTAGTTTAGCACGAAATAGTATGAAAATCCACCACAAACACAATCAGCAGTGAAGTGCAAGCAAAATGAGTGTACAAATTGGCAAAATCATACATTTGCTGAACTCCTAAACTTTACCACCAGTGCGAAATAAACAGTATTAGTGTAATGTACATTCCTAAACCTAACCACCAGTCAATCATTAGCAAAAATGTAAAAAAGTATATTTGCTGAACTCAAACACCCCTGGCATGTACAGCCAAAACTATGCTTTTCCAATGTATGTGAGGGTCGGTATACTGTACCCAATGTGAATTTTGTCATCAGGATAGTATGCGTCTACTGTACACACAATAGAGGGCTCATGTACAACTCTTTGTAGGCCTTAAATTGGACCATTGTTGTATTACTTTGCCAAAACATAAATGAATTGTATGAATACCTATTGGTGACAGTCCCTATGATTTACAACAAAGCTGCTGTAGTTTTCGTTTATTAAACTGTTTTACTAGTATTAAAAGGGATAGATCACCCAAAAATGAAAAATTGTTATTAATTACTCATCCTCATGTCCAATGCACTCCAGACCTTCGTTCATTTTCGGTGCACAAATTAAGATATTTTAGATGAAATCCGAGAGCTGTGGTCCTGAACATGTGCCTTCAGTGGTTTAATTCGAATACTGTATATACACAAAAATAACTTTTATTCAACATTTTCTTTTCCTGGGTGTCAGTATATTTCAATACCAGTGTTCTTTTTTTCTTTTAGACTTGCTGTCGATGGAGGATGAGAGAGCTCTCAGATTTAAATCTAAATCTAAAATATCTATTATTTTAGATCAAATAAAGATCTAAAATATCCTAATTTGTGTTGAATAAATGTCTCAGGGAATTTGGAATGACATGACAATGAGTAGTTAAAGGGTCACGAAACACCATAACACATTTTTTGAGATGTTGACAGTCATATATGTGTCCCACGCTGCTAAAAACACTAATTAGGACACATATATTTCACAAATCAATGGAAAATTGGTTGTTATTTCGAGCAAATTCATTTCCCCGGTTTGAAATTTTTAAAGTTGCATCACGGCTATTAGATCCTTGTGTAATCCAGCGTGGAAACTGGATGTCTGGACTGGCGAGTACATTGTGATGTCTCTGAGTGCGCAGCATTAATTCATGAGAAAGACTTGGCTCAAACCAATCAGCGCGCTCTATTGCGAATGAGGTACAACTTCATTAATATGCATGATAGCTTCGAAGACTGTTTTTATCTGTTACAGTGTTCAGACGGCAGAGAGACGCCACGTTGTGTTGCCAAAACAAGTGGAAGAACAAGAATTGTTTGGAGACACGGGTCGTCTATTCGTAACTTTTCGATTTAGTGGCTAATTCATAAGAATTTGTACAATCTAATTTGTACAATTTAGTAAGATTTGGTACGAAATCTGGATTTCTCGCTTGTCTCCTTTAAAAAAAGATGCGGCTCCAGTTCATGTTGATTGTCCTGTCTCTACAGATTTGGTGAGTGATCGATCAGTGGTTTTTGTTTATTCAGATGGCAAAGTTAGTTAGTATCATCAGTAGTAATCTTTTAGTTTTAAAGACATACCTTTAGTATATATATATTTAGTTACTAAGTTCACAGTACGTTAATATCACTGCAATATTATGGACTGAAAGATCCGCTGTAAATGCTGCTCTCAGAGTGTAAACCTGTAAACACCTCAATCAAACTATTACTGTCGTGTAGGATTTTCACCGCATTTTGTGACAGGATAGTCTATACACACACGGCTTTCTGACGCTACATTACCTACCGAGTGCATCTAAGTTACTGAGAAATGCGAAGGTTTTTTTTCTTCCATTCGCCGTGCGGTATCAAACATTCCATTAAAACTCCACTCTTCCAGCAGTTCATCATCCAATGTCTCGTTTGTCAAAGGGGGCATGCATGAAATGTTCGTGAATGAAAGTGAAAGTGCCAAACTGCAGTTAAAGGCGTCAAAATAATAATTTGGAATAAGTAATTGAAATAAGTAATTCAATTACTGATGTCCATGTAAACACAGTCACTGTCTTTCTCACCTGCGTCTGTGTGTTGTTTTGCCTCTGTGAAAATCAGCGCGTGCCCAAAACGGACACTTTCATTTTTATGCAAAACCTTCCCTCTTTCCCTCCCTCGACACTCCCACATAAACAGAGCTGGACACACCCACTTTCCTGACTTTTTCCAAACTAGAGGTGTGAAAACACCCTGCTGAGACAGGGGGGTTTTGTGGCCCTTTAACATAATTTTCGTTTTTTGTGTATGAACTAACCCTTTTCAATTTATCTACTGAATTTTCACACTATGGCTCTGGTCATTTTCCTGCAACTTTCTAACTTTACTACTCCGGATTAGTCGCACGGCAGTACACATCTCAGGTGAGAAGTGAAAACTTCTAGCATCACAACCAAATATTTTCCGCTTCGTGTACCTGCGTAGAGCATCAAACGCACCAGTCCAGCTGCCTTTCAAGCTGAATGGAAACTCCGAAAGAAGACTCTCCAGGTGTTACAGATGTCCATTTAAAGAAAATCCCCACCATTCCCCAGCTACGTGAAGTGTTCACAGATGGATTGATTTCAGTGGACAGCTGAACTGCAGCTTTTTAAAATTAGTCCAGGATGTTGGTGCCAGTGGTGTAGTGGTTAGTGTGTCGACACATGCAGTCAGGTGCTCACGGCAATTCCCGCCTCGCGGTCCTATGCTGATCCTTCCCCTCTCTCTGCTCCCCATGCTTTCCTGTCAATACTCTCTACTTTCCTATACAATAAAGGTGGAAATCCTGAAAAAAGAATTATGGTCCAGGATGTCCGCACGCCATCATGTAAGGCTGTTATGCTTTTGTGCTCATTTTTCTAGCATTGCTTTCAAGCATTCAGTGATTTTCAACATGAAAATTGTTAATAAAAAATGTTCCAACCCAAGATCTTCATTCATTTCCAGTGTGCAAATTGACATATTTTGGATGAAATCCAAGAGCTCTCTCATTCTTCTTTGATAGCAAGTCCAGAAAACAATATTAAAACAGTCCCTGTGACTTCACTGGTTAAGTCTGACTATTATGACGTTATAAGGGTACTTTTGTGGGCACATAAAGCAAAAATAATGACTTCAACAGTTTCTCCTCAGTGTCAGTATAGGGTGCATGTTCTTCTGTTTGAAGCACATGAGCTATTCGTCAGCAGCTCGACCGAGTGTGAAATCACAGTGCTCTCATGAATGTGTGCCCTAAACTGTCGATTCGGTAATGTTGTTTTCTATGGCGGATGAGGGAGCTCTCCAACCCAGGTTTATTAGCAATATGTGCCCAGGACTAGATATTTGAGAACTGACAAATACGATGCAGTTTTTTCTTTATAAATCCACTAGAGGGTGCTGTGTACGTTTTTGACATTGTCAAATACATTATTGGGGCTTGTTTTCTCATATGTGCCATTTCTTGTAAGTCCACCAAAGGCCGCTGTATACATTTTCGCGAATTTAAACGTACTTCTCGTGCACATCCATGAGAGAAACCGGTTGGCTTGAAATTGTCTGACCCACCCTACTGAAAGTGTTTTCAAAAGCAAACTGAAAAGAAAATCCATCACAGCCGCATGTTTTTGGTTACGTTTTTTTCTTGGTTTCTGGAATTGTTCTTTGTTCAACTCAAACTCTGTTCTGCTCCACTGCGCACCTCCTCCCAAGTCTAGAGGTGTTCATGGTGAGCTACTGAGCAAACCAGTCACACTGGAAAAGCATTCCATACGGAGGTAAGCAGTCAGCGGTATCGCCCCATAGATTTCATTTTGCACATACAGTTCAGCCATATGTACCCACGAGCACATATTCCTCGGTTCTCAAAAGTGTAAATCAAGGCACATTTTTCCAATGAGCCTGTGTTAAAATATCTTAATTTTAGTATGATATGAGCCGAGTAATTCATTTTTGGATGAACTACACCTTTTAACTTACACCACTTTTCAGTTCTCTGTAACTCTGTTGTGTAGCTTTTGCAACAATGGAGAGAAATACATTTGTTTACCACTAAATTAGGTGGTGTCTTTATAAATTGTACATTTTTGTGATTTTGATGCTGTCGCCTTGACCAATAGTCAGTTTGACTAAAGTTTAAGTACTTAATATAGAACAATTTCCCCATTCTCCAAATTGTTCATATTATTTACATAAACATCTTGTTTGTTTGGTAATGTAGATACATTTGTGTGTCATTGAGGCATGAAATTAAATGAGTCCGCACGCTAAAATAAGTATTGGACCAAAACATTTTCCTGCCATTTTTTGTTAAAAACAAAAACAAAAACAAAAAAAACCAAGCCGACTCCAATTGAAAATTGGATAAATTTTCTATTAAAAGCAAACTAAAATTGTGGTTATTTATTCTACTTCTTTTCCATATTGTTAATTAATCACTGTATTCTTTACTGTTCCATGTGTCCCTTCTTTTGTCTGTTTTAGGAAATGTTACAGAAACATGAGATTCTCTGAATAGAAAGGTGTAGAATTTCAAAGAAGATTTGATGCGTCATTTTTATGTCAGCCTCAGTTAATGGAGAAAAAAAAAACCTAATGCTTAAAATACATTACTGTCTATGTCAGGATGTGAGTATATGATGTGACCATTTCCATATATATTTTTTTTGTTTTGTTTTAATGCAAGTTATGTCCTGACAATATATTTCAGCTTCTTTATATTAACTTACCCCCCTATTAACCCAATATACACGTGTGTTTAAGATGATGTCATCACCAGTTGAATAGGTAGAGTGTGTGAAGCCCTTTTAAAAATGCCATTTATAGTCCTTAGCTCCATCATTACGGAGCATATGAAGCATACCTTTGCATGCATATGAGGTGTCATATGCTTACCAACACCTTTTTGTATAAATTAATTGTCTCATAAAGAAAGCATTAAGGCCAGTTAAAGGAATAGCATATTTCTTCCTAGTGAACACAAATTGTATCCAGAAAATCCACATAATTACTGTCATGCCGTTTTGCACTTTTGAGTGCTAATAGAGAGAAAAAAAGACATATTTGGGTCTATTGTCTATGCAATGACATGGACAGAATGCTTTATTTGAGGAACAAGCAGTGGTGTAAAGTAACAAATTACTAATACTCAAATTACCGTAAGTAGTTTTTCTCAGAAATTGTACTTTATTAAGTAGTTTTATAAATTTGTACTTTTACTTTTCCTTGAGAACATTTTTAGTGCAGTATCGGTACTTTTATTCCACTACTTTCCTTCAACCTGCGGTCACTACTTTATTTTTTCTTGTCTATAGATTTAGAAAAATCAGTCATGTGATTCCTGTCCAATCAGATTGCACATAGAAGGTAAATCGCATCATAATGAACTACCTCAAGACACGGGCGATTTATAATTGCAACAAACTGTTTGGAAGCATGAAAAGTGTCCCAGGAGATGTCCAAAATTTTTACATGCAATGACCCAGAGACTGTTTACATGCATTTCACTGATGGGAAGATGACAGATGTTTACTGTATGATGACTGAAATGGCCTTAAACACCCAGCAGGCATAAGACGTCAACATGACGTTAGATTAACATTGTATCTCATTGTCGTGGAGACGTTGCGTTTTGTTTGGAAATGAAAATCGGTTTGACGTCAGAGCCCAACGTCAGGCCAACATTAATGTCCAACAACCAACCTAAAATCAACCAAATATCAACGTCTAATGATGTTACAGCTTGACATTGTGTGGATGTTACCTCTATGACGTCTATCAGACGTTGGATTTTGGTTGCCATAACTGTTATATAAATGTCAGTATGCGACGTCAATGAGTTAAGATGTTGGCTCGACGTTGGATTTTGGTCACAACCTAAAATCAACCACATGTCAACGTCATTTGACGTTGTTATCGGTGATCAAAATAACTTTGTCCTTAGATGCTGACTAGACATTGAATTTTGGTCACCTCACAGCTGAAACTAAATCTAGCCTAATATTAACATCTTATGACGTGTCCCTGCTGGGCAATAACTAGATACACTACAGAATGTTACGTTTACACACACATACTCAAATTACATGTAAATGCATCAGCTTTTTACAGCGTAATACTCACTACTCTTGAGTACTTTTGAAAGGTCTACGTTTTACCCATACTTTGAGTAATGTTTACAACAGATACTTTTACTCTACTTGCACTACATTTTTGAGTAAGTAATGGTACTTTAATGGTATGATTTTTCAGTACTCTTTACACTACTGGGAACAAGCTTCATTCAATTTCAAGCAGTATGAAGAATAGAGTGTTATTTAATTTGCACAGTGACAATCTTGTCTTCAACTGTCTGTATCCACATCAATTCTAATATTTTACTTTTCTATGCAAACTTACTTGCGTGACCAGTTTCTATATCAGGGGTGTCAAAGTCAGTTCCTGGTGGGCCGTAGCCATGGCTAAACTCTGCAGAGCTGTGGCCTTCTAGGAACTGAGTTTAAAACCTATATAGTGAGTTAAATTAGTTTGCACCAGATTTACAATTGAGACTTTTGTACTACAGGAACTTGGTTATAGGAACTAACCACTATTAGGGATGTCAGGAAACTGAAATTTTAAAATCGTCCATTTCCTGCTAAGCCATGAAGATCAGTTGCTTCATCGGTGGATTGTTTCTATGTCAGCTCATAAACAGACCAGCTGATCTTCATGACTTTAGAACGCTTCAGTGTTCCTGTATCTGTAGTTACACTTTATAAACAGCTGTGAGTTCGGTGAACTGATGACCTTCTCAGCCAATCACAGTCATTTCTGTTAAGCACGTGTACACAATGGCAAATCAGCGGTGTTTAAGAACGGCGCTCAAATGTTAGCAGGAAATGGACGTTTTTAAAATTTCAATTAAAGATTAATTTAAAATTTACCGACTGGTATTGAATTCCAGTATCGTGACAACACTACCCAACTTTTTTCAGTAGGAACTGATTTATGCTGGCCAATGTAAGCCAGCAACATAACTTAAGCACAGTATTTGAGAGGGGTCTGGATGCAGACCTGGTGCAGTGCAATCTGAGCTGCATCCAATGCTTTTTTTTAATGCGCTCACCCCTAACCCGGCCCGTGACGTCACTCCCTCCATTGAATGCATTGTGTCTGACATTGCATCGCTGAGTGATGCAATCTCAGCTTGCATCATAAAGGCTGCATCCAGATACTATTGCAATATTTAACAAGGTTGACAACTGGAGAATATAGAAGACACCATGATCAGAGCTTTTGGTTCAGTCCTAATTGGCACGCTTCATGTGTCTGGAAAATTTTGTGCAATTCTGAGTGTACTTCACGCAGGTGAGTGGGCTTCACAAACCACCTGTATGAAACACTTTTCCTCTCTATATTCACCAGACACTTTCTTACAAACATTCCATATTTTTGGGAAAAGTTGTGCAATTCTGAGTGTGCTTTTCGCAGGTGAGTGGGCTTGACAAACCACCTGTATGAGACTCTCCTGTGTGTGTGTGAGTTTGTTTACAACACTTTTTCCCAGCAATTCAGAATTTTTGGATTTAGTGGCTAATTCATATTAATTTGCCCATCTCATTCGTACATTTTAGTATGATTTGCTCATCCATCATGAGTGGGGTGTGGTTTGAGGGCTTGCCTGCAGTGTTGCCAACTTAGCGACTTTGTCGCTAGATTTAGCGACTTTTCAGACCCCCCTAGCGACAAATTTTCAAAAAAGCGACTAGCGACAAATCTAGCGACTTTTTTGTGTGTTACTGGAGATTTTTATAGACTGTCGTTTGTCCATTACTGTACCGTCCCCACTCTTCTCAACGAGCTGCGGGTGATGCCGGCGGCCCCTCCCCCGCCTCAGAGCACTGACAGGCGGCCCAGTCCTCATACAGCAGCCTCTCCCACCTGCAGCCTGACTGCAGATCACTCCTCTGCGTACCGACAGCAAATGATTTAGCACCGGCAGTGTGAAGGTATCTCCCTTGTACAGTCAAACCGATCTGCTTCTCCTTTATTTTAACAATTTGATTTGACCGTTTATTCTTTTCTTGTTCACAATCAGAGATGTTTTAAGTGAGAGTTTCAGAACTTGTCTGAGTTTATTATGTCTAAGCAATTACTGCAAATTACTCCTCTATAATGATATACTGTATTCAAACAGCAATCAATTTAGTTAAATTAACATGCTTGCATAAAGCGTAGTGCAAATATAAATACCCCATTTATTTACCATAGGCTGTTAAACAGAAATGGTAGAACGTGATGACGTCAGTAATATGAAATTAGTGTATGACGTAATCTAGCGTCTTTTAGCGCCTTTTCGTTGAAAATAGATGGCAACAGTGCTTGCCTCCTTTCATTCAAAAGAAGTTGTTTGAATTTGTACAAATTAGCCACTTCTGACAATTTGTAAAGTTCTATTTCTTCTCGAGATCAGGCTGGTATTTTTAGCTATGCATTCAAAAACAGAACTGCTAGTTCAGTGTTCACACTGTGATCATCACATGATCTGAGAGATTTGATATCCTAAATATCTGGATCTGTTGGCGAGTTGAAATCAGGATGTGTGAATTGAGTTCTGACTGAAAAACACGTTGAGCAAGAGACAGGACTTTGGGGATGAGTACAATCTCAGAATAAAGAATCTTTGCAATAACATTGAACAGAACGAAAGAAGAAACCTTTGCTTGACCCGTCGCAGCAGCTGCACATAGCAAAATTATTTATTGACCTCCAGCTTTTTTCCCCTTTCTCTTTTCAAAACAACCCCTGTTCCCTGCATCTGCCCAACCATTTCCTCCTCCATATTTTTTTCTTTTTCACCTTTATGCTGCAAAATCAGTGCACAGACCATTTAAATGGAAAAGGATAAACTCATTGTGCAAGGTACCATCTCCAGTCTTGTGCATGGTCTTGTGTTCTTTCCTTATCACTTCTTGCATGCATTTGCGAGAGACAGAGCTGCTGGCGATTGTTTGTGTAGCAAAAAATAAATATAAAATCTAATTTTTGTGCCTAAAATGACTGATTGTGATAAAATAATTGATTTTGCGGCAAGTTTTTGCAAATTTTAAGGCATTTCTTTTATTGTTTACCTGTGAAAACAACATACTTAAACTTCACAAATACTCTACTGCAATGGTTCCAAACTCAATTCCTGGAGGACCAATCTCTGGAGATTTTAGCTCCAACCACCCCCAACTCACACCTGCTTAATAGTCCATAGTAGTCTTAAAACATCTACAGGGTGTCTGCAGTGTCTTACAAAGTATTAAAAGTTGAAAAATCAATTATGAGTAAATTAATGCCCTTAAATTTTAGGTCTTAAATTTTGTTCAAGCGTTGTCCAAAGTGTTTGACTCCAAAAAAGCATAAATATATAAATTTTCCTCCTAATATTAACAATGTTGTGCTAGATTCATGCTATGGGTTGGGGCTGGGGTGCGTCCGGCCAAGCTCCTCTGTCCGGGTGATGTCACGTAATTTGCGACAAACACGGTAAGGTGATGTGACGCTCTCCACATGTAGCGAAACTATAGAGCGAAACACACAGCAAAATGAGAAAATGTAAATTTGCATACTCCTGCTTGGAGAAAGACAAGTTTAAACAGTGGCTGAAGCCTGTCGCTGAAAACAACCACGTGATTTATTCTTTCAAGCTTTTTTTTCTGAGCTTAACTGAGTTCTGTTGCATGGTTATGCTCCATTGATTTAACTACAACTGTTTATTAACAACTGTTTATTAAGTTAAAGGTTTGATATACTGATTAGAACCTGAAGTGGCGATGAGGTCTTAAAATATTCTGAGAAGCTCTTTAAAAAGTCTTAAAAAGGCATTGAAATTACCTTTAGGATTCCTGCATATACCCTGACTTTGATTAGTTGGATCAGATTTGTTTAATTAGGGTTGGAGCGGAGCTGTGCAGAGCTGCGGCCCTCCAGGAATCGAGATTGCGCCCGATGCATGCTGTACTGTTTTTGAATGGCAAACTGTAAACACCGCTCTGTGGCATAGGGGGAATTCAAACAGTGCCCCGACTGCCCAAAATATCCAAGAAAATTGCGGCAAATAATAATAATTAATAATTCCTTACATTTATATAGCGCTTTTCTAGACACTCAAAGAGCTTAACATTTTTTGGGGGAATCTTCTCAACCACCACCAGTGTGCAGCATCCACCTGGATGACGCGACGGCAGCCACATTGCGCCAGACCGCACACCACACACCAGCTGATTGGTGGAGAGGAGACAGAGTAATTAAGCCAATTATGATATGGGGATGGTTACGAGGCCAGTGGGCAGATTTGGCCAGGATGCCGGGGTTAAACCCCTACTCTTTTTCGAAGGACATCCTGGGATTTTTAACGACCACAGAGAGTTGGGACCTCGGTTTAACGACTTATCCGAAAGACGGCGCTTACTGAGCAGTATAGAGTCCCCGTCACTACACTGGGGCATTAGGACTCACACAGATCACAGGTTGGGCGCCCCCTGCTGGTTTCTCTAACACCACTTCCGGCAGCAACCTAGCTTTCCCATGTGGTCTTCCATCCAGGTACTGACCAGGCGCAGCCCTGCTTGGCTTCAGTGGGTGACCATGTGAGAGTTGCAGAGAGCTAGCTGCCGGCAAATAAAAAAAAATAGCAGGCTGTGCAAATATTTGCTTGATTTATTTGCTTGCACACAATCCTGAATGGGTCTGATTAGACTTGTCGTAGCATCTATACAGTATTACTGCTTTACAGAAATTTGAAATGTTTCTTTCATGCTGATTTGTAAGTCACTTTGGATAAAAGCATCTGCTCAATGAATAAATGTAAGTAGTTCTGTAGCCCTAAAATAGTTCCCATATACATGTCTATACAAGTACACAAGAAAACAGTCTTATTCATTGTTACGATCCTTGATGGAAATATGTCTAGGGAATTTAAAGGAGTAACAAGAGATGACCAAAGTATAAAACTGGTGATGAAGAGGGCAAGAGAAAAGACAAAACAACGAATTAGCACCGCAAAAGATTTATTGCTCCCACAGTATTTACAATATTTACAAACAAGAGTATAAAGTTGAAAAGAACCAAGACAATCGGGAGAGGGAACTGAAAGTTGCGCTATTAAATCAAAGAAATAAATATAACAAAATATTCCCTTAATCTCCTCCCCAATCCTCTAAATAAGAAAATAATATGAAAAAGAAAAGTCTTCAGCGCAAAAGCGCCCTGAACTTACACTAACTAAAAAATAAAAATACAAATTAGCGCACTTCGCTAACTAGTGTGTCTATACATCAATAATCCTGCGTGCAAAGTATGTATGTCACGTGACTTATTAGTTTTTAGATGGGAAACCATTTAAACCCAGTTTACACTGTCAGGTCTTGATGCCCAATTTCGATTTGTTGCCTATATCTGATTTTTTTGCCTGTCCGTTTACACGTTCCTTTAATTGTGACTCATATCTTATTAATGTGTTTACACTTGCTATACAATTTACGACGTTGCGCATGCGTAAAGGTGGGTTCTAGCATCTGCGCTACACTGGCCACGATGGAAGAAACTGTCTTGCTTTTCGCTCTGCGAAATATGCGAAGTTCGCCCAACTTTAAAATAATTTTGAGGCAGAGGGTAAGCGCCATCATCGCAGCTTGCGCCTATGGTTTATATATGGTGTTCTCCAGCATTCAGAGGAATTTGTGGGTACGGGAGAGATCTCAGGTCAGGTGGGAGCAAATTGTGGCGACTGACTACTTTCCTTCTCCAGGTTTCCTCTTGTTTTTCCACACACGCTCTTTCTTCTACGTCATTAAACTGCAGAGAAGTTCCACATTGTCGCAAGTTTAATGACGTACAAAACGGAATGCCTCAATAAATCCGATCTGCCTGTTTACATGATAGTCGGATAGTCACATATCCGATTTATATCTGATTTATTTCCACATATGAAGGAGGCCTGAAACCGATCTCTGAATATCTGAATGCATGCTTTTTTTCCGTGTTTACACAGTCATAGAACAGATCCGATCTGTGTCACATATGAGCAAAAAATCGGAATTGGTTCACATTTAACTGGCAGTGTAAACGAGGCCTTAAGCCGAATTTCCACTGCACACGACAAACGACTGATCGGAAGTCATTAATTTCCAATGAAGAGTAGTCAGGGAGCTGCGTGGAGTTCTGATCATCTCCGTTTGTGGAAAGTTCCGATCCGATTTGAGCTGTGGATCTGTTAAAATATTTGAACTTCTGCAACTAGACCGTATGCGATCGGCTGACCGGATGCTATGTATTCCAGTGTTGTCCAAGCAGGTCCGTATGCACGAGATGAGAAATACTAGTAAAAAAGTCTATATTAAAAAAACATTTCTATTCATAAATGAGTAATAAACAATAGCATTTTTTAATGTTGTCTCCACATTCCCTCCAAAATATTTAGCAGTCTATGATGAGTTTCTAGTATTCATTTATTCAACCATGGTGAACACACAGAGAGTAAAGGCGTTTGCACTCCTTTATTTAGGACACCGCGAGAACAGCTTCATGGTGCACAACAAAGCTAAAAATTCGGTGCGACTGCCACAAGGGGGCGTATTCCGACAGTCGTGTCCAAATGTCGTGTGCAGTGGAAAGGCGGCTTTCGATTAACCACCTTTGTGGCTTGCTTTTGCTGTCTATATATACACTTCTGCTGAGACCACACTCAGGATACCTTTTAAGCAGACTTTCTTGATTTCTCAAATGTCTAAAGCAGTATTACACCATGTTTACACAGTTTTACAACATGTATACACCATGAGATTAGACTACACTTTAGGTTCGGGCCTGTGTTGTGAGTCATGGGTTCCATGATAACTGGAATGGAATATTTTGGACTTTTTCTCTTTTTTTTTTTTTTTCGCTTAGACCATCAAAGTCATGTTGGATTTCCTCAGAAACATAAATTCTTTGGTGTTGGCTCATCTGTTGCTGATTTTCATGTTTGATGTATGGATTTAAACCTTGTGTTTAGCCTTTTTTTTAAGGTGGGGCCTGCTTTCATACAGATAACTAATACAAGTAACAAATTAAACACACCAAAAAGTGGATAATTCCTCCAATAATTGTGGTTTGTTACTATAAAAACTTTCCCCAAAAGGTGAGAGCATAGGTTATAGGAACTTGATTATATGAACTAACCACTAGGCAAGGTCCCATTTTTTTTTTCTCTGACCATTTTCCTGGTTGCCAGCCAACAACATCAAGGAACATTTGAACAAAATCAACAATTGGAGGTTGGGAAACACCCAATTGTTCTTGAACTGTTCAAGAACATGCTGTTCTTGTTGTGCAACAAGAGTTTTGTGATATGAAACTCATATTTCTACATGTCACAGAGGCTGAGAACAATCCCAACACCACAGATAAAGAAGCAATCTTTCTGATTATGTCTTATGATGTTTGAAATCATTTTGTATGAGACCCAGTCTGCATACAATAAGTTCCTATTGGGCTGGTTTACACAGAAGTTGGAACTCATTTTGTTCCACAAAAGAAGTTCTTATAATTGATCCCATTTCCTATTGCAAATGCAAAAAACAAAACTGTACTTCCATAAGGGGTCAGTTGGCATTTCTGTGTTGAGTTTCCATGTTCTCCCTGTATTCGTATGGGTTTCCTCCGGTGTCCCCCCACCATCCAAAGACATGCGCTGTAAGTATTGTCTGTAGTGTATGCATGTATGTCCTGGTCCTCCAGGTTGGGGGTTGAGCATTGGGCTAACGACCCACCTCATAAAATAATGGTGTTTGTTACGAAATGATGATGTTATGAAACATGGTGTGGCTAAATATCAACTTCGATATAAAAATGGCCCTGGGAGTAAGCCACAAAACAAGTGTACATCCATCAGTGTTTCTAGAAACAGCGAATACCATCCTCCAGTGCGAAAACCACTATTGTGTACCTTGTTGAAACAGATCGAACACCTTTTTCTTTAGACCTGCTGGACTTTTATTCACTTGTCATGTGTTAAAGAATGTTATTGGTGAGTAGTACATTATTCAGCATGTATCCGTCCGTGTTCCAAGAGGGTTTGGAGCTTAAATGAGGGTTCAGTAACTTATGTTTTTGAGTGAACTATGCTTTTAAGTCTTCAAATTGTTGAATAGATGGTCTGCAAGCTGCCAGATGAACTGATAATCAGTATGGGAAGACTGTTCTGATAGTGCAAGACCTCAGGTAAGCCTTTTTCATATCATGCATTTTTATTTTTTTTTTCCATGGAAGATTTTATGGACATTTATATAAATAATTTGAAATAAAGATGTCTTCTTATCCAACTTGTGGTCTTGTTTTCAATCAAACTGGCTTCCAAATGGACTTATCGTAATGTATATTGTAAATATATATGCAGTCTGCCTGAATAAGAGCTTGAATTTACAGTAGCAGATGAAGAACTCACTTTTATAGCACCATTTTTCCATATATATTACATACAATATGACAAAAAATATTGTCATTTCTCCCTAAATGGAGTCTAAATATTGACATTCAGTAGCCATCGACTGAATCATAATGTAACTCATCAGTCATAAATGATAATTAATAAACAATGAACATTTTATTTGCTTTACAGTAAATAAAAAATAAACATTTATAACACACATTTCACAGCAGAAGCATTCAGATTTTCTGGTTTAATCAACAGATGGTAAAACATGAAACAGGAAATGTGTTTTTACAGTATATAAATGCACATGTTGACATTTTATTTCAGTTACTTGTACCTGCGTTATTACAAATGACATATTTAGTTTATTTGGTCCCCTAATGAAAGCTACTCAAAATGTTTGGAATGTACACTGAATCATTGCAAGAAAAAAATTATAGAAGTTTAACAAATGAATGAAGATTTAATGGAACAATGATCTATCGTAGCTTTCAGGCACATAGGTTTAGAGTGTGACTGTGTCCTTTAATGGTTCAGTCTGAGGGAAGAGCCTGTTGGACGGCCTGCGGCACTCTGCTTAAATAGTACTCATGATTTCTCAATGTTGCCAGAACACCAGCAGAATTCATGTGCTTCACATTGGCATCATATTTGTATGCATTCCCATGCATGTCTGTCAGTTTACCTGTATATGACAAAGAACACTTAAAAACTGATATATTTAACTTAACGTGTATTTTCAAGTGGAGAGATGCAAAAAAAAAAAAAATAAATGAATAAATTACCTCCAACCGCGTGCAGAATAGCCTCAGGTGCACATGTGTCCCACTTTTTACATCCTAGACTGGCAAACACATAAGCAGAAGCCGTTCCCTCCACCAGCTGAATGATCTAATGAATGAAGATCTGATTAGTTACATTTCTATGGCGATATTCCTTTTCATAAAACAGAAGGGGAAAACAATCCAGTTGACTTATTACTTCAAACAAGATTTGGAATTGTGTGTCCACTGAACACTTGAGCCATGGGGGAAGGTTCGTGACTGGCAGTGAAGCAACACAAGTGACAACATATGAAACATAACGGTAGCTATGTTTACATCCAAATAGGGCTGGGCGATATGGCAAAAAAAAAATCTCGATTTTTTTTTCACGATTCACGATTCCGATTTTTTATTTATTTTTTTATTAATTTTTTTTTTTACTGTGTAACTACCTTACCAGCTTACCTTGTTCATTTAAATTTAAATAAATGCCGAAACTAGTTTTTTTGATGCTCACTTGTAAAAGAAAAGCAACCATGTGACTAAACGCGGTTATGGCACTCTCTCATATAGGGATGCTAAACATAGCTACAATAGAAGTCACAGCACCCGTATTTATGTAGAGGTCATATGTTGTGCAGCTTTGGGCAAATTTTATTTGGAGAGAAAATGACCAAAATGTAACGTGAAGATTGAAAAGGATTGGAGGGGAAATAAATATTTCAAATCTCTGTACATAACAGAAAAATAAACAATGATAATGCAACAATAGTTTATCTGTATTAGTGGCATGGCAGAAATATATATTTAGACAGGCCTTGTCAAAGTGAGTGGGCACTTTCACTAATAAAAAATATAGCACTTAAATTATTTCATAACAATCAATAAAATAACAGCGGTTTTATATCAAAAGTTGGTAATGATATAAAATATACTACATTTTGATGGTAAAATATAACCATTTAAACGATTTCAGTATTCAAACATTAAATAACGAATGCATCAAGTTAAATATAAAAAAACGAATGAAACAACACGTAAAAAGCATTTGCAAATAAAGCACTGTTTCCATTTAATGAGTCAAAGAGAACAAAATTCTTCCCGATGAACTGGCGCCAAATATCAAAAATAATAATAGAGTTTTCTATGTTAGGAGAAGCCACTGTGGGCCTTTTTTCTGATATAATAAATTAATTACACCTTAAAAGACAAAGCACAATGAATACATGGTGGCTTATGGAGGCGTGAGATGCTCTTTGGGAAAGCAGATGCTCAAGACAGTGCTGGAGGTGATAATAATAATAATACTGAACCACTGTGACGACATTGCTGAGGTATTTTAGAATAACCAAAACAACATTTCCCCAGTAAGCGCGCTTCGTTTGGCATATGTGAATCCAGCAATCGCGCTTAGATCCGCGCCAAAACAATCGGTCCGAGATCGCCTGAATGAGGTGGTCTCGGCTCGATTGAAACGAACTCTGGAGCGGATCAATTGTAGTGAGAAAGCAAAACGAACCAGGCTATATCACAGTGTATTATGGATATGTAATAGGCATACGTCTATATGAAGAGAGAATTATGAGTAGGGCAGGATGTCATTCCTACCGGTAAATGTGCGTTTCATGTCAAATACGAAAGTGAAAGCATGCTGAACTAATAACGAGAGCTGTTTATAGATGAATTACCGGTCTGTAAACGTTCATGATGTGTGCAGCGAGGTTGCAAAAAAAAAAACCCGGGAGCGCTAGCATTTACAGCGAGGGAATGACAACCGGTGCGTTAGAGTTTGTGTTGCATTAGAAATAAGTTATATTGATTACATATTATATATACAGTATTATTTACATAATGCTTTCAGTGTATTATAACAGCTTGTCACCCTGTGAGAAGCACAGTTATTAGGCAAAATTAACGTTAAAGTGAGTGGCGTTCATCTGACAGGTCCATTTGGGATAGCACCCTCCAATAAATAGCCTAATGGATAAGACGAAATGGCCAAGCATCCAGCCTGAAATATAGCTACAATCATCTCGTTGAAATTCCAAGTGATTTTACAAGAGAGAAGTTAAAGGCCTGCAAGACTTTGAATGCCTACAATTTTGTTTTGTGTGGTCATGTGCAAGAAATAATGTTCTATGATTACCAGATTCAAAACTTTGTAGCGCTAAAAAACGAGGTTCTGCCTAGCCAAAGACAAGGAAAGAAGACGGAGCTATACAAGGCCTGGGTAATCATCAACAACCAAAACAACTGCATTCTGAATGCGAACTGCACCTGTATGGCAGGGTATGTGAACTTACATTTTTACATTTAATTCTAAGCATTCAGTGTCCGCAGTTTAATTCACCATATTTAACTGTTTTTGCTGAAATCATTGCTGCAATCAAAAACGAGTAATGTGTATGATTCAGCATAGCGGGAACTTACCTGATATGAAATGAGAACTGCAGAGTCGAGCATTTTTAATTAGGTCCTCACTCCATTCAGCTCCCTTTTAGCCAAAGAAGTCTGCGGTTGGCATTAAAAGCAGTGTAGTGTACGGTAAAAGTTACGTTTTTTTTATTACTGCTAAACTAAGAGAACAAAATGGTCACTTCCCGATGAACTGGCGCCAAATATCAAAAATAATAATAGAGTTTTTTATGTTAGGAGAAGACACTGTGGGCCTTTTTTCTGATAAAATAAATTAATTACACCTTAAAAGACAAAGCACAATGAATACATGGTGGCTTATGGAGGCGTGAGGTGTGGCATTAAAAGCAGTGTAGTGTACGGTAAAAGTTACGTTTTTCTGATTTTGGATTTTCGAATTTGGCATCCTGCACAACACGACATGTTTGCTATTGTAACCAGTCTTTTTTTTGCAACCGGGAACCCGTGTGACGTAGGTTGGTAATTCCTCTATACGTTAACTCTGTGAAACTCTGACTAATGGGAGGAGAGTTTACTCACACGTCACTTGTTTTAGCTATTTTGGTTTGTTTAGAAACGTTGCCGTGTGAAAGCGAACCACACCAAGAACAAAAATAAACATTGTAACAGTTTGAATCCCTGTTACGGAACAAACCAATCAATCTACAGATGTGAAAGCACCCTTAATCTATACTACTCAACGGTTTCCACTTTGTCATTGAAAATAAGGGCTAACTTTTTCGAAGCCTATAGCTTATAACAACTTGACAATTATGTTGCACTAGTAACAATAAATGTGTGTGCTCTGATCCACTTATCTAAAGAATGAACAGCGCAATATCGTAAAGACAGTAATATTAACAATGGAAAATGATTCATCAAACTAGTACCAAAGGTTATTATCCCACCTTATTCCCAGCTCCTCCCACTCTGATGACATCATGAGGCTCCATTGCTTGAACTGTGTCGATCACAAGTTTATTGCTATGTGACCGTGTGGTTGTGATGATTCTTTTACCATCTGGGACTTCCTGGAGTTGAAACCCGAATGCACCCAAACCCAACACTCCCCATAACGTCCGGCCTAGAGTAGCACCAGCCCCAACCTGATTGAACAGAGAGACAGAAGTTACGTAATCCAAACCTCTATAAAATAGAGGGTAGCAGCATGTATGACCAAACAATCTGTTGGACCTGGTAGTTGTAGAAAGGTTGATTGATGACTCCAGCAATGGCTGTTCCTGCATGAGCAATACCTATGAGCACTGTCACATGATCCAAAAGCCCTGCAAGCAGACAGCATTATGCGTGTATTTATTTGCTCACAACATTACAATATTTAAACCTGTCTATGATATTATATTTAAGTCACGCCCCTTTATTTTATCATTGTATAGGCAACATGGAGATTAAGATCTTTAAGGGTGCTTTCACATCTGTGGTTCGGTTCATTTGGTCCAGACCAAGGGCAACAAATGATACACTGTAGCATTTTTCTGCCGTTTTTGGGTCCTTTTCACACCACACTGATTGCTTTGGTCCAAACCAGTTGAAAAGAACCAAAATACAGTCATGTGACAAAATCCACATCACTCATTGGCCAGATGTTATTGAACGTATTTTCTAAACTGCTTTTCGATTGGTCAGAATTATTGTGTGGGGAAAATGCCAATGGAACTTTCACAAGTAAACAAACCGGCAGACACAAAATGTCAATTTTTACTATGGAGGGACGACTGCGCTGGCTGATTGTATCCCTGGTCATACTATACTATATAGTTTGTATACATCACTTTAGACCAGGGATCACCAAACCTGTTCCTGGAGGTCCGGTGTCCTGCGGATTTTAGCTCCAACCCTAATCAAAAACACCTGAACAAGCTAATCAAGGTCTTACTAGGTATACTTGAAACACCCAGGCATGTGTGTTAAGGCAAGTTGGAGCTAAACCCTGCAGGGCACCGGACCCCCAGGAGTAAGATTGGTGACCCCTGCTTTAGACAAACTATAGATTTAGAGAATGAAGAGCGGCCGCGGCTGGAAAACTGTTTTAATGCATTGCAAACGGTAAAGGCGATTACAAGTCACTTCAGGATGAGGCGTGAATTAATTTAGCTAAACTGCGATATGGCCATCTTCTGAAAATATTACTAACGATCCATCAGTTAATGCTTTTTTCCTCTCTCTCTCTCTGTTTTAAATTATTATTAAAGCACTGTCAACAAATACTTTCCCTCCACATCCCTTTATGCACAGCACAATGGACTACGGCAGCTGGATTAGTACAAAAAGGCATAGTACTTTTAGTGGTTGGGTCTGTTCTAGTTCGGATCATCTTCTCACCATAAACTAACCGCTCCAGGGTTTGTTTGAAAGCGTACCGAGACCACCTCTTCAAGGAGGTCTTGGTATGCTTTTTTGGTCCTCTTTTGGTGTGCAATCGAGTGCAATTGCTACATTCACACCTGGCCAAACAAACCGCACCAAAAGGGAAAACGAACTCTAGTGCGATCCATCTAAACTAAGGGCTTACTCACACTATGCTATCCGAACCGTGCCCAGGCCCGTTTCCCAGATCGTTTGAGAAGTGTGAGTGCTCTGAATCGGGCAAGGTTCACTTGGGCTCAGGTGCGGTACCCTTGCAGTATGAGTGCAAGCGTGACTGAGCCTGAAACTGAAAGCGAGACGTGACTTTTAAGGGACTGTTTGATATGGATTAATTTATCATTCGTAGTGTTCAATGAACGCAAACTGTCGTAGTTTATTAAAGACGCAAACCCCTCACTGTACGACAGCTGCACCTTCAGCATACCTCCTAATTCCTGCAGCACGAGGACTTTATGAGTGTCTAAAGTGGCTGATCTGTTCTGCGAAATATTTGACTGCGTGTCACCGCATCTCAAACGACTTAAACGACATAACTAAAGAAATCTCCACTGTGCTGAGCGAAAGCGCTTACTGAACAGCGCATCGTCGATGACGTAAGCGTGCCCAGGCCCGAATGTAATGTGAGTGTGGGCCATAAGGGGGATAAGCGTGCTTTGGCCCAGCAACTGTAGATAGTGTATGTTCTAAATAAGGCAGGTGTGAAACCCCCCCTAAGACCCTGATGTACTTGAAGTAAATCAGTGAACTGAGATGATGTTATTTTGGCCCTGTTTACACCTCATTTAACAGATCATAGCAAAAGTAAGTGAAGGAGTCACTGTCCCATTTACACTCTAAACCAATTTTACTGACTAAAATGCTAAATTATATGACTATTATATGAAAATATAATATGAATATAAAAAATGGTTGAATGTTGGTTCCAAGCACAACATTAAATTACTCTCATCTTAAATGTCTTTTATTCACATTTTCAACATGTCATCTTTCATCAGAAATGTTTTATTTTAATTTAATGTTCTGGATTGTTCACTCAGGAAGCTTTAATCTCCAAACAATTTGAGTTCTTCACTGTTTAAGCAAAAAGTAGAAGTATATAAAAAATTTATATATATATATATGTGTGTGTGTGTGTGTGTGTGTGTGTATATATATATATATAGTTGAAGTCAGAATTATTAGCCCCCTTTTAATTTTTTTTTTCTTTTTTTTAATATTTCCCAAATGATGTTTAACAGAGCAGGGATATTTTCACAGTATGTCTGATAATGTTTTTTCTTCTGGAGAAAGTCTTATTTGTTTTATTTCGGCTACAATAGAAGCAGTTTTTAATTTATTAAAAGCCATTTTAAGGACGAAATTATTAGCCCCTTTAAGCTAATTTTTTTTTGATAGTCTACAGAACAAACCATCGTTATACAATAACTTGCCTAATTACCCAAACCTGCCTAGTTAACCTAATTAACCTAGTGAAGCCTTTAAATGTCACTTTAAGCTGTATAGAAGTGTCTTGAAAAATATCTAGACAAATATTATTTACTGTCATCATGGCAAAGATAAAATAAATCAGTTATTAGAAATGAGTTATTAAAACTATTATGTTTAGAAATGTGTTGAAAAAAATCTTCTCTCTGTTAAACAGAAATTGGGGTAAAAACTAACAACTAAAATGAAAGAAAAAGACATATTTAGCATTTTATTATTATTATTTAATTTCCCAGTGATGGGTTGCGGCTGGAAAGGCATCCGCTGCGTAAAAACATGCTGGATAAGTTGTCGGTTCATTTCGCTGTGGCGACCCCAGATTAATAAAGGGACTAAGCCGAAAAGAAAATGAATGAATTAATGAATTATTATTTAATCAAAATACACCTCCCAACCAAAAAATGTCCCTTGTTTGATTTAAGCAAATACTTAAATTAGTTCATCCAAAATTCTGTTATTAATTACTCATCCTCAAGTCAATATAAAAATCTGAGAGCTTCGTTCATTTTTTAGAACACATATGAAGATATTGTAGATGAAATCCAAGAGCTCTCTGACCCTCCATAAACTTCAAGGGTTCAGAGCAGGGCTTTACATTAACACCCCGCCAACCCGCCAAATGCGGGTAGATTTCAGTGGTGACAGACACTCCCACTAGCCACTTTGGCTGGTTGAAAATAATTTTCCCGGATAATAAATCATAAAAGCAGGGTTCGACAATAAGGATGGTCCAATATGCATGCAAAGGTGATCTTAGAATTGAGAAGCAACACGACTGACAAAAAATAATTGCATTTGCGTGAGCAATAAAAAAGCAGATGAATACCGAATGAAAGGATGATCACTCGCGCTAAAAGCTGAGGTGATGCGGGCGACTGTTTAAAATGCGTGCGCGCTCGTTTCCTTGCGTGAAGCAACTGTGTCTAGAAACACAGCTGATGTGATCGGTTCTCTTTCAAATACACTAGACAAACCGTGATGAACATGCACCCACAGTCTTGCTGCTTTCTAGAGCTCCAGATTTGTATTTTTGTAAGCAGCACCAGTTGCTTTCACTTCAACCATTATTTGAACAGATTATTAATGGGTCTAACGTTAACTGTGTGCGTTATAATCCTTTCGTTATCACACAATATGTTTTTTACCTGCTTTCTTTTGCGTAATGTGGTTTAATTATCATTTTTTACAATAACATTGCTTTAATGGGAGATTACTCCCCATTTATGTGTAGTTTACTGGTGATCTGGGACCTTTAGCCAGGACAGATTACTGTGCATATGTTTTGTTAAATAAAGAGTATAGTAAACAGCTATATTTTGCTTGTTTTGACACATTTAAAATTTGTGGCTAAGAAATAATGAATTGTTTATGTTTGGTGTGGTCAGAGATAAATTTGGTGAATCCTTCATTTTGAGGTCTGAAAATTATGTGAAATAAAAACTAATTGTAATACTATGAAACCATGACCCATTTGCTCATGAACATTTAGCAAGCTCATACACGACACCCAAAAAGTGAAATGAATGAGGCATGTGGAGATAACGCAAAATCTAAATCAAGTAATTTTAGCACGTCAAAGTCATATTCATGTGTATAAAATATATTTTCCCAACAATAAAATTGTGGCTAGTGAAAATGGCGAGTGGCTAGTAATGTTGGAAAACTACTAGCCACCGTGGCTGGTGATCAAAAAAGTTAATGTCAAGCCCTGGTTCAGAGACATTCATAGTTGCAGAAAAGCAACCAAAAACCTTCTCAAAACATTCCACGTGTTTTTCAGTGAGTAAATTGTAATTATTTGAAGCTGATACGCTCTTTATTCAAAATCTAAGCTCCATTCAAAACTTGAAAACATAAGATTAAAATTCAAGCATTTTCAAAAATTTCCAGCTCCTGTACGAACCCTAAATACATCGATTTTTGGGCTATACTTAGCAACAAAGAGTACAAATAAATAAATACAAAACTCTACTATTGCTTAAGATATATTTCACCAAACAATTAAAATTCTGTCATCATTTACTCATCCTCCTCTTGTTCCAAACCTATTTGAGTTTCCTTCTTCTGTTGAACACGAAGGAAGATAAGCTGAAGAATGTCAATAAATAAAAACAGCCACTGACCTCCACTGACTTTTTTGTTGCAGCATTCTTCAGAAGTTTAAAGTTCAGAAGTTCAGAAGTTTAAAACCACCTCAATGTACGTAAATAGTGAGCAAATTGTCATTTTCAGAGTGAAATATGCCTTTAATTTTAAGATGACATCTCATGCCCCCCCCCCAAAAAAAGCATTAATTCTCCGTACGGTTAGGTGTTCTGTGGGGCTGCACTGGCTTCTGTATGTAAACTGGACTGTACAAATCCCTTGCAGCTACAAGAGAGACAGGAGAGCAAAGACAGAGAGAGAAATGTGGGAAGAAAGAGAGAGAGAGAGCAGATAGCGATGAGACATCACCGGAAGTGTTGGACAAAAAGAGGTTAAATAGAGGTGGGTTTAGAAAAAAAGAAGAATGAAGGACTTTTTCAGTTCTGACTAATAGTGAACTGCAGAGGGAAGGGATGAAAATCAAAGCCATTAAGAAGTACTGACTAGCATGTACATAAATCAAAATTAAGTCAAAATTATTAGCCCTCCTGTGAAACAAGAAGTCTTTTAATAGGATTTCTCAAGTGCCGTTCTTTAACGGAGGGATTTCTTTCCAACATATTTCAAACATAACAGTTCAATAACTCATTTCTTTTGACTTTGCCATGATCAGTGGCGGTTCTAGTTTAAAGTGCACCCTGGGCGAAACCACCCAAAACATCCCCCTTCCCCCATCCCTCAAGAAATACAGACAGTATGTGGTTGACTTTATATATATTTAAATATATACATTTAAAAGAATTATTATAAATACATTTAAATATATTTTTTTATTTTCAATAAATATAACAATTTGTTTATTATTATTATTATACAATTATTATTCTAAAAAAAAATGACATAAATCAATCTTAAATGTAGCTGAAAACAATGTAAAGCCACAACTGGAGTAATATTCTAGGACTTTTGGATGAATATTAATTATGACAGTTCAAAAAAATACACAAAATATATGTTTTATAGAATTATCTGTTGTCTTAGACCCGACTCATGGCCGAGAATTAATATTATGATGTCTTAATTACCTCCCTGACTGATTATTCCTCCTTTCTGCTTCATAGCCATGCTTAGTCAAAGTATCATCATCATATTATATAAACTTTAATTGTCGACTTGCATGTCGACGCAATATAGAAATATAGAAAGATCTTTAAGCGCTCACCTTCTGTATATTCTTTAGTTCCATCAAGAGGGTCGACCCACACGACTAGCTGACAAATACAGATAAAAATCATTTGAATACCAAACGGAGTTGGATAAACGTTCATATTAGACCATCTCTCAGAATAAAATCTAAATTAAAAAACAAACATTCTCTTTCTGCCTTACCTCTTCCTCTTTCAGCCTTGCATACTGATCTGGACAGGACTTTTCTAGGATTAAGCTGTTCTGGCCGTTCTCTATCAGGTCATCTTCAACAGTCTCAGCTGGTAATTCCTGCATGAATTATTTTTATTATTATCACTTATTATTATTATTTATTTCCCAGAGATGGGTTGCAGCTGGAAGGGCATCCGCTGCTTAAAACATATGCTGGCGACCCCAGATTAATAAAGAGACTAAGCCGAAAATAAAATTAATGAATGAATTATTATTATTTAATCAAAAAACACCTCCCAACCAAAAAATGTCACTTTTTTATTTAAATAAGCAAATGCTTAAATTAGTTCACCCAAAATTCTGTTATTAATTACTCATCCTCGAGTCAATACAAAACTCTGAGAGCTTCGTTCATTTTCAGGACACATATGAAGATATTGTAGATGAAATCCAAGAGCTCTCTGGAGCTCCATATACTGCAAGGGTTCAGAGACATTCATAGTTGCAGAAAAGCAACCAAAAACATTGTCAAAACATTCCACGTGTCTTCAGTGGCTAAACTGTAATCATCTGAAGCTGATACGCGTTCTTGGGGACTTCAAATGATTACAGTCAAACCAAGTCACATGGAATGATTTGACAAAAAAAAATGGTTCCTTTTCTGGAGGTGGATGAGGAGATTCTCCACAAAAATGTGTAAAGCGCTTTGAGTGTCCAGAAAACGCTATATAAATGTAAGGAATTCTTATTATTATTTTCTGCACTTTGAACATCTCGGGACCACTGAAGGATGAGCGTGCTCTCTAAAATATCTTCATTTGTGTGTTGAAGACTGGAACAACATGAGGTCTTGACCAGGCCAGAACTAGTACTTATAACAAAATCACCTCCACATCAACCAACTCTAGCACATATCAAGATGTACATTGGTGTTCATGACAACTGGTAGTCAATTCATGTGTAAAAAGTTTGAGCCAGATAATGTGACCTTTAATGTGACCATGGGATACGTATTCTAAAGTATTGCTAAGGTGAAAAGCTACGCAGTGTAACAGTTAAGGTTAAAAGAATTTTTGCCAAATGCATAACCAGCCAGCATTTTAATCTCTGTATTTTAAAATAAATAAATAAATAAATAAATCAGAGATTTTTAGATATTTGTTTACATCATTACAAAATACACTGTAAAAAAATCTTGCTGCCTACATTTTTTTAAGTTGAATCAAATTAACTTTTCTAGTCATCTCAACTCACATCAGTCAAACTAACTAAAAATAAGCTTTGTATAACTAAAATACAAACATTTGTGGTTATGACTTTTTGTCGTCTCATTTTTTACCGTGTAGGCTGAGAAACTTACACACCTCTTCACCAATAATAGTGAGTTTAGGGAAGCTTTTGGACAATGACGCACAAATACTCTTCTGAACAAGCCTGTCGGCCAGTGTCTGTAGGTCATTGGCTCCTGTCTGTGACAAATAAAAGCATATGTAAGAACACATATACAACATCTCAAGTAGGATATGTTTGTAGGATTAGATATGCCTCAATGCGCCGATCTTCTTTTCAACTCATCATTGAGTATATTTATTTACTTACATAAATGTGTGTAAATATGTCTGTATTCAGTTTTTATATTAATTTCAGTAATAGTATGTATACACTTACAATACAGTTTGTAAAGTAATATTTTAGTAGATATATTATGAACCCTGATGAATAAGGGACTAAGGCGAAGGAATATATTTTGACAGACTTGCTTTGTTTACCAAACAAATGAATCTAATTAGATTTGCAGTGTAAACCTTACATAAAAGTGTATTATTTTTTTATTCATATTTTATGTTTTTAGTTACTATACTTGCAAATCATTCCACAAAAATCCACAGATTTTTTTTTTACCAACTTCTGCACAGAAATAGCAAAAAAAAATAAAATAAAAAAAAATAAAAATAAATATATATATATATATATATATATATATATATATATATATATATATATATATATATATATATATATATATATATATATACATACATACACACACAGTTAAGTCAGAATTATTAGCCCCCCCCCCCCCCTTTGATTTTTTTTTTAAATATTTCCCAAATGATGTTTAACAGAGCAAGGAAATTTTCACAGTATGTCTGATAATGTTTTTTCTTCTGGAGAAAGTGTTATTTGTTTTATTTCGGCTAGAATAAAAGCAGTTTTTTATTTTTTTTAAAACAATTTTAAGGTCAAAATTATTAGCCCCTATAAGCTAATTTGATTTTTTATAGTCTACAGAACAAACCATCATTATACAATAACTAGCCTAATTACCCTAACCTGCCTAGTTAACCTAGTTAAGCCTTTAAATGTCATTTTAAGCTGCATAGAAGTGCCTGTCTTAAAAAATATCTAGTAAAATATTATTATTTATTTATTTTTTGTTTATAATTATTTTTTCAGGGTTTTCACCTTTATTAGATAGGACAGTAGAGAGTATTGACAGAAAAGCATGGGGAGCAGAGAGAGGGGAAGGATCGGCATAGGACGGCGAGGTGGAATCGAACTCGGGTCGCCGTGAGCACCGGAGTGCATGTGTCGACGCACTAACCACTACACCACTGGCGCCTACGTAAAATATTATTTACTGTCATCATGGCAAAGATAAAATAAATCAGTTATTAGAAATTAGTTATTAAAACTATTATGATTAGAAATGTGCTGAAAAAAAAATCTTCTCTCCGTTAAACAGAAATTGGGGAAAAAATTAAACAAGGGGGCTAATAATTCTGACTTCAACCGTGTGTGTGTGTGTGTATATATATATATATATATATATATATCCACAGATTCTGTTTGACCCTGATTATAGGACCTGTTATTACTTGCCATACCTTTTCAACAATACCGAGCTCTCCACTTTGAAGCACTCTTCGCACAATTGTTCCTGCCTTTTCTGCCACGGCATGGGCCGAAGCCACCAACCGCATCAACACTGCAGGATTGCTCGCCATTACACCACCTGAAGCAGAAACACACCTCACAGCAGTTCAGGAGACACACACCCTGCAAACAACCAGGGGAAAAGTCACAAGGCAACAGGAGTTTTGCAAGTCACCTTTATCTGATCTGATTTATCTGAACTTTAATTTTTTATTTAATAGAGATCAGTTTTTTTTAACCACATTGGATAAAAACATGTCCAAAACTGTAGTTGTTATTATGATTTGAATAACATTTGGGTTGATCTCTCATTTATGATTATGACATTTACACCTTTATGAGATTTACACTAAAATCACCTGTGCTCATATTTAACTCATATAAGAAAAGATTTTAAACTGAATATGAATTGTAAATACATATCTATAGTTCTAAAGTCTAATGGGATTTCACATTGTCCAGACCCTGGACCACAAAGCCACGTGTCTTTTTAAAAAAAATAGCTAAATACACTAATAATGGGTCAAAATTATAGATTTTTTTTATCCTTTATGCCATAAAATAAGTAATTATCATGTTCTATGAAGATATTTTGTAAATTCATTCATTCATTTTCTTGTCGGCTTTGTCCCTTGCGGGGTCGCCACAGCGGAATGAACTGCCAACTTATCCAGCGCGATTTTACACAGCGGATGCCCTTCCAGCCGCAACCCATCTCTGGGAACTTCCACACACACATTCACACTCATACACTATGGACAATTTAGCTTTCCCAATTCACCTGTACTGCATGTCTTTGGACTGTGGGGGAAACCGGAGCACCCGGAGGAAACCCACGCGAACGCAGGGAGAACATGCAAACTCCACACAGAAACGCCAACTGACCCAGCCCAGCTGAGGTTCGAACCTGCGACCCAGCGACGTTCTTGCTGTGAGGCAACAGCACTACCTACTGCGCCACTGCGTTGCCATTTTGTAAATTTTCAACTATAAATACATCAGAACTTGATTTTTCATTACTAAGACTTTCATTTGGGCAACTTTACAAGCCTTTTTTTTTTCCAGTATTTTGATGTTTTTGAACCCTCGGATTCCAGATTTTGACCGTCTAACAAAGCATAAATCTACGGAAAGTTTATTTTACCAGCAATTAAAAAAAAAAAAACACTTATGTCTGGTTTTGTGGTCCACTGTATCGTCAAATGTCAAGAATTTATTGACAATTCTCTAGTTTGTTCAATTTCAGTCCGCTAAGCTAAGCCATTCTCAGACTTGAGCGAAAATCCTATTTTTTTCTGTAAATTTAATGCTAGGTTTGTTCAAAATATTATCTACAAGTTTATACAACAGTTTAAACAATAATTAAGGAATTAGCCTACACAATGATGAATGTTCTACATGTTCAATTGTGTAGCCTAATTTGTTTCTCAGCACTAGTTAGAATCAGTGACATTTCGTCACATAAAACATTGATAAAGTATCAACCTTGACAATACTCATGAACTGTGGTTATGAGTAATATATAAAAAACGGCAGATGAATGTTATCGTTGCTGCACTGGTGGAGATCCTGCTCAACTAAGCACAAAGACACCAACATCTGTTAAATTACCATTCGTGGCCAAATCTCACATAGCCATATTTATCATTTACAAATACTAACAGGGGTACTTTTAAATAACAGTAGTAGCTAAAATCGCTAACAGTTAGTGTAAAGCCATTACTCGTCATTCATTCCTGTATTGATGTCATGTAACACTTCGGCGAAGACAGACATTTAGCAGCATTTATTCTATATACGTGTATTATATCTTACTTTTAGTACACACAGTTCGTGTCCAGCGGGTGGTCCGGGGTTCAAGTTCAGGTTCAACACTGACAATCTTAGTTACAGGACAGATCTGCTGAACAGGAAGGCGTACTCGTCATGCACACACAGCGTCCTGTCATTTCGCCTCTTGTAGCGTCTTAGTGCCCGTTGTGTTACTTTCTTTACAGGATATTGCATAGGGACCCTGAACATGCGTCAATAGCGCCGCCACATTTGTACAGTGCTCCCAGGACAAATGTCATTCAACCGCACTAGTCAAGACAGTGTAAGATGCTGGACTTTAGCGATGTGTGCGGTTGTAGTAACGAGAAAACAAAGTACAAAGGCAGAACATTTCATAGCTAAGATTTCGTTTTTTACGTTTTTGTATGTTATGAACTTTTGTGCTCAACAAATAACGTTATTGATGATAAGGCAAAGGAGCACTAACTCTAAGCTTATGCTAGTTTTGTTGAATAAAAAAAGCAAACAATGTTATAAAATATGACAACAAGATGCTTCGGTGCCAGATTGTCGCCTAAGAAGTGAACGAGTCGTTCATAACGGGGATTCAATCACAAACGAATCGCTCCCTTCGTAGATTGAGAAGTGAAAGTAGGAGAGGGGGTGTGTTTCAGGACACAGATTAGATTAAATTTAACAGGGAGGGAGGATAATACATTTCAATGCACATAAACACACATTCGCTTTGTCAGCAATGCCAATGCGGTCACATCCATCAATGTAGAAAAGTGATGTAAAATTATAATTTTCGTAATTTAAAAAAAAAAAAAATGCATACTGACCACCGGGAAAATTCCCGATCATAGATATATGTGTATATCTCTGGGTTTAGATGGCCACAGTCCTTCACTGCACCTTGGTAACGCATTAATTTCACAGGAGCGTTACCCTGTACTAAAATGGCGGCTCTATTGACACATTTCTTCTAATAGACAACAACAGGGTAGGCGACATCTATTGTATCTATGCTTTCTTTTTAAGGAAATAGCCTAGCTTAGGCAAAATTCTTACAATATTGAGTAAAGAAATTATACAGGTTTGAAGTAACAATGTATATGTAAATTTATCATTTGTCGTATTATGAGAAAGAGAAAAATTTATTCAAACAGCAATTTATATATATATATATATATATATATATATATATATATATATATATATATATATATATATATATATCTACAAACATTTTTTGCTGTTTCTGCAGAGAATTTTGGAAAAAACAAAAAAAACCTGTGGATTTATGCGGAATTATTTTGAGAGTATCACAACTAAAAACTTAATATATGAAATAAAAAATAAAAGCTTTTTAACTTTTATTTAATGTTTACAATGCAAATCCATCTAGAGCCACTTATTTGGTAAACAATTCCCTGCTGAAAAAAACAGCATATGCTGGTGAGGTATGTTTTGATGCTGGTATTGCTGGTTTCAATGCTGGTCTTGCTGGTCTCAATGCTGGCCAGGACCAGCACTCAGGCCAGCAAGACCAGCATTGAGACCAGCGCTGAAACCAGCAAGACCATCATCGAGACCAGCAAAACCAGCATTGAAACCAGCAAGACCAGCACTAAAACCAGCAAGACCAGCATCAAAACATACCTTACCAGCATATGCTGGTTTTTTCAGCAGCAGATCTATCATATAATATCTCTACTAAAAGACAGAAGATATGACTTTACAAACTGTATTGTAAATAAATCAAATGAATCACTTTCATATCAGCCAATAATATTACTGAAATTAATTTAAAAATTGAATAAATATAAATGTACACGCATTTACACAAGTAAATAAATAGACTCAATGATGGGCTAAAAATCTGTGGATTTCTGTTTACTTCAGATTACTGAAGAACCAAAACAAGAATGGCAAACTACAAAACTATGAACTGGGATCATTGTCTGCATGTAACGCTTTTACAAATACATGGGGAAAAAAACATTTTGAGGTACATTGTCACCATTTAAAGAAACTCTAAAAGAAATAAATCAACCAAAAGCAAAAATTCTGTCATCATTTATTCAGTCTTCACTTATCACAGGCCTGTTTCAATTTCTTATATCTGTTAAACAAGGGCAGCGCGGTGGCGCAGTGGGTATCGATGTCACCTCACAGCAAGAAGGTCGCTGGTTCCGAGTCCTGGCTCTGGTGACCCTTGATTAATAAAGGGGCCAAGTCGAAAAGAAAATGAATGAATATTAAACACAAAAGAAAAAACACTGACTTCCATATTTGGAAAAACAACAACTGTGGATGTCAATGGTTACAGGTTTTTAACATTCTTCAAAATATCTTCTTTTGTGTTCAACAGAAAAAGAAAACCCATAGCGGTTTGGAACCACTTAAGGGTGAGTAAATAGTGAGTACATTATCATTTTTGTGTGAACTATCCCTTTAATGCGATCTTTTTGTTGCCTGTGAATCTGAAGAGGTGTAATCTGCATCCACTCATCAAAAAGTCCTGAACGCTAAATTAGTTTGAATAAGAACGATTTTTTGATCATTTATTAAAAATCTCTCAAATTAAATTGCTGGATGTAAAATGTGATTAAACTGTTATTTAATCATTGGCACTCAGCAGGGTGTGTATTAGGCATGGGCCGGTATAAGTTTCTGACAGTATGATGACCTTGAATAAAAATATCACGGTTTCACGGTATCACAGTATTGTGTTTACTGCTGTAAAATAATTTATTTAGAAATTTCCTAATAAAATACTAAAACTTTTTCCCCCATTTAACACAATATATTACATTTTAGAAAACATTTAGAATATTTTGAAACAGTAAACATGTCAGGCTACATAATTAAAATAAACCATTGATCTCTACTTTCTTCATTAGCTTCAAAAGCACAGATTTCCTTACAACACATAAAAAAACGGTACAATGAAATATTTTGTGGTTTTAACACCTTAACTTTTCCAAACTGCTGTAAACCTTGAAACCTGTTATCGTCCCATGCCTAGTGTGTATTACTGTATATTTATATCAATAAAGTTCAGGATGTATTTATGTGAATACAAGTACAACACTAAGATACATTAATATAATGCAAATAATTGTCCCGACTCCCAAGCAGTTTTCTTTATTGTCCAGAGAGATTTCCTTTCAAACATGTGTTCATCTATTGGCCATCGGTCTGTATCCCAGCTCTCCTTCCAGCTGTTCGGCTGTTAAAGTTCCCAGGATAGGCTGACAGTCAGGGTTAAACACAGAATACGCACTCATTTCTCCAGGTTGTCTGGCTTTTGGGGACCGAAAGCCCTCATAGAGCCAGTAAAATAATGATATGAGAAAAAATGCCAGGCCAAACCCAAGCTCTGCAAAAAGTCCCAACAGTACGAGCCACAGAAGCACTTTCAACAGGGTCAGATGAGGGGCCAGACGATGAAGCCTGCGGCCCAGTGTAGTGTCCAGCAAACGATTAATGCGATCCTAAAATGACAGAAAACATTACATTTGGTCTATCAGACACAAAGACATGGTTAAGCAGCACTTTACTGATCGTCCAATGGCATGGTTTGTTTACTATGACATGAAACGGGTTATACCTCTAGGGGGCGCTTGGTGGCTCAAAAAGAGCTACTCCTTCATAAGACCTAATCGCATTTAAATTATTTTTGTTTATTTTTTGTAGTATCAATAATAAAAAAAACAACAACTAATAAATAACACAAAACCAATTATTGTTAAGGTTTATTCATTTCAAATTTAATAAGTTACATAAATATGTGGAAGCAAGCTCTATTTATTCTCTAGTGCACAGACGTCAAACTCAGTTCCTGGCCGCAGCTCTGCACGTCATTGCTCCGCACAGTTTGGTTCCAAGTTCCAACCCTAAAAATTCTTTATCCACAAATGTAGACTTTCAAAATCTCATCCATTATACAGGGTTTTTGTTAACGAACTTATTCTGTTAATGAAATCTCTCAAAACTGTAAAAAATGTAAAAGCTCAGTCTATTGTAAGCTATCATGAATCTGTTTTTGGCGTCTTGTGAATGTCTTCCATGTGTTTTTTTATTTATTTATTCATTTTTTTATTTTATTTATTCATTTTTTATTTCAATTATCTTTGGAATTTTTATTTGCTGCCTGTTTTTGCTGTATTTGTAAATTACTAATGCATAATAATAATAATAAAAAACAGAAAAAAAAAATCAAAAAAAAAAAAAAAGAAAAAAAAAGTTCCAACCCTAATTAAACGCACCCAATCAAAGTAATTGAGTCCTTCAGGCTTGTTTGAAAGCTACAGGTAGTTCAAGTGTGTTGAAGCAGAGTTGGAACTAAACTGTGCAGGGCTGCGGCCCTCCAGGAACTGAGTTTGACACCCCTGATCAAAGGTATTCATTACTTTAGTAGGACATTCTAACTTTAGTTAATCAGCAACTGCTATGAAACTGCTATAAGTGATCAAAAATCATTATTTTTTCCAAACTTCCCATAAGAAAAACTGTTTGGACAATTAATCAGGGTTATCAATGTATTGACAACTGTCATGATAATGTATTTGCTTGTGTAATTAGTTGTTTCATTCATTCATTCACTTTCTTTTTGGCTTATTCCCTTAATTAATCTAGGGTCGCCACAGCGGAATGAACCGCCAACTTATCCAGGATATGTTTTACGCAGCGGATGCCCTTCCAGCTGCAACCCAACACTGGGAAACACCCACACACTATCATTCACACACATACACTACAGCCAATTTAGCTTACCCAATTCACCTATACTGCATGTCTTTGGACTTGTGGGGGAAACCGGACCACCCGGAGAAAACCCACGCCAACACGGGGAAAACCTTAATAACTCGCAATTCTGACTTAATAACTCAAAATTGCGACTTTATAACAGAATTTTGACTTAACTCAGAATTGCGACTTTATATCTGAGAATTCTGACTTAATAACTCAGAATTGCGACTTAATAACTCAGAATTGCGACTTAATAACTCAGAATTGCGACTTAATAACTCAGAATTGCGACTTAATAACTCAGGATTGCGACTTAATAACTCAGAATTGCGACTTAATAACTCAGAATTGCGACTTAATAACTCAGAATTGCGACTTAATAACTCAGAATTGCGACTTAATAACTCAGGATTGCGACTTAATAACTCAGAATTGCGACTTAATAACTCAGAATTGCGACTTAATAACTCAGAATTGTGACTTTATATCTGAGAATTCTGACTTAATAACTCAGGATTGGGACTTAATAACTCAGAATTGCGACTTAATAACTCAGAATTGTGACTTAATAACTCAGAATTGCAACTTTTTATCTGAGAATTCTGACTTAATAACTCAGAATTGTGACTTTACAACTCAGAATTGGGACTTTATATCCGAGAATTCTGACTTAATAACTCAGGATTGGGACTTAATAACTCAGAATTGCGACTTAATAACTCAGAATTGTGACTTTATAATTGAGAATTCTGACTTAATAACTCAGAATTGCGACTTAATAACTCAGAATTGCGACTTTATAACTCAGATTTGCGACTTTATAACTCAGAATTGCAACTTTAAAACTCAGAATTGCGACTTTATACCTCAGATTTGCGACTTTATATCTCAGATTTGCGACTTTATAACTCAGAATTGCAACTTTAAAACTCAGAATTGCGACTTTATACCTCAGATTTGCGACTTTATAACTCAGAATTGCGACTTTATATCTGAGAATTCTGACTTAATACCTCAGATTTGCGACTTTATAACTCAGAATTGCAACTTTAAAACTCAGAATTGCAACTTTAAAACTCAGAATTGCAACTTTATAACTCAGAATTGCGACTTTATAACTCAGAATTGCGACTTAATAACTCAGAATTGCGACTTTATAACTCAGAATTGCGACTTAATAACTCAGAATTGCGAATTTAAAACTCAGAATTGCGACTTTATGTCTGAGAATTGTGACTTAATACCTCAGATTTGCGACTTTATAACTCAGAATTGCGACTTAATAACTCAGAATTGCGACTTTATAACTCAGAATTGCGAATTTAAAACTCAGAATTGCGACTTTATGTCTGAGAATTCTAACTTAATACCTCAGATTTGCGACTTAATAACTCAGAATTTCAACTTTATAACTCAGAATTCTAAATTTAAATTTTAAACATAAATTTATTTATTTTAGTGGTGGGAATGGGCTTCCAAATGTAACACATTGAACTAGAAGAGAAATATAACTTTAGAGTGTCAATATCGCCATCCTGCCAGTGAGAGGCGCTGTGTCACTCACTCCTCCCTCCACACACTCGCTCTCCTCTCTCACTTCCGGCACAAATATGGCTGATGAGCTGGATGTTGTTGACATCGAGGGGGATGAGTGTGATGAAATTGTCGGGTAGGAGTTTATTTTCTCATTTACAGCTTTCTGGGGAATATCACTGACGCGTGCTTTAACATAATTTACTCCATGGGTGAGGAAAAAAACGAGACAGAAAAGGGACTGACAGGATGAATGTGAGCTGCTGTAATGTGAACAGTTATTTAAACAGTTACATTATTCATAATTCATATTATAAGTTACATTGTTTTAGCAAGTTTGCTACTAAGATAGTATTACACGCGTATTATTATGTAATTTTACACTAGCATAATCTGATCTGCAAGAACAGTTATTGCACATTAGTCACTGCAGTTGATTTTACTGCTCTTTTTCACTACAAATAACAAAAAAGCGGACTATTATTTAGGAAATATTGAATATCTGCCCTCCTTGTGTCGCCTGTACTTTAATTCACTAGTATTAGTTTGTTGGGCAAGACTGCACTGAAGATTCAAAAGTACCACGATACTTTTACTTCTGACGTCTGTGCATAAAACGACCACGATACAATTACTTTCCCTGTTTAAGAAAAGTATTCTTAAACTAATTAAATTCTTATTCTACAGCTGGTTAAGTTAGATGTAACAATTCTTATGGTGTTTTTTTAGTCAGTATAACTTCAGGAACTGCATTACTGTCATTAGACAGGTGATTTTTCATATCTGAGTTTTCAAGTCTGTTCTTAAAGGTCCCGCCAAGCTAGCAAAATTCATGTGTTCCACACCAGACACTTACATCCGGCCCACATACCGCATGGAATGATGTCACTTGGGCGGTCCGCTCCTGTTTGCCAGATCTGGGCCACAAATAAGCTATAGCAATATCACATATCAGCCAGAATTCAACCAAATGAACCAGAACTGACCCTATTCTGGGCCACAGTTTGCTTTTATTCTGGCCCAGATCCGGCCCACAGCAGACACTTACATCTGGACCACATACTGAATGGAATGATGGCTCTAGGGCGGTCCACTCTTGTTTGTCAGATCTGGGCCACAAATCAGCCAAAGAAATACCACATATTTGCCAAAATTCAACCAAATGAACCAGAACTGACCCTATTCTGGGCCACAGTTTGCTTTTATTCTGGCCCAGATCTGGCCTACACCTTACACTTGCTGGGTGTGGCAAAGTACAAAAATCGCAGCATACTGAACCGATACCGAATTGTTCGCGTCTGCATCGTGGTGCACCGAAGAAACAATTAATTTTGACACCAATAAGAAATATAAATTTTTATATGGTAAATTATGTAGCATTTTTTACAGTCATTTCTCAACTTTGCGTTTGTGCAGATATTTTGTACTTTTTTTTTACCCGTTTATTACACAAACACACAACTACGCCATAATTTATCTTATGGAAAATTATATTTTTATTAAAACAATCACTAAAATTCAGACCTAAATTTAATAATAATGTTTCTGGATATTGGTTTATATTTTAGAAATAAATTCAAATCAAATTCAAATTTTATTTGTCACTTACAAAGTCACATACTGAAATTTTTACACAACCACTCATGAGCTTAAAAAGAATAACAACAGTAATAACAATAAAGCCTCATTCACACTACGAGCAGCTTGCAGCGGCCAAGCGACAGGCGTCCGTTCATTTCTGGTGACATTCTATGCGAGCGACAGCGACCGTTGGCGTGTGGAGCGACTCAACAAAGTTGCGAATCCTTCAACTTGATGCAAATAAAGAGCGACTTTCTTTTTTTTTATATATATAATTATTTTTTCACCTTTATTCAATAGGACAGTAGGGAGAATTGACAGGAAAGCATTGGGAGCAGAGGGAGAGGAAGGATCGGCACAGGGCCGCAGGGCGGAATCGAACTCGGGTCGCCGTGAACACCGGAGTGCATGTGTCGATGCACTAACCCCCACACCACTGGCGCCGACAAGAACAACTTTCTCGAGCGACAGCCAATAGGAGCACTAGTAGAGCTCACGTGTTCCTCTCTTAACTCGCTCAGAGGCTGGTTGTATTCCCCGTCCTGTAGACATACACAGACCTGCATTTGCAGCAGTTTGCCACTCAGAGCGCCAGGGAGCTACAAAGTTGCTGCTAGTGTGAATGAGGCGTAACAATAAGAATCTAAAATACATCCATCTGAGGTGCAGAAGCAATAAATAGCTTGAATAAAAATATTGAAAATGTATTTAGTTAGATTACAGTAGAGTTGATTGTGTTGTATATGTGTGTTTACATTTTCAATTTTACATGTGTGTTATTGTGTGGTATTGGAATTCGTAGGCCCAGTTTCACAAACAGGGTTTAGCTTAAGCCAGGACTAGACCTTAGTTTAATTAGGCTATTTAAGCCACATTTATAAAATCAGCCTTAGAAAAATACATTACTGATGTGCACCTGTAAACAAAAAATGACACTGACATATTTTAAGACATCTCACTGCAAGTTATTTTCAGTTGAGACAGCTCAAACATGCAATTTAATCCAAGACTAGCCTTAAACCTCGTTTGTGAAACCGGGGGGTAATGTTTTATTCTCTTGTAGTCTCAACAGTGTATGTTTGTATGCTGTCTTTACAGTGACCTAAGCAGTGCTGAGATTCTCCAGGATCAGTATTTACAGTCCGCCTGGAAGACAAACAGCAGTGTACTGGTAAACATATATACATTTTATATTATATGAGTTTTGCAGGATCAGCTCATGTACAGTTTAACAGATCAATGCATCAATATGTAAGACTATTATGATGTCTATAAAAGAAAGCTGTGCGAGCCAACTGCAATTTGGTGTGACCATGGGGGAGGAGTCTGGAGCCCAGATTTAATATAATACAACACATACAAAAAATATGAGGAAGGAAGGCACGTGTGCGCAGGTTTAATAGGATATCTCACCTAAAAATGAAAATTCTTTTTATGAATTTCTTTCTTCTGTTGAACACAAGACAAGATATTCAGAAGAATGTTGAAAAGAAGCAGTCCTGGACATCCGTAGTAAAAACAAAAAATGTATAAATAAATCAATGGCTGTTTCTTCCCCCAAAATTCTTCAGTATATCATCCTTTGTGTTCAAAAAAGAAGGAAAAAAGCTCAAACAGGTTTGGAACAAGTTTGTAAATGGCATTTTTGGGTGAACTGTCCCTTTAAGAAATAGGAAAGTTTTGTCATCAGATGAAGGTTCAGAATAAGAGGACAGTTACATGAACACTGCACATTATTTAAAGTTTAAACTTCACAGTTTACACAGTAAAGTCTTAAATAATTACAATCAGATCAAATAATCACAATCAGATGATAAATCAGTAATTGTGACAGGCCTACTTGTAATTGAGAAGTGGACTTAGCACCACTTTTTGTAGGTTGTAAAACCAGCTCTGAAGGCGTGAACCTTGCATTAAGGTGCAAAATGTGCTCCATGAAATAACTCTGAAGCTGTTTTTGTATAACATGTCTTTATTGAGTTTTTTTTCAAGGTTTTACAAAAATTCAAACCCCAATACCCAAAACTTACCTCAGACAGGCTTAGGGAAAAAAAATCCTTATTAAAAATAAAAGTAATATTTAAAACCCTTTACCCTTCAAACCGACGCGGATGTCCTGGAGCATCCTGGGGCGCTGTTTTTCCACATGTCAATGTTTATCAATAGTAATAACAACACACACACACGCATTCTTTGCTGTACATCACGGTTTATTTTGAAAGGTAAGAGTCCACAGAAAAACATCCCATCAAGCACATTTAGTCCACCGACACAATAGTGTTGAATTTTGGGTGGTTATTCATTTGTTTATGTCACCATTTCTGCCCGAGACCTGTTTTACCATGCTTTACCATGTTACTTACACGCGAAAACGGCGTCTTTGTAGTAAAAGGCAACTCGATGTCATAGCTTACAGTGTTACAGATAAAATGAGACCACAAACTGAATAAAAAGTCAAAGTAATTAATTAATTAAAATAAAAAAAATAAATATCTTCTTCAATATCACCATTTTTCACAAAGTTCAAAAACACCTCCCAGATATCACAAAATTCAGAGGATTTTTTCCTTATTATATAAGTGAGCTTTTCAAGAGCCAAACATGTTATTAGGTTTCTCAACCAAAGTCCAATAGAGGGGCGATTTACATTTTTCCAACATAAAGCAATGCAACGCCTTGCTTGTATTAAACACAAATCAATCAATTTTCTTTCTTTCTTTAGTAGACAAAGCACAACTGTCTTCATACAAATTCAATATACATAATCCAGGACACAAAGGAATTAGAATAATTATAAATTGTGAAATATATTGAGTCACCTTCACCCAAAATTTTTGTACCTCCTCACACTCCCACACACAATGAAAAAATGTACCTTGTATCTTATTGCATTTAAAACAAATATCAGGGATATTAGGGTTGAATTTATTTAATCTTACAGGAGTAATATAAGTTCTCATGATCCAATTATGTTGTAACAATCTTAAAAGGGAGTTTAATGTTTTTGTTTGTGCATTCAAACAAATTATATTCCAGTCCTCTACTGGGATATCCATTTTTGTATCTTGGATCCATGCTAGTCTTTTATTTTCAGAGTTTTCCTTATGATTTTCTCTTAATATGTAATATAATTGTGTAATTCGTCCTTTGATGGAACAGTCTTGTTCTGTAAGAGTTTCCAATAATGACCTTGAGGGGAGCTGTGTTTTTTAGATGTGTAAAAATAAAACTTCTTAGTTGTAAATATTTAAAAAAGTGTTTTTGAGGTATATTAAATTTTGCTACAAGATTTTAAAATGACAATAATATGTTGTCTTCGTACAAATCTTTTAATCTTATTATGCCCTTATTCATCAATAGTTTAAACCCCATATCATTTTTAGCAGGACTAAAATTATTATTGCCGCAAATAGGGGAAAAGCAAGAACTGAAGCTGTTTTTGATGTATGTTTGTGTGTGTGTTCAGCCATGGACTCTGGACAGCTCCATCAGCGATGAGAACAGACAGGTCATCGAGAGCATGCTGCTGGAAGAACAGTATCCTTCACTATTCACAACATCACACCCATGAACTCTTATTTGATTTCCACATCCTGTAATGTAGACAGGCGTGAGCATTCTTCATTAAAAGCATGTGGTTGTTTTCTTAACAAATAAAGGTATTATTTTGCCAGTAAGAAAGCACCAAAGGTGGCCTGGACAAACGAGAAGACTAAAGTCAAAAAGTGAGATTTCTTTTTTTATTCATTTATCTTCATGAATATGTAAACAGCTGAGATGAGAAGGATGTTTTTTTTTAATAAACACATTAATACATTTAATTAGCAAGAACACATTCATTTGATCCAAAGTGACTTTAAATATAGTTTGAAAACATGTCGTCAATACGATTTTATAATGGATTAATGGACTCATTATTTATTGTTATGAAATATTGGTATGTAATTGCTGCTTGTTTGAACATTGTATTTATCAAAGAGTTATGATAACAATGTATCATATTTTCTACAAAAATATTAGGCAGCACAACTGCTCTTAACAATAATAATAATAACAATAATAATAGTAATAATATTAGATATTAGAATGATTTCTGAGAGATCATGTGACAATGAAGACTGGAGTAATGACAGGGCTCGAAATTGCGAGCGTTTCCGAAATTTTATCTATGCAACCTCAAAATATATGTGGGAGCATTTGTGCGAGTGCAGAAATTGATGTCATGCGACCAGTTTTCACAGAAAAATGTTCACCACATGTGTGGAATTAGGAGGCATTCAAGCCTTAAGCATCGTTGCACCTAAAAACACCAAACGCAGCTCTCAGGAATGGTTTAAAACAGTTGACACGTCAACTCGCTGCTGTTAACAAAGCCTGCAATGCCTGCCCCGCCTTCAAGCTCTTCTTATTGGCACATTGCGCTAGAACAGAACGCGAATGGATTGGTTAATATCAGCTATCAATCACTCATTTCCGATGACAGGGAGCTACAGTCGTGAAAATGTAAAGGTCTGGATACGAGAGAATGAAAACAACTCTGACAGATTTAGTTTTAGAAACCACCTAAAGTTACAAATAATGGCACATCTGATTAGTGATCATGTAATGAATGTCAATCCAGCATTTACACTTTTCGAAGAGTGTATAAAAGACTTCCAGTGGTTAAAGTCCGCTATGAAAATGACTAAAGCCATTTAACATAAAGCCGGTGGGATGGAGCTTTCAGGTAACCATGTTTGCCACTGAATCTAGCACGAGATGTTCTAACATTATTTAATCCTTCATTTAATCGTCACGATGCTGTTCACCATCGCTAAAGAGCATGCATTTACTGAGATGAAACTAATATTGCAGCTCATGAAAAGACCAGTATTGCTAATAAGATGACGTATGCAAATAATAAGTTATATGTCAATATCATCTGTGCAATATCAGACAGCACTCATGAGAACAGCACAGTTGTTATTGTAAATTCAGTTTCTATTGTAATCTCATTCACGTCAAGCAGTGCGTGCAGGGCCGGTGAGCGCATGCAGATTTTTGTTTATTTGTTAGTTGTGATTAGAGTGTTAATATATAATAGAATCTGTTAATATAAAACATGTAGTAACGGTGCTCATAATTTTTGGTGGGTGCGACTAAATTTTGTCTGGTGCGCCTAAATTTTTGAAGTTAGGAGCACCGGTGCTACCAAGAAAAAAGGTTAATTTCGAGCCCTGAATGATGCTGAAAATGTAACTTTATTACCACAAAAACTAATTAAAAAAACATTATCAAATGATAATATTGATTATATAATTTCAATTTCGAAGTCATTCGCAACCCAAACTTTTAAATGGTAAAATATATAAATGCATTCATTGATTTATAATGTTTATTTGTAGGCCACTAGTAAAGAGTTCTGGAGCACAAACCCGATGGGCAGAAGAGGAGAAAGATCTCTTTGAGAAAGGACTGGTATTCAAAAACACACACACAAAAATCTGTGGAAACGATGCTCTTCTTTCGTAAGAGGGAATCAATGTAACTTTTCTTTTATGGCTTCTAGGCTCAGTTTGGCCGCAGGTGGACTAAGATCGCCAAACTAATGGGCACAAGGACAGTTCTACAAGTGAAGAGCTATGCTAAGCAGTACTTTAAAAATAAGGTATGACCTTAGCCCACGTTATCACATGAAAAGCCCTATTTTATAATAAATAAGGACATTCATGTTAGATTAAAACAAAAAGATTTTTCAAAAATGAAAGGGTAGTCCTTTAACCCTTATGCACTGATTATTTCTGCATTCAGGGTGACCCCAGACATGTATTGAGTAATAATTTTTAATAATATAAATGTATAAATCAATTTTTTTGTTTGTGTCTTGTTTATACATTTATGCTGTGATTTGGGAGATAAATATTTAATTACTTTTTTTAACCCACTTACCCCAAAAATCAACAACAACACAATTAGCTTGCTTAAAATATTATGGTTTTACTAAAAAAAGTAACACTTAAGTTTAGGTCACAATTCACAGTATTAAAAAACCATTAACTAACACCACTAGCTTAATAAACTACTAATTAGCTGTTTATTATTAGTTAGTAAGTTAGGTTTAGGTTTTGGGGAGGATTAGGGATGCAGAATAACATCATACTTAATAATATCATATACATATAACAACTAATGAACAGTTAATAATAGGCAGGTAATAAGCCAGTATACCCTCAGAAATAAAGGTACACGAGCTGTCACTGGGGTGGTACCTTTTCAAAAGGTACACATTTGTACTTAAAGGGTCCATATTGGTACCTCAAAAGTATATATTAGTATCTAAAGAATTTTAAAAGGAACACTTTTGTACTTTTTAGGTACTAATATGTACCATTGAGGTATTAATATGGACCTTTTAGGTACAAATTTGTACCTTTTAAAAAGGTACCACCCCAGTGACAGCTCGTGTACCTTAATTTCTGAGAGTGTAGTTAATAGCCTGAATGGTGACCTAACCTAAAGTGTTATCAAAACAGTACTGATCTAAATTAAATTAAAAAAATTCTTGAAATGAATTCAGGCTTTAGAGGCAGAATGCTGCCATCTGTTGGGTAGAGAAAAACATGTAGGTGGTCAGAATGAATGTGCTGTGACAATGAAAATAAAATGAAAATTAAGATTTTTAAATAAAGCCATGGTTCTTGGGGATTTATAAAATGCAAATAAATGACTATGGAGTCAAAAAAAAAAAAAAAAACAGCATATATAGGCAGAACAAAATTAATAACAGTACATTGAGGTCTTATAAAGAGGAAAAAATGGTTTGTGCAAAAAAAAACCCAAAACATTATTTACAACATTATTATCTGTAATCCACATCTTTAGCAAACAGTCCTCGGAGCTAGGACTCTCACAATAATCAATACATATAATAACACAGTAAATATATGAAGAGTTCAGATGCAAAACCTTCTAAATCCATCAGACCTCTTTTCTTGTAAATGAGCATTTTCTACCAGGCTCCTATAATTAGGTTGAGAAGTTTCATTTTATATGTAATGATAAGGTTATTAGCTGGTAAATAAAATACCTTTTTTCAAAAATGTTACTTTAGACAATTCTTTGTTTTTTAATAAGGGAGATTTTCTTTTGCATCAAAACAAGCTAAATCCACTTGTGCTTTTTTTGCAAAAACCTCTAAATCCACCTATTGGAACAAGACAGTGTAATTAGTTGAAAATTACTAAAGATGCAATTAGAGAAATTATTTTACCAAACATAAAACACATTACACAAACCACCTAAAATTAAAACTACTGGCACTTTGGGGGAAGTTGTCCAAAAGAGCTCTGCAGTCATGGCACACTTTCACAAATTACATTAAAGCCATTTTACAAAGACATTTACATTTTACTTGAAAATACAGTTTTTCTCCCTTGAAAGCGTTTATGCCTGTTTTCATTATTATGCTGTTGTATAATCATTATATAACAGTATCACTTACCGCAATAATGTCTGAGACAGTATATTGCACAACAAAAATTATTACCAGGACCAGTCTAGTCAGAACGTACATTAAAGTTTAGAGTGTGATCTTCCTTTTGCATACAGATGTACAGTCAAGCCCGAAATGATTCATACCACTGGCAAATTCTGACTTAAAGTTACTTTTATTCATCCAGCAGTTATTAAATTATTTATTTATTTAATTATTAAATTATTAAATTGACACAGGCTTTTCCCAAAAGATAGTACGGCGATGAACCAGAGGCATCATTGTGAAAAAAAAAAATTCAGTTGAAGTCAGAATTATTAGCCCCCCTTTGATTTTTTTTTTCTTTTTTAAATATTTCCCAAATGATGTTTAACAGAGAAAGGAAATTTTCACAGTATGTCTGATAATATTTTTTCTTCTATAGAAAGTCTTATTTGTTTTATTTCGGCTAGAATGAAAGCAGTTTTGAATTTTACCATTTTACGGTCAATATTATTAACCCCTTTAAGCTATTTCTTTTTTCGATAGTCTACAGAACAAACCATCGTTATACAATAACTTGCCTAATTACCCTAACCTGCCTGGTTAACCTAATTACCCTAGTTACGCCTTTAAATGTCACTTTAAGCTGTATAGAAGTGTCTTTAAAAATATCTAGTAAAATATTATTTACTGTCATCATGGCAAAGATAAAATAAATCAGTTATTAGAGATGAGTTATTAAAACTATTAGGTTTAGAAATATGCTGAAAATTTGTTCTCTCCGTTAAACAGAAATTGGAGAAAAAAATAAACAAGGGGCCAAAAATTCTGGGGGGCAAATATTCTGACTTCAACTGTTTATATTTCTCAGATATTACTTGCATTCCAACAAAATCTTTAAGTCAGAATTTGCCAGGGGTATGAATAATTTCGGCCTTGACTGTATATAAAACCTTATTTTGTGTTTGACCTTCAGCCTAAAGCAGAGGCAGCTGCTGAAGTGACCTCTGCTAATGTGACTTCGGTCTCCTCGATTCAGCCTCACGTCTCGGCCTTGACCAATGCTGTGCGCATCGAGAGACTGTCTGACGATGAGGATGTCGACATTACAGATGACTTCAGCGACAGTGAGTTTCAGTCTGAAAAGCAGCCAGAACGCTCAGTTTCTCCAGACTGCAACCACCACGGAGAACTCAGTACAAGTTCATCAGACTTGCTGGTTCAAATGCACCCTCCATCTGAAACCACTGCTGCAGATGGACACACTGATTCAGATAACAGTGAAGACACCGAAATCTCTCATTCTGGAATTGATCCAGAACCAGTTGAGGAAAGTGGTAATCCCTCTATTAATTTAGACAGCCCAAGCAAACACAGCCAGACTGGAGAGGAGGAAACGGAAAGAGAAGGTACCTTGACATTTCACCTAGTATTAATTTATTTGGTATATTATGTATGAATTGTTTATTAGATATATGAATTTATTAGATTTTTATGACTGTTAAACAAACAAAAACAAAAGAGTGACAGAACAAATAATATTAAAAAATTAATAACATTACTAAATCTTAATTCAGAAACATAGATATATATCAAATTCCGACCCACATGTTGTACAACAAACAATATACGGTCACTTTATTTTGATGGTCCGTTTGTTACATTGCATCTACATGCCAACTAATTCTCATTAGATTATAAGTAGACTGTTAGGTTGGGGTTAGGGTTAGGTCGTACTCGCACTATTTACAGTTGCCTTGAACCGGGCCAAAGCCCGCTTGTCCCCCCTCCCGTCTCCCCCGACGGCCCGCACTCACATTACATTCGGGCCTGGGCACGCTTTCGTCATCGATGACGCGCTGTTCAAAAGCGCTCTCGCTCAGCACAGTGGAGATTTTTTTGATTATATCATTTAAGTCGTTTGATATGCGGCGACACGCTGTCAAACATTTCGCCGAACAGATCAGCCACTTTTGACGCTCATAAACAATCATAAAGTTCTCGTGCTGCAGGAATTAGGAGGTTTGCTGAAGGCGCAGCTGTCGTGCAGTGAGGGGTTTGCGTCTTTAATAAACTACGAGTTTGTGTTCATTGAACAGTACAAATTATTAATTAATCCATATGAAACAGTCGCTAAAAAGTCACGTCTCGCTTTCAGTTTCGGGCTCGGGCACGTTTTGCACTCACACACAAGCGTACCGCGCCAAAGCCCATGTGAACCGCGCTCTGGCACACCTCTTGCAACCGGCCAGGGCCGGCCAAGTGTACTGTGCCTGAGCCTGATTCAGAGCACTCACACTTCTCAAACGATCCGGGAAACGGGCCTGGGCACGGTTCGGATAGCATAGTGTGAGTACGCCCTTAGTGTAAGTTGATATGTACTTGCAAAGTTTTTTATAGTCAGTTAAACGTCTGTTGAAGGAGCAGTATCAACAGATATTAAGCAGACAGTCTACTAATACTCAAATATACCATCAAAATAAAGTGTTACCCATTTATTCTCTGGCCATGTTTACACATTGTGTTAAAAGGATAGTTCACACAAAATGAATATTCAGTCATCATTTACTGATCGTAAACTTGTTGCCAGGCTGTTTGTGTCACGTTCGGTGGGTGGGGAAAGGACGAGGACTCAAATGCAGATCTAAAATGGGTATTTATTAATTATAAAATAAAACAGAAGGGAAGAGCAGGGCTGGACACGACAGGACATGGCGATATACAATGATGAACTGGCATAGAACAGCAGACAAGAGAAGACTATAAAGAGAAAGAATTAGCAAACAAACAGGTGAACTAAATAAACTAATAATGGGTTAACATAGAGGGTGGGACTAGACAATAGACAGGTGAGCAAATGACACAAAGAGACAACACAAGCCATGTGTTCACAAAATGGGATTAGAACCCGCAGCCAATGAGAGGACTCATTAGTCGCGTTCACATAAAACACAACACTAAAGCACGCGGCCACAATGTAAACATGAACCACGTACTAACCACAGCACCAACAGAAGACTGAACGCAAGACACGAGTACATGATAAATAAAAACACTTCTGGATGCTACGTGCATGTTTCATCTCAGCGCCAACCAAAACCAACTAGACTGAGACGCTGAGAATGAAACAGCACGCTGCAGACAGAACAAACACAAGACGAGCGCGCATATGCCGAGCACGCCCAAGCGTGGCCAAGACACCGCTCATACTATAAACACAGACAGACAAGAACAGTATATGAGTGCTCGACCTCAGGAAACTTGAGTCGAGCACAACATACAAGACAGGACATAACTAGTATCTGGACTCCAAAACAAGAATTAATAAGACCGAAGTGGCAGAATCCTGACAGTTTGAGTTTCTGTTGCTGAACACAAAACAACATGGGTAATTAAACCATTGACTTCCGTTGTATTTTTTCCCTGTTATGGATTTCAGTCTGGACCATCGCTTTATATAATTTTGGAAATAGTACATTGTGAATACATTTTCTTATTTTTCTTTTTAAGATGGGTTTTTGTCAATTCAGTCACAATGTTAAAGGGATTGTTTACCACAAAATGTCGTCATTTACTCTCACTTAAGTGGTTCAAAACTTATGAATTTCTTTCTTGTATTGAACACGGAGTAAGTTATTCTGATGAGAAAAAAAGCAGCCATTGACATCTATAGTAGGAACAAAAAATACAATGGAAATCTATGGCTTTTTTCCTAGCAACGTTCTTCAGTATTCTTCAGCATTCTTTATTGTTCAACAGTAGAAAGAAACTCAAACAAAGTGAAAGGTGAGTAAATGATGACAGAATTACAATTTTTGGGTGAACTATCCCTTTAAATACTGGCCTAAAATGTTTATAGAACGTAACAATTCTGGATAAACTAAAAAAAAAAAAAAAAAAATATCTATATATATATATATATATATATATATATATATATATATATATATATATATATATATATATATATATATATATATATATATATATATATATATATATATATTATTTATTTTTTTAAATACGATATTATGGTTCTGCTATAAAACTATTAACAAAATGACAAAAAAATTTGGTTCTTTCAATTTTTATTGCAATTCAGTAATTTGTTAACAATATAATATATTATTATTTAATTTAACCTTTTGTATTTTTAATTGCTTTTTTGAATGAGCACTTTCTTTTACTTGCTCAGTGACAAATAAATGTTTCAACACAAGCTCATTGTAAATATGTGCTTTTTTACATCATTTTTGCGAAAATACGTACTTCACCATGTTTGACTGCAGCTTTTACATTATAAAAACATTTGTTTCTTTTCACTCTACTAATAATTACAGGCACATATTATAGACAAATGCATGATTATTTTCATGCAGTTCTTTGCACAACACTAAACAAATACCACAAATCAACTTAACGATGTACATGATTTGTAATCAAATTCATTTGCCACATCTCTCTATCTTCATATGGACAATATTGTCAGTTTGCTCAGCAGCTCATTTTGTAGTGTTGTACTTGACATGTAGAATGCTCAGATTTGAGTCTGGTTAAGCACGGTTTTACAAAAGAGAAAGCAATGTAAAATCAAGGTAAATCTATCTGGTTGCAGTGCAATTTTCTCTTACGTTTGCTTTTGAAAACACTATTGGTTGAGTTGAGGGAAGGGTTTAGGTCAGTGGTTCGCTGGGGATCTGTACAACAACAAGGACGTGTATCTGAAATTTACAACAAACCCTTATTAACGTATTTCAGATTTGTAAAAATGTAGACAGTGCCCTCTAGTGGATTTGTCACCAGAAACGTGCAATGAAATGTACCCGGAGCAAAGTACTTTATGTTTCCTAAATGTGTAGGCTGAGGCACGTATTTCCAGTGAGACTGGGCTGAAATGTTTAGTGCTTGTGGCTCACACTTATCAGTGCTATTGTGAACGTGATGGTAAAATGAAACAAGACTAAAGTCCAAACACAAGTGGTCACAAGAGATATTTTAAAACCTCATTAATGGCAGGTGGAAGCAGGGCTTCTTTTATCATAGCAACCTATCAGCATGAGCGGAATCAGAATCAGAATCAGAAAGAGCTTTATTGCCAGGTATGTTTACACATACGAGGAATTTGTTTTCGTGACAGAGCTTCTACAGTGCAACAGAATTACAGACAGGACTAAAAAACAGATAATAAATATATTTTAAAAAGTAGTGAATGCAAATATACAAATTGACAAGTGTATTTACAGCTATATTACTATATACAACATAATATGTGCTTAACTGGTTAATGCTATCTAATGGGAAATGGTTAATGCTATCTTTTACTGCAGATAAGAGTGAATCAGGTGAATGTCTGGAGGAAGAAGAAGAAGACCAAGAGGAGGATGAAGAGGAGGAGCTCAGAGCTCCCGAACAAGAGGTTGAATTGGATTTAAACACAATTACTGAAGAGGAGAAGCAAGCCATCTCAGAATTCTTTGAGGGACGTCCATCCAAAACACCGGAGCGATATCTAAAAATCCGCAACTACATCCTTGACCAGTGGTGAGACTTAAGCATTACATTTGACATTTTACAGGTATCTTTGAGGAGCTTTTTTTTGTTTGTAATGTTTTTAGATGATGTTTTTTGCAGATGTTCCAAATTTCGTTTTTTTTATACATTTTATTTTATTTCAGGGAAAGTTTATTTCTAGTAAAAAATGGTTTTAATTGACTGTGGTGTTTGAGTTATTTTTAAAGCAATTGAAACAGTAAAAATACCACACAATTGAAAGAATGTGTTATGTTTTAACTTTATTTATTTATTTATTTATTCTTTGTAAAGTTTTTCAAAGTCACCAAGGGTACATGTGTGTGATCAAAAACATACTAAAGCTTTTAATAATGTATTACTACAATATTATTACAATATAATTATAATTCTTTATATATTTTAGAGTGTTGTGCAAACACTACTCCAGTCTTGAGTAAATGATCATTCAGAAATCTAATATGATTATTTGCTTCTCATGAAACATTTCTTATTTTTATATCAGTTAGGGATTCACCAATCCCGATACTTGGATCGGATATCGGTTCGATATCCCATATTTTTGCTGGATCGGGTATCGGCCGGCTGGTACCGATCCCAATCCGATCTTGTGTGCGCTATATTCAGTGTAATTTATAAGCCAACAAAAGCCATGAAGGTAGCCTATTATAAGGGACTAGAAAGTTGTAGGCCTACTATATCCTAAATGTTCTGAAGCCATTCTACAGTATAATGTGAAGTACAGATGAATATTCAAGTGCTTAAATTCATGTTCAGTTCAGCGCTTCCAGCCACTGCGCCTGTCAATCATTGTCCATTCATTCACAATTCAAACTGCATTGCGTTCATGACAACACGAAAAACTTTCTCCAAGACTATTTGTTCCTGTTAGTTTAAATAATGTCTGTCTCAATCACAATAGAGCGTGCTGATTGGTATAAACCAAGTCTTTCTCATGAATTAATGCCACACACTCAGAGATGTCACTATGTACTCGCAGGTACAGACAGCCACTCTCGACGCTGGATTACACACAAGTATCTAATCGCCGTGACGCAGCTTTAAAAATTCGTTTCAAACCGGAAGAACGAATTTGCTCAAAATAGCGCAAAAACAACCATTTTTCACTGTTTAGTGAAATATATGTGTCCTAATAGTGTTTATAGCAGCGTGGGGCACATATATGACTGTCAACAGCTCAAAACATGTGTTTTGGTGTTTCGTGACCCTTTAAAGTCTGTGTGAAATCAAAATTTACAAGGATTTTACTAGTGCACGCTATTTTTTAAGTGAACAATTAATCTGCAAGTTAATACATTGAATTAAAATCAATAAAACCATCTAGTTCTGAGTTTGGAGTGGTAGTCCTTCTCTGTTGACTCAGTTTGATGCTTCAGCCACTATATTCTTAACCACGCCCCTCTTACCATTAGTTTGCTACTAGGGAATGATGTGCAAAAGAAAGCCCCGCCCAATACTCAACGTTCAGTTTTAGAAGTACATCAACATACTCAAATAAAGCTCACACAGACTATAAAAATAGCTCTTACTGACCTCAAACTCTTGATCAGGGGTGCGTTTCCCAAACAACGACGTTACTCGCGGCTGAACTATCTTAGTGCGATGCATCATTTGGCCAAAGAACGATGTAGCGACGAGTGTTTCCCAAAACCCGTAGTTTCTCTGTCGCAGATCCATTGCTTGAACCACGTTAGTTATAACGAAAAACACCCATAATGATGCTCTAAACGGGGTGGAGTAACAACTTCTTTAGAGAACAACCCCATCATTTCTTTGTGCAAATTAAATTGTTTTACACAAACACGCATTTAAAATAAAATCCAATTTTAGTTAATTAGTTAATTGAAATAAATGTAAATGGCACATATAGGGCCTGTGTTTGCTTTACTATTATTATTGAGAAGTTGAACATTACATATTCTATTCTAAAACATAAAATCACTTACAAAAGCTAACACTATTCTAATATCATATATAAATCATATAAATAAATAAATAATGATGCGATTTATTATAAATATATTTACTTTAATAATAATATTAATGATGATGATGATGATGATTATTATTATTATTTAGGATATTGTTTATTTATTTTTTAAAAATTACAATTTGACACATGCAAACCACAGCAGAAAGTTCTAACCAACAGGCCCATGTCATATACAGCAGAGATACTTAATAAATAACCCACTATAAAATAAAAGAATTAACGTATGCTATGTTTTTTATTTTCACAAGCATTGGAGACGCAACATAATTTCCGCTTTTAAATATACCTATAGCTTTCGCCATGAGGCTGTGTTCAAAATGATATCAATGTTTTCAAAGTGCACTGCGAAGGGAGCACAATTGTAAACATGAAGATCGCTAAAACTGAACTGTAAAAATACTTTGAAAGCAAATTACACCTAAGAGAGATTAACTTAATGCTTTTTATTTTTAATAATTCCAACTTTGAATGTTAGAATGTTCTAAATGAATAGGGCATAGGGGGGATAAGTGGGAATAGAACACAGCCAGGAACTATGCTTCTAACTACAGCTATAGAGGTGTCGTTTCAAGTTTGCGACGCAGTTTGCGAATGTTCGTTGGAACGATGGATTTGGGAAACAGCAAATCAACGAACTATGTTTGTAACAACGGAACTTGCGACCTTAGTTGGCTAACGATGGTTTTGGGAAACGCACCCCAGTACAGTAGTTTTTTTACAATATAAAAAAACGTATTTCTTTTTTTTTTTTCAGGAGAAGAAGTAAACCCAAGTACCTGAACAAGACATCAGTGCGTCCAGGCTTGAAGAACTGTGGTGATGTAAACTGCATCGGTCGCATACACACCTACCTGGAGCTCATCGGCGCAATCAACTTCAACTGTGGTAAAGCTTATTTCTCAGTTGCTTCACTCCTTTTTCTCTAATTACTTTACGTTTTCCTTTCTTAAATTGTCTTCATCCTTTCCTCTGCAGATCAGGCGATCTATAACCGTCCACGTCTGGTCGATCGCTCTCGCCTGAAAGAAAGCAAAGACAGTCTGGAGGCCTATCATCTTGCACAGAGACTGCAGTCAATGGTGAGACAGAGTTATAACTCACTTGTACAGCTAACTCTTGTCATCATTGTCGTCATTATATGTGGATAAATGCTTATTAGCACAACTAGCTTAGGTTTTCTTCATCTTGTTAAATCTGCTCTCTTCTTTTTGCAGCGTACGAGGAAACGTCGTATTCGGGATATGTGGGGGAATTGGTGTGATGCTAAAGATATGGAGGGTCAGACATATGAGGTAACACACTCAAAATGTGTCAACTGTTTTCAGAATTGAAGTATATGTATAGAGAATTTCTCCAGGACTGATTGTTTATGTCGTGATGTGATTTGAATGAAGATTGGAAAAAAATTATGTATAATAAATATGATTATTGTTTACAGTGGCAGTATTACCATATGGTTTTATGCATGTATGTGAGAAAAAAAATGCAAAAATGAACATTTAATTGTCATTAAATTCATTTTAGCAACTGTTTCATTATTATATCTACTTTGTTATAATTATAATATATTAAAACTATATTATTATACTATGTTATAATTATTCATTAATTCATTTTCGGCTTAGTCCCTGGGGTCACCACAGTGGAATGAACCGCCAACTTATCCACTTATCCAACTTACACACACACACACACACACACACACACACACACTTAAGGCTGATTTATACTTCTGCATCAAGTGCACGCGTATGCTACGGCGCATATGTTTTACGCAGCGGATGCCCTTCCAGCTGCAACCATCACTGGGAAACACTCATACACTCTCATTCACACACATACCCTAAGGACAATTTTAGCTTACCCAATTCACCTGTACCGCATGTCTTTGGAGTTGTTGGGGAAACCGGAGCACCTGGAGGAAACCCACTAATCAATTTGTGTTGAATCAACATGAATGAATTAGGTGGAACCCTGCATTTTTACAGTGTATATTAATTTAACTTTATTTATTGGTGTATTTATTTTTTGTCATCCAGCATCTAAGCGCAGAAGAGCTGGCCATCAGAAGAGAAGAAATGAAGAAGAAAGGATCAAGACCATCAAAACTACCTAAACAGAGAGGGTACACACACACACACACACACACACACACTTAAGGCTGATTTATACTTCTGCATCAAGTGCACGCGTATGCTACGGCGCAGCTTACGCGTGGACGCATAGCCCTGGCCGTCTGCGACATTGACGCGCACCTCTCAAAAAATGTTACGCGTAGCGCAAGCTCTGTGATTGGTCAGCTTGGTAGCGCTGACGAGTGTGGGCTGAGGTGAGAGCCGCGCGAGCGTGGTACAGCCAGTGTTTACAAGTGTGGAGTCCCGTGAAGGAGCTCCGGATGGAGACTGTTGTTTTGTGTTTACCTTATGATTAAAGTTGTTGCACGTCCGCCGGTTCCCGCCTCAAAATGAGCAAATTTGAGCCACAAGGCTTGCGTCGTGGGTCACGCCGATCACTTGACATAGTAGTATAAACCAGGCTTTACATTACAGAAGCCACTACCTACCGAGTGCATCTAAGTTACTGAGAAATGCGAAGGTTTTTTTTCTCCTATTCGCCGTGCGGTATAAAACATTCCATTAAAACTACACTCTTCCAGCAGTTCCTCATATCCAGTATCTCGTTTGTCACAGGGGGCATGCATGAAATATTCCTGAATGAAAGTGAACGTGCCAAACTGCAGTTAAGTTGTCAAATTAATAATTTGGCAAATAATTTGATTACTGATGTCCATGTAAACACAGTCACTGTCTTTTTCCCCTGCGTCTGTGTGTTGTTTTGCCTCTGTGAAAATCAGCGCGTGCCCAAACTCCCATTTTTATGCAAATCTTTCCCTCCCTCGACACTCCCACCTAAACAGAGCTGGACACACCCACTTTCCTGACTTTTTCCAAACTAGAGGTGTGAAAACACCCTGCTGAGACAGGGGGGTTTCGTGGCCCTTTAATGCCCACAACTGAACATCACTAAAATGTAGTTGTTTGTTTAATTAACTTTATGGGGCTAATCAAATCTGTACTGATATCCTTGGTTTTGTCCTCTGCAGCTCTTTTGATCCATTCCAGCTCATTCCATGCAAGACGTTTTGGAGAGGACAGACAGGTAGTTATCACATTTATTTTGATCGTGTCTCTGATGTTAATGTGTTAATGTGTTGTCCTGTTGCCTATGTGGATTCGTGGGAGGAATGAGCCTCGACAAGATGATCGTCTTTTCCGTATAATGTTTATTTAACGTCTTGAACAACGTAGATACACACTTTACGCGCACATTACAAGTGGCATAAACACACAGCTTACACGTCACTGTTCCTGCTGTTTGGTGCTCTTGCTCCGGCACAAACGGCAGCTTTTCCGACCATGCAATGAGCATGCGAGCAACCTCTAGTAATAACTTAACTTCCCGTACACAACTTAAATATACTCTCTGATTGACGAAACTAAACAGCAAATAGAAATGAGAACAGAATAAACACAGTGAATAGGTTTAGGCCCAATCCCAATTCTACCCCTTAGCCCTTCCCCTTACCCCCTACCCCTTGTTTTGCGCGTTCCCGTGAAGGGGGAGGGGTGTCCCTATTCTCTTTAGCTTGAAGGCGTAGGGCTAAAGGGTAGGGGTAGATAGCCCTTCGAACAGAGATTTTTCAGGACCACACTCGAAACCAAGGGGTAAGAACATTTCCGAGAATACACCAGCCACAAAGACAGGATAGCTGCTCCTGGAAGTAAGAGGATGCACAAATTAGTATTTTTTGTCATTATTACAAATTTTGGTAACACTTTACAATAAGGTTCATTAGTTAATGCATTTACTAACATGAACTAATCATAAACAACACTGGTACAGCATTTATTAATCATAATTGAACATTAACTAATGCATGATTAACATCCAAGTCCATGCTTGTTAACATTAGTTAATGCACTGTGAGTTAACATGAACTAACAAGGAACAACTGTATTTCATTAACTAACGTTAAGTAACATGAACAAATACTGTAGTAAATGTATTGTTTATTGT